>JAHHFK020005840.1:0-158921 GCA_024533555.2 Aedes koreicus
TCTTTATCATAAGACAATTAAAAATACAAAACCTAACATTGATCCTACATCTTTTATTAGACAGGCATAAAGAATCATGTATGGGCCCAGTGGGAAAAAAAAGTTAGCGGATACATCAAATTTCCTCTTGTTTTTATTTTTATTTCTTTTTATTTCAGATTTATTAAGCTTCCGTTTTTAGGCAATAATGATGTTCATAGGAAATTTATTTTGCCTTATTGTTTGCTTACATTTTCCTAGCAAAACGGCTGCCAGGAGATCAACTATGTTTCATTATATCACATTGGAAATTTCCGTTATTTCAGAGTTTAAAGCAACGAACACCGCTGCCGAAGAGGCAAATGGCTGCATTTTATAATTATATATACATTATTTAGTATTTTATTGCAACATCGTATTATTTTCATCACTGTGTATTATTAAAAACATATTGAAATTATTATTAAAATAATAATAATAATAATTAAATTTTATCTGCTTCAAGGGTACAAGGAAGTTTGTTGCAGATAGTATAGCTATTTTTTTGTCATTGTAATCACAAACCATTCCTGAACCATTTCCCTTATTGTTGACGACCGTTTCCGTTATTGTTACGACACTTACCCTTATAGTTGAAAACTATAAACTTACAATCTCCTATATAGTTTTAACAATATGTCAGATGGTTAAAGGCCAAATAACAATATGCTGAATAGGCGGTTAAGTTAGGTTACCATAAAAAAAATGATAATTTTCACGAACAAAATTTTTGCCGTACACTATGCCAAACAGTTGGTATATAATCTAGACCGAGTGCAGACAATTAAAAACCTTTTAATGACAATATGGCATACATCAACAATATGTGTTAATGTAAAGGTTGTATGGTGAAAACGAGATTAAACTATTTGATAACAATAACATAAAATGTGATTATATATCTTACATTTCAAATATAGTTTTGACTATATAGCAAATTGTTTTTCGTTATGCGGGTGTTTATACTTCATTTAATTACGAAATGGTTTGGCAAAAAAGGTTTCACATTCCGGAGTTACATTCAACTACCAATGATTGAGCTGTAATGAGGCACCAAGCAGCATATAATTTTCATATGTCTATCATTGTTTCAGTTATTTCATCATATTGTATTATTTACAACCAGGTAGACCAGGGAAGGTAAAATTATTATTATAAAGAAAAATACTCTACATTATTATATGAACATCACTATATCATACATAAAAAAAAAGGGTTGGGAGGGGACCATCAAAGCACCAGATTGAAGCGATTTGGATGGGGAGAGTGGAATTGCCAACTCCCTGTCATTAACAATTCGTGAATTGATGGCGAGCTCTTCTACCCACTCATTGGGAAGTCCTCACGTTTGATGGCTTGTTCGACATTAGGTTGTAGAATTCTAGCATTGGAAGGAGATTCTCATTATCCAATTTATTTTGCCTTATTGTTGATTACGCGTAAATGTTTCTGCTTACGAGTCCGCCAATTCGTTTTTGGCCCTTCAGACAGTGTTAAATTGAATACAGGCAGATGTCGAACTTGATCAAATCATTCGTAGAGGACGATCCACTGTCTTATGGCTGTGCCTGCAACGATGAGTGGTATCTTTTACATACATACATACATACAATTACTTTATTCAATTTCCCTTCCATCGCTGAAAGCTCGCATCTTTCCCTTAAGACCCCTCTTCACATTTTGTGCAATGGTGGAGCCGACCTTTTTAGTCACTTTCATCCATTCTTTCTTCAACTCCAGCTCGTTCTTAAACACCTGGGACGATTTTCGAACTTTGGCCTTCATTATGGCCCAAAATCTTTCCGTCGGACGAATCTCTGGTGAATTTGGGGGGTTGGCGGTTTTTGGTACAAAAACAACGTTGTTGTCTCTGTACCAATCCAGCGTCGATCGCGCGTAATGGCATGATGCCAGGTCAGGCCAAAATAATGTCTTGCCTCCGTGGGACCGCACGAAGGGCAACAGACGCTTCTGGAGGCACTCGGTGCGGTAAATTTCGCTGTTGATGGTACCCGTTGTGATGTACGGTATACTCAGTTAAACGCATTGGCATATGGCCTGCCAGAGCAAGTATTTTTTGGCGAATTTGTCCGCTTTCTTCTTCCTTATGTCTTCCGGAACATCAAACCGTGATTTGGCAACGTAGAACTCCAGCCCCGGTATCTGCTTTGCGTCTGCCTTGATGTAGGTTTCGTCATCCATAACCACACATATCGGTTTCTTTAACCACTCTCGATACAGCTTCCTTGCGCGGGATTTGGCCGCCGTGTTTTGTTGATCACGCCGGTTCGGTGCCTTGCGGACCTTGAATACACGAAGCCTAGCTAGTTTCATGGTTTGTTGTACGAACCAGGCAGAACACCTTCCGGGCCTTCACAGGGCTTCACAGCTGTCTTCGATTTTCTTCCACTTCTAGCCCGCCGATCGGTCGCCTGGGACTCCCTACACGATTTTACCATTCGAGACACAGTTGTATGGGTGATTCCCAGTTTTCTTCCGATCCATCTCATGGTCGCAGTCGGATTTTTCATGACGGCACGCTAAATTCTCCGACGATTTTCTTCTTGTTTCGATGACATCTCAATAACCACAGAACCGATTGTTACAAATTTTGCACATGTAAACAATTCACTCCAAACTAGTTGAATTCAGATTTTCATCCATTTTTACCCACGGACAAAAAAATTACACAAGAATAAAATTGGTGCATTGTTTTTGTACAGGCCTTAAAAATCTTGAAATTAGTATTTTTTTCACTTCTAGATCATTCACAGATATAGAAAAAAAGGAATGTAATTTTTTTCCCAATCGCATAAAAGGAACTATTTTTAAATTTTAAATTGGATGATGATGATGAAGATGATGATGATGATGATGATGATGATGATGAGATCTGAAGTTTTGGAGCAAAGTTGTCTTGAACAAAGTTGTTTCTAATAATAAGGCCCATTTTTTGGTATAAAAGAAAACTAAGTTGGTCCTTGTTTTCAAAGAAATCGAAAATCTAACTTTTTATTTGCAGAAATAAAGGCATATTTTCTTGAGATGTGAAAAATCTTTTGTATGATGTGTATAGGAAGCAAGTGCAGAGAAAAACAAACAAAACTTTTCAGGTTATATGCTATGCTTTTTATTGATAAACATTTACATGACAGTTATCGCACAACTGCAGCGCCGCCTACCAGGAGCTTAACGACATACATTTAAAATGTCGGTTCAAAGTTCTACACAAGTAGCTGACCGAAGATGAACGTCTGTTCTCTGTGCTACAACTATAAAAAAAATTCGAAAATCTTGGACAAAAGCAGCAAAATCGGTAGCAGAGAAGTCTTCACAAACCCTAATGGCTGGAGTAAACTTCGTAGTTTCTTCATTGAGTTAAGATGACTAATAATGCACAATTAAATTAATAAAAAAATGCATATTGGATTGAAAAAAAAGGAAATTTGTTTTATTCCAAATTGATTCTTACCAGATTTTGTCACGAATAAGCCTTTAAAGGCTTTATGTTGCTTATGTGCGGTCAGTATTGGAATATTGTAGCATTGTTTGGTCCCCTTATATAAAAAAAAAATGAAGAACGAAAAGAGTCAATCCCAAAACAGTTTTTACTATATTCATTGCGTAAGCTAGGATGGACATCATTACCTCTTCCAGCATATGAAGCACGTTGTTTGCTGATCAATATTGAAATTTTGAAAGAACGTCGGGATTATGCAAAGGTCTTGGTTGTTAATGATTTGGTATCACAACGTATTGACTCGACTGATCTTTTGTCAAAGCTAAATTTATAATTACGTAATCGTAACCTATTCGCGGTAGATCGTCATCATACAAAGTATGCTAAATTTGGACCGCTGAACTGTGAAATGATTGACTTTAATACACCTAGGACAATACTGCGACAGTCTGCGAAGTAATATAACATAAGCATTTAATTTTAGTATAAGGATGTATCCATGTAAAATTTATCCATTTAACAAATTTGGTTTGTTTGGGTTAAAAAAATTGTGGAGATCGAGGGGCGTGAGATAAAGGGGGGGGATGTAAAGGGTTAAAAAAGAAGAAAAAAAAAAAGGGGGGGGAAAAGGGGGGGGGGGGAAAAAAAAAAAAAATGAGTATTTTTTTTTTGAGGATATAAAAAAAATATTATTGGGGGTTGACGGAGGAGGGGGAGACGTTGGGTGTAAATAAATTTTTTTGGTGGTGTTTTGTTTGTGCTTTTTTTTTTTTCAGTTCATTTATTTGTACAGGCTCAATCGATTTAACTTTACAGAGCCAAGTTTTCATATTTATATACATCAATTATCTTAAACCTAACGTTAAGGGGATAGGACCAATTACTCGCGGCCGTCTCGAGGTTAATAGGAATAACAACTGAAAGGATGGGAAGGTGGGCTGGAATTGGAAGTGTGGTTTATATAACACATTTTTTTTTTAAATTCTTAATTGTCTAAAAAACTTAAAACTATACAACTTTTGGCTTCTTTTGAATTGAACATTTTTGAGTAAGAAAAAAAAAAACACACAAACACAGATAAAAAAAGAAAAAAAAAGTAAACATACAGGTTAAACTAACTACATTCTAATGCTAATGTTAGTCAAAAACACATAAATGAGTTTCATAAACTCCAGGTCACGCAGAGCCAAAATATCTCGAACTGGTACATTGGGTTGTCTACCTCGAGCCCGAAGGGAATCATAAAGCTCAGATCTGACTGCACGATGCTCAGCACATGACCAAATAACGTGATCTGCGTCCTGATAGCCTTGTCCACACTCACAGAGATTGCTGTCACTCAGCCCAACACGGTATAAATGAGCGTTCAAAGAATAATGGTTGGACATGAGGCGAGACATCACACGAATGAAGTCTCGACCCACATCAATACCCCAAAACCATGATTTTTTCGACACCTTTGGGATGATAGAATGTTGCCATCGCCCCAAATCTCCTTTACTCCATTTATACTGCCAGCTAACGAGTGACTGTTGACGAAAAATAGCAAAAAATTCGTTGAAGGCGATTTGTCGATCATAAATATCGCCTTCCATAGCGCCCACCTTTGCAAGCGAGTCCGCTTTCTCATTACCCAGAATTGAACAATGAGAAGGGACCCATACAAAGGTGATGATAAAATAACGCGAAGATAAAGCACTTAGAAGCTCCTGTATTTTCATGAGAAAATACGAGGAGTGCTTTACCGGCCTCAAGGAGCGAATAGCCTCTAAAGAACTGAGACTATCCGTGAAAATGAAGTATTGATCCGGTGTTAAAGAGGCAACAGTTTCTAGCGTAAAGTGTATTGCCGCTAATTCAGCGACATATACGGAACAAGGAGCTTGAAGTTTACGTTTGGCGCTATAAATTTCATTAAATATACCAAAGCCTGCTGACTCCTCTATCAATGATCCGTCAGTGAAGAACGTTTTAGTGGAATCAACTTGGCCAAACTTTGCAGCAAAAATCACAGGGGCAATCATAGGACGATGATGCTCTGGAATTCCACGAAGCTCTTGCTTCATGGATAAATCAAAATGAACCAAACTGCCGAAGTCGGAGGAGCAAACACGATTGGGAATATTCGGCGAAGGGCTGACATCCTGTGTTATGTACAAATGGTACAAAGTCATGAAGCGGGTTTGAGTATTCAACTCAAGGAGCTTCTCAAAATTTTCGATCACCTGGGGGTTTATAACTTCACACCTGGTGAGGAGCCGGAGAGATAATTCTGAAAACCGATCCGAGAGTGGCAACATGCCAGCCAGCACTTCAAGACTCATGGTGTGAGTCGAGTGCATGCAACCTAACGCGATACGAAGACACCGATACTGAATACGTTCCAGTTTAATGAAGTGCGACCGAGCCGCTGACTGAAAACAAAAACTACCGTATTCCATAACCGACAAAATCGTTGTCCGGTACAACGTTAGAAGATCTTGTGGATGAGCTCCCCACCAGGTCCCGGTAATTGTGCAGAGAAAATTGACCCTCTGCTGGCACTTTCGCTTCAGATACTCAATATGGGATCTCCAGGTGCACTTAGAATCGAACCAGACCCCAAGATATTTAAAGGACATAGAATGAGTTATCGGTGTACCCCAAATTTGAAGCTTCGGTTGTGCAGGGTTATGCTTCCTAGAAAAAACTACCAACTCAGTTTTCTCCGTAGAGAATTCGATACCTAGCTCGAGAGCCCAAGTAGACAAATTGTCTAAGGTATCCTGTAAGGGTCCTTGCAGATCGACCCCATTGGGTCCCGTGACAGACACTACACCGTCATCTGCAAGTTGTCTCAACGTACAGTTGTCACCTAGACAACCGTCAATGTCTTTGACATAAAAATTATACAAAAGGGGGCTTAAACATGATCCCTGGGGGAGACCCATGTAGCTAAATCGGGAAGCTGTAGAGGTTCCATGAGAGAAGCTCATATGTTTCTCTGACAGCAAATTGTACAAAAAATTATTCATTAATGGTGAAAAGCCACAAGCGTGGAGTTTATCTGAAAGAACTTCAACAGATACTGAATCAAAAGCCCCCTTGATATCCAAGAAAACAGAAGCCATTTGCTCTTTTTTAGCAAAGGCTAGCTGAATATCTGTGGAAAGCAACGCGAGACAGTCGTTCGTTCCCTTACCCCTACGGAAACCATATTGAGTATCTGAAAGCAGGTTATTCGTCTCAACCCATTTGTCCAGACGGAAGAGGATCATTTTCTCCAACAACTTTCGAATACAAGATAACATCGCGATGGGTCGATAGGAGTTGTGGTCGGACGCGGGCTTACCAGGTTTTTGAATTGCAATAACTCTCACCCGTCTCCAATCATCCGGTACAATGTTTAGTTCCAGAAACTGATTAAACAAGTTCAACATGCGCCTCTTAGCGACGTCTGGGAGGTTTTTAAGCAAGTTGAACTTGATCCTATCAGCCCCTGGAGCCGTATTGCCACACGAAAGGAGTGCGAGAGATAGTTCTACCATTGAAAAGGGTTGGCTGATCTCATCTATCGGATTTTCGGTTTCGCGAGGAATGATTCGTGCCGGCACAGAATCAGGGCAAACTTTTCGCGCAAACTTGAGGATCCATTGGTCCGAGTACTCTTCGCTCTCGTTGTTCGTAGTTCGGTTACGCAATCTTCGCGCCGTGTTCCAAAGAGTACTCATCGACGTCTCGCGCGATAGCCCGTCCACGAATCTTCGCCAGTATCCGCGTTTCTTGGCCTTGATGAGGCTCTTAAGTTCGCGTTCGAGAGCCGTGTATACTTCGAAGTGCTCAGGTGTTCCACGTCTACGGAAAACTTTAAACGCGTCGGACTTTTTACGGTAAACCTCGGTGCATTGCTGATCCCACCATGGAGAAGGAGGTTTCCTGTGAAATGACGTTCCTGGAACAGGTCGAGTTTGAGCTTGAAGCGCGCTGTCTAAGATCAGATTGGAGAGGAAGTTATATTCTTCCAGCGGAGGAATCCCTTCTACCGTCGTTACGGCTTCATCTATTGCTGCCCTAAACCTTGTCCAATCGATGTGACGGGTAAGATCATACGCGACGTTGATAGATTCCGACGGATTGAACCCGGTGGCAATCGAAATTTTTATTGGCAAATGATCACTACCGTGGGGATCTTGAATCACATTCCATGTGCAATCCAGCGATAATGAATTCGAACAAAGTGTGAGGTCTAATCTGCTGCCAACTGAGGATGAACCAGCCAAACGTGTTACTTCTCCATTGTTAAGTACTGTCATATTGAAGTTGTCACAGAGGTCATATATCAGGGAAGACCGGTTGTCATCGTACAGTTCTCCCCAGCCTGTACCGTGAGAGTTAAAATCTCCCATGACCAACCGCGGAGCAGGAAGAACCGAACAAATATCTGAAAGTTGTTTCTGGTTAATTGAGGCTCTAGGAGGAATATAGACAGAAGCAATGCAAAGGCTTTTATTTTTAATAACAGCCTGACATGCGACAACTTCAATACCTGGAATTGGAGGAAAATTCACTCTATAGAAGGAGTAGCACTTTTTGATCCCCAAAAGTACTCCTCCTCCACGTGAATCCTCACGATCAAGACGAATAATATTGAAATCATGAAAAGGAAGATCGATTTCGGGAGAGAGCCATGTTTCACAAAGAGCGAATGCATCACAACCGGTATTGTGAGCTAAAAATTTGAATGATTCCAATTTAGGAATCAAACTTCGACAATTCCACTGTAGAACAGTGATCAAATCCCCGACCTCATTTGGAAAATTATCCATCGAAGGAAATGATTGCTGCAAGGAGGGGCCACTTTATTGTCAATTGCTTCAAAAAAGTTTTCACTGTGGGAAGCATTGCCAATACAATGCTTTTGAGAGGGTCAGAGATTTCGAGGTACTTGAAGATACCTTCGACAATGTCATCAAATGAGAACAGCCCAGTAGAGGAAGGGGCTTCTGTTCTTAAAATAGGGGCGTCAGGGGTTTTGGATGTCCCCGGGAGAGATGGAAAGTCCTGGGTGTAGTTAGTACTACGGAAACCAGGAGGAATTGTTTTTTCCTTATTTCCACCTTTTTTTGAAATGGGCAAGCTGGTCTTGGGCTCCGGCTCAGCAACTTTCCGTGGGCGGACGCGTCTTCGCTTCCTTGAAGCACCTTCCGGAAAGCTGAATGATGTTCCCTCTTCAACCAAATCAAAGTCAGACTCGTCATCTGACAGAGGAGCAAAGGGATTTGTATTGGCATTGGGTGATGGTGAGGCTTTTTTCACCATTTCAGCGAAAGATTGCCTGGAACGCTGTCTTAGCGAGCGTTCTATTTTTTCCCCGCGTTGTTTGTACGCCGGGCACGACGAGAGAGCATGAGGAGGTGTTCCTTTACAGAAAGCGCATTTAGGTGTGCTGTCTGCGCAGGCGCCATCCTCGTGCTTCTCCCCACAACTAGAGCAGCGTGCCTTATTGCCGCAATGGGAGGTCGTATGTCCCATCTGCTGGCATTTCTGGCAGATCATGACCCGAGGTACGAACAACCGCACAGGTAGCCGAAGTTTTCCCAACTCGACGTATTGAGGAAGGGCTGAGCCAGAGAAGGTCACCCGAAACGAATCTGATGGTGTAAACTTTTTTTCACCCTTATTGGTCGATACTGTGCCTAGTTGGCGCACATCCAGTATCTTAACTGGAGACAGCAGAGGGTTCTTAAATCGACCAACCCCCGCTTCAGCAGGATCTCAGGGTTCACACTCGTTTCGGTGACCACACCTTCGATTTCAATACCCCGAGCTGGGATATACACCCGATACTCGAGTGTAAAAAACTGCGAGACAGCAATCTCATTTGCCTGCTTAAGGTTGGACACAACGACCCGAAGTTTATTGGGTCTCACTTTTATTATCTCGGTCACGGCCGAGAATCGTTTTGTCAGATCATTACTGATCTGATAAACGTTCAGAGGTTTCGTTTTGGGCTGAAAATAAACAACCCATGGACCAGCTGAATCATCTGGATAGGCCCGTGACCGGGCGACATTTTGAGAAACCTCATTATTTGGCGGCATGGATGAATCATCTTCCGACAAATCATCCATGTCGCACCCGTGGGAGCTTATGACGCTCAACCGCTAACGTAATTACCTACAATCAATCACAGATAAACAAACTAAACCTAAGCACACTCTCTCACACACTCTCACACACTCTCACTCACTCTCACTCACTCTCCACACTCACACACACAATACGATTAAAATTAATTCAGAAGAGCGAGAAACAAAAACTTATCTTATATTTATCACTGATCTACTGCAGACGGGCGACGAATGTGCTGCTGCTGCCGAGCGACGATGTGTGGCCGCGTGTACCGGTTAGACGTGGAGCTCAGCGATGATGATAATGATGACGATGATGATGATGATGACGCTGGTCGGTGGTGGTTGGCAGATGAACGATTGCACGCTACACACGATGGACTGCTGGTGTGCGTGCCGTATGGATGCGGAGCAATATGCCTTTTAGATCGTTGCAATATTGCTAATTGCAATTAATGACGTTGTTGCACTGCTTATCACACAACTTTTTCTTCTTCAGAAACTGAATTTCACTCGCGATCGAGAGCAAATAGATTAGAACTGAAGACTTGAAACGCCTAGTAATAGCTTACAAAGCAACGGAGAGCGGACCGAACGAACTGCACCGTTCGCTTGTTCACTGGGCAATGGTCTTATTCGCCCCCTCACACATTTGACCTTTTTCTTCGTTCTGGCAGTTCGTCTAGCACCTCCTTTGTGTTGAATGTGGACATTTCCAATTTTCTTGAACCGTTTCATGGTACGAAATACAAAACGCTTACTCACTTCGAACTGCTTAAGGCTATTGAATATCTGACACGGCCTAAACTTTTGTAAATGTAATTTTAAAACTTGCTCCCGTATGGCTTCCATGATAGCTAATAAATATAAACAAACGGAATCGCTTATTTATCTTCAGCGATAAGCTGTCAAAAGAATACACTCAAAACGGGTACAATCAATTCCGCTGTTAAAGTTACCCAGCTGAAATAAACCAAGACTGAAAAAAGGTGACAACTATTGTGAGACACACTGTACTGTTGGCAATAACACAGAGTTGATGCAAGAATTTTCTATACATTAAAATTGATGCAACATCGCGTTGAAAATTGAAAGTGATTGTAAGCTACCCATTTTGACGGTACCTATTATAAGCTCAACCACTAAACTTCCTAAAACTTTTAATTAAAAGCCAAAACTGGTTGGGAAAAAAAGCATGACGAGACCATATCCTCTCGCCTTCGAGTGGGTGCTTTTTATTCCCCTGTTGGTAACATTCCCGTTGAGCCAAACTCACCAGATGTATTATTGCTATTATTGTTTATATCGATTCCATACTCATGGGCAGAATTGAATTAAAACTTTCATATTTGCTTTGCAACGCCACTCATTTGTGTACACTAATCAGTTTCACTCTCAAGAGCAAAACAAACTTTTCACGGAGCGTTGGTTCGGTGGAAGCGATTTTGGATGAATTTTGTGTGTGATTATTGAATTGAACCGTAATAACTTGTTCGGATGGAAATAAATACTAACGAACTTAATCCAAAAACACATCAGCAATCACAAAATTGTTCATTTGCATCCTTCATTTACCCGTTAATTTATCTTTTCCCCCCTTTTTTTGTTTTGTTTTTCAGATAGGCTATTTGGACGTGGTAATTCCACCGGATTTCATTGCAGAAGACACCTCTTCCGACGTTATCGTACCTGAGGGAAGCTCCGTAAAGCTCACTTGCAGGTAAGTACTTTCCTGTTGTTAACACCCTTTTTTGTTCGCAGCTTCTCAACACTGGTGAAAGAAAAAAACGCAGAATAACCCAGAATAGTTCCATGCTGGTTATTTTTTTTACCGTGGCAGGTCGTAATCCGGAACCTAACTTAACCTAGTGAATAGATGAAAACATATAATTTTTCAAGCACGGATGCCTTTGCCGTCTGGCGGAAGTTATGACTTTCCTCAAGGTCTATTCTGTTCGGTGGAGATTCGCTAGCAAACAAAAGAGCTGTCTTTATTTTTCATGCTTTTCCACCGACAACCGGCCTTCCCCCTCTTGGCCAGACCATGGCCTTTGTGCTGAAATAGTGCTGTTTTCCCGGTAGTTCCGTTTTATGATAAATGAAAATAAAAATATAAATGACAGTACGAGAAATACGAGCGGAACAATACTTGACCAGTTCGGATAGATGAGTAAGTGGAGCTGGGCCAAGGTTAAGAAATGGGTTTTTGTTTTCTGTCGTGTGAGATCGTGGGAAAATCGAGTTCAAATAATGAAGTTTGCCGGATGTTCATGAAATATTATTATTTAAGTTTGATGTAACAAATTCGGTGCCCCTTATGACACGGGGAACCCACGTAGCCGTCAGAAGATCTCAAAAGAAAAGGAGAGAATATATAAACAGAATGCCTTGTTTGGTGTACAGAACAAACTTTTATTTGCAAATGGTCGTTGGGAGCATCTAGTCTAAGAAGGTTAAATGATGCTCCGTTTACTCTGCAGTTATGGCTGGCCCACAATAAAAACGTTGCGCATGCGTTACCGTGAATTTGACAGTTTTCCCTTAGGATTTCTGTCAAATTTACATCAACGTAACGCAAACGTATCTATTCTGGATGACCTTTTACACAATTAATTTTTTTTTGTAATTTTAAATCTATTTTCATGCACTTAAAAAGAGCATGCAAATAACTTCAAAATCACACAAAGTTTCAACACGACTTGGAAATGGCATCTTGTTATAAATGCACAATTGAATTTCAGATGACTGCATCATTGATTTTTACATTTAAATTTATTTTTCCATATTGATAAAAAAAGACGAAAAATGAGTGAGAACTTATTTGCTTAATATGACCCATCCAATTGAAATATGCAACATCATGTGAGACGTGGAATCGCGATAAATAAAAATGACATGTTTTATATCATTATAATTCATCCCTTCCATCAGCTGTGGTCCATCAAAATATTCGTTCAACATTAGATAAGACAAATCGAATGCATTATTAGAAACTAATTAGTTTCATTGAACATAGCATAATATTTTCATTCACCTTCTGTTTACACAGTGACAATGAAGACACTTTTAACTGACAATATATCTAAGAAAAATAGATTCTTGTTGATGAAGTTTGTCAGAAGTTACTTCCGCGCTTGGGAGAATACAAAAACAACAATCAATGTGTAGATTCTTGTTGCTAGGGAAGTCCAGATAATCGCCAGTTACTCGCGGGTAGTAGCACAATTAATTACTAGACGAATGAATGAATCAGCTTCACGTGAAACGATCGTTGTTATTACTTTAACTTCCTTTTACCACGTTATCAGGTATAAATACCAGATTTAAGTTTTAGAAACCGCAGTTACAAATGAATGTCCTCTTTTGTCCTCCTGCTTAAGAATGGCGCATGACAGCTTAGCAAGAAAAGCAGAACAGTAGTATAAATTTCGATGATAGAAGGTTAATAATTACACGATCGTGTATTTTCATATCATGATACATTGGAAAATGAGCTCACTGGGATTTATTGTTTTTAGAAATGTATGAACTAATGAAAAGAGACGTTTTCAATGTTCATCAATGCTACGGTTTATGCACGGTTATTAATTTAAAATTTAAGAAATCCAGATATTACAATGATATATTTATACATTGCAAACGTAAAGACTGTATTCGATGAAATTTGAACACACGCAGTTGTTCGTAACTTTTTAGCGTGTGGGTAAAAATTATTGAAATTTTAACTGAATGTATTTCATTGTGTTGTGTCAATTGTGTAATGAGTTACGTGAAAATCGGTCGAGTGATTTCAGTGATGGCTTCAAATGAAGAAATAGTGCGCCAACAAATTTTGGACACTCACTTCGAAAACCCAAACGCTTCTCATCGATGGATCGGAAAACAGCTCGGAATCGCAAATTCAACCGTATCTCATGTGATCAAAACGTTCAAGGACCATAAGACAACCAAGCGGAAAAATGGTAGTGGCAAAAAACGTGGTACATCAAATCCGGAGAAGGCCAGGATGGTATTGAACCAATTTAAGCGTTATCCCAACATTTCGATCAGGGATGTTGTGAAAAAAGCGAAAGTTTCAGTTTGTTTTGTGCAGAAAACAATGAAACGTTCTGGATTACATGTGTACAAGGTCCAGAAGGCACCGAACCGGAGCGATAAACAGAACTCGGTGGCCAAAACTCGTGCAAGAAAACTGTACAGG
Organism: Aedes koreicus; assembly: GCA_024533555.2. Taxonomy (NCBI): domain Eukaryota; kingdom Metazoa; phylum Arthropoda; class Insecta; order Diptera; family Culicidae; genus Aedes; species Aedes koreicus. The sequence goes on from JAHHFK020005840.1 coordinate 13,790, forward strand.
GAGTGGCTCACAGAACCGTTCTGCATTGTGATGGACGATGAGACCTACATTAAAGCCGACACCAAACAAATGCCAGGACAGGATCACTACATCGCCACCTCTAAGTTGGCCGTTCCGGAGAGTATACGGAAGAAGAAACTGTCGAAATTCGCCAAAAAATCGATCTGCGGATGTGGCAAAATGAGTCAGCCCTTCATCACCTCTGGGACCGTCAACGGACAAATCTACAAGGACGTATGCCTCCAAAAATGACTTCGGCCCTTCTTGAGATCTCACGATGGCCCGACACTGTTTTGGCCGGATTTGGCATTTTGCCACTATGTCCAGCCCGTCTTAGACTGGTACTAAGATAATAATGTAGTTTTTGTACCAAAAGACGTCAACCTTCCAAACACTCCGGAACTTCCCCCAATTGAAAAAATTTGGGCAATCATGAAGGCAAAGCTCGTTAAAACTCCAAAACTGATAGAAAATGAACATGAACTAAAGAAAGTGTGGTTTAAAGTAAGTAAGCAAGTCGGTCCTATCATTGCCCAAAATTTGAAGAAAGGGATCAAGGCAAAGGTGCAGGCATTTGGGTTGGGAGAAGAGGTTCAATAAACCAACGATGTGAAAACTTAACCATTTAGTAGTACTTTATTTCCAGAAAGTTTGTAAAAGAATCGGGCTCAAGGAAAATTTTTGGTGACCTATTTTGTGTGTCCAAATTTCATCGAATACAGTTTTATAACATCGCATGCAACTTTCATTATTTTTTGCTGTTTAGTCTTCAAAAGGTTGTGACTTACGGGTTTTCCACAATAGATACGTTTGCGTTCCGTTGACGTAAATTTGACAGAAAAACTATTGAAAAACTGTCAAATTCACCGCAGGGAATGTTGATCTTCTTCTCACAGCTAGGCTTGTTGCCAGAATGTTCTGTTGAGCAATGTTATTTTATGTTTAGATGATCTGGAATCACTATTTCTAGGAACTTTTTTCAATCGGGTGAATCTAACAATGAGAGATCCTCTCCTGTCTCCCTCTCTTTCATTTGTTACAAAGCCATAATAAAACTTTCGAGGGATTCTTTAGTACAGATCGAAACACAACTGTGCTGGCTAGCATACTCTACAAATATTAATATGATGTATGATACATGATATGTACTGCCACCCATTCTAGCACGGAAACTAAGTCCGACAGCAATGGGCTCTCCTCTCTGTTAGATCAAGCTTTGATAACTACACGGCCAGCCATTTTGACTCAATTTTGAGTCATTTTTGACTCACTTTCGTCAAAAGTGGAGTCACTCAAATTTGAGTAAATGTCCATCAGATTTGAGTCGATATTTTTGATTTGTCGACTTGTCAATACCAGTTACATTTACTCAAATTTGAGTGACTCCACTAATGACGAAAGTGAGTCAAAAACGACTCAAAATTGAGTTGAAATGGCTGGCCGTGCACTGATTATCATAATCATGCCATTGTATGAAGGGCCAACTAGGGGCTGGGTGGATCGAAAGGCAACATCATTTATACGTATCCACAGGGATATAAAGAATCTCCTTCCAACATCAAGATTGAACAATTGGTCATAAGAGCGAGCTATCTAACATGAGGATACCCCAATGGGGAGAAGAGCCACCCGCCCTCTATTCACAAACTGTTAGCAATGGGGAGTTAACATTCCCGCTCTCCCCATCCAGATTGATTCAATCGGGTGCCCTGGTGGTTCCTCCCATTCGCATGAAATATTTATATAATGGTGTAAATCTTTATGTAAATGAAAAATACTACAAGCATTCGTATCTATAATATATGATCTTCATCCGATTGATCCTGAAATGCAAGAAATGTTGTAAAGTGCTAAAGTGTTGAGATCTGTAGTTCGCGCTTAAGCAAGTTTTCGTTCGTTTTCAGCGATAGCAGCTTTTCACCACAATCTTGATTTGAAAAAAATGTTTTGAAATTTTACAAAACTAACTTTTATACATTTTAATTTACTGTTACCATGGTCACTATTTGCTACTTGATGCTGATTTATAACAGCAATCCGCTTTTATTTTTGCTGACCTAATAGTTATTGCAACCGAGTTAGGAAAAGGGAATATTTAACTGGAAGGAAGTTAAAGATAAATGGGCTAAAAAACAATAAGTAATTTTTAAATCATCTATGAAGTAAAATCAATAGAACAATATTACAAAACATAATGATATTGTAAGTTGTGATGAAGTGATGACAAAGATTGAAATATAAAATCAAATACTAGCCAAATGGCACATAGCGCCTCATGAATCAGATCACCTCAGAATTGGTAACAAGTCCATTTAAAACAGGAAATAAAAAATACATTCAGAAATAAGTACAAAAGCCTACCAAAGATTCCGTAATTTCCAAAAGCCTACCACAGCTGTAATTTTCTGCGTTATATACTGGACATACATGGAATACTAGATTTCATACATTGAAGGGATATTTCATGTTTAGCCAGATACCGCTTAAATCATGGAAATAATGCGATGTTGTAAAGAAATACTACATAATGTACATATAATAATTAAATGCCGCTATTGGCCTCTTTCGCTGCGATGTTAGATGATTGAAACTCTAAAATAGCGGAAACTCCAACGTGATATAATGAAATAAAGTTGATAACATGGCAGCCTAGCAAAATACCAAAGAATATGAGTATGACGACTGCCCAAAAACGGAGACTCTATAAATCCAAAACAAAAATAATTAAAAATAAATGACAGGAAATTCTTAGATAATTCTTTTTTTCCTACTGGACCCATGAATGACTCTCCATGTCTGTAAAATAGAAAATGTAGGATCATAAACTATGTTAGTTTTTGAATTATTTATTTTGGACTTAGATTTTTTTTGTAGGATTTGTCGTATATAATTCTCTCTCTAAGAAAAATGTAATAAATACATAACGATGCCAATACGAAGCCTTTATTATCATAGCCACGAAAGAAGAAAGCAATTCAAAACCATTACACAATACTTGGGAATACTATGGATGATCTGAAATTATATACCGTATAAAGAATACATCCATTTTTCGTGGTAGGGTAAGATTTCAGCATGCTACTTTATCGGGGTCACGCTGCCTACATCGCCTTGGTGCGGCTGCCTCCTTATGTATAGTTGACGCGATACAGCGTTTCTTACTCAACCGCTGGATGCCAGGACAGACGCTGTTTGAGCCGAACCTCCTTGGTGGATAGACGCTCGGCACGCACTTCCTCAATCTAGCTGAAGTCAGAAGGACAACAGTGCCCAGGCTGCACTACCAGCTAAGTACGCAACCCTTAGCTGGCGGTCTTTGTCATCTCTTGACCCGTGGAAGCATGAGGTAGGAACTTGTGAGGACCAGTGCTATGTTGCGGGGACGCACGCTCCATCCCAGGTGTCTGCTGACCATTTTGCAGCCCATCATGCTCTACAAACATTAGAAGGAAACACGTAAAGGTGATTGCAATATGAATTAAAGGGAAAGTAATCAAACAGAGTCTCTCAATGTTAGATTCGCCCTTATAAAAAAAGTCCCTAGATTTCTTTTACGTTTCTTCCTGTCATTTGAGGTTTATCTTTGCATTTCGTTTGGGTTTGGGAAACTAGGAGAATTTAAAATTAACACTTCATATGATCACTTTAACAAAAATAAAAATAAAATATTGAAGCACTTTTTCAAAAATATCACTAGTAAACGCATATCACTAGTATTTGCATATCGTATCATCTGGCACTATCATATGCTATGAAAAAATATGTTTCGGAGCTGTCCAACAGTACTCAGCAATAAATAATAATTCGCTGTTGAACGGCAACTATGGCACCACTGCACAGTGGTCAAAAAGTCGATTTTAATGCTCCCAACTGATAGCACCCTAAATAGTAGAGCTAGAGCGTTGACGTTTTTGGCAAAGTTGATGGATAGGACAAGCTTTGTATTTTGACGGCATTTGTCAATCTCCTTAAAAATGAGCCAAAATTCAACTCTTTTTGGATTTTGAGATAGAGAGGTGATGTCTTCAGCAATTTTGTAGAAACAACAACCTGATTCAGTCGACATCTGGTCTAAATTTACAGCAAATATCCCATGAGCTTATTCTAAATGTAGCATTCAATATATGTGCATTAGATAACGCAAAATTACACGTTTCTTTCAAACTGTTAACGTGCACAAAAAAAAACGTCCATGGTACGTTGCCTTCATTGAATATTATCCTGATTAAAAACTATCAAGAAAGGCAAGGAATCGCGATCTTCTGAACTGGCATCTAGTATCATCAGATTTATTGATTACCAGCATTCGTGGTTGGCTCCAAAAGCATCAGAAACCATTATCTGGCGATGATAAGCAGCTGCTAGCAAAAGAAGCGGTAGAAAATGAAAACGGCATTGAAGATTTATGTTTAATAATAATTTAAATAATAATCGGTTTAATTATAGTAACATGACCTAAATATAAATACTGGAAAAAACAAAATGCATTTTTTTTCTGAAAATAAAGAGTTTAAAGGTATGGTAACCAAGACAACGCAATTTTTTATACTGTTTGAATCATGAAATACTTATAGTAAAACCATCGATATTTTTTAGCAAACTCGCCAGCAGACGATCTTCGACGGATAGACTAACTACCAATTGAAAGCTCTATTAACTATTAGAAACCAACTCGTTCTGCTTCTAACACATCGGTCAATAAGCCCCAGGCCTAACTTCCTAATAAAATATTCATATGATTTTTTGAAAGTACCAACCTTCAAAAGATTACAGGGCTTCAAATGGTGAGTTGACAACTTCGAAAATTTTCAACAACATGTCTTATAAAAAAAAACTTTCATTGATATTTGGAATGATCTATCTGTTTTCAGCTTTTCTATGACTACTAGGATATATATAATTATCTAATTTTTATTTTTTCAGTAACATTCCAGTGGACGTTAGATAGCATTATCATATGGAACAAAGGTAGCAGTACTAACTAAGGAAAGTTCAACATGTCTGCAATATTGTATCCTTATTTTATTTTATTATTTTTTCTCTGTTACTTGCTTATGAACCTTGTTTGTAATTACCAGATTTTGTAAAAAAATAATTATTTGAAAAGATCAGAAGGTTTTTTATGCTTTTTTGAGAAAGAAATACGAGCATGAAACTCCACTCAAAAAAGCTTTTTCCTTCTGCAATAAATGAATTTAAAAAGTAATAACAAGAAAGTCGAGTCATTTCAACCCACAAGCATAATATTCACAGAACAAAGAAAAAAATGCAGCACAACAAAGAAGCTACGGCACCCTATAGATCAGAGGTATAGGCCTCAGTAGTTTGTCATCATCCATGATAGCGTACTACAATTCTAGCGGGTGGACACACTCCAGCAACACCAAACAATGTGCTAAGGAATGAAGGAGAGGATAGCATTATGGATGGAATTTACAGCCTAAAATATACCATTGAAATAAGATTTCCAAATTCAGTACCAATCATCAAGCAATGGTCGAGGCAACGCTTATATAGAAGGAATAAATTGGTGTTGGGGTGGTATTTTTATGTTTATTTTAAATATTTTGAGGAAAATATCTAAAAACATAAATATATTTAATAAAAAAACTAACGGGGGGGGTGGAAAGGTTGGTGTTGTATTTTTGGAGGGGGGTGTTTTTTTTTTGGCTAATTATTTGTTTAGGGTTGGAATGAAAAATTTTTTGTAGATGGTGAAGGGGGTGGGGGTGTTGTTTGTGGTGGGGAAAAAAATATATTTAAATAAATATATTTTATGTGTGTGGGGGGGGGTTATAGATTAATGTTTATTTTTTTGATTTTTGGGGGGGGGGGGCGGGCCGGTGGTGGGGGGGGTTGTTTGTTGGGATACCTTCGATAGTGGTGTTTGTCCTTGGATGACCTTGTCGAAGGATTCTCTTCTAATCGTTGGGCCGTAGTAGTTGGACTTCCTTTCACCAGGGGTTTTCGGGACGACAAATAAGGTCCTTCTCAGGTCAACTTCAACTCACAACACAAAACCATTACAGAAAACTACATTTTATTAGCGGAAGAAAACACTACACATTATATTTAAACTGTTAACTTAGAACTAGACATTTATTAGCCAATTATGCGCGGAGGTCCAGCCTCCGATAACCGATCGCTCGCTGTACTCGATGTTGACTAACTACGTTTTTGGTGGTAATTTGTTGATATCCTCTGGCAGTGGTATGAGTGGTAGCAAAACCTTCCAATAGATGAGTGACCGTATCGTACTCGCCCGTCTCCGACACGGCTCTTCAATTTAAATTTAGTCCGACAACGTATAATGGCTGCATCCGTATCCATCTCGCTACGCGCAGACATCCTCGCCCACTCTGAAGTGACTATGGAGCTTCTGAAAATATACAAAAGAAACCCCTTCGACGCACTGGATATCCATGGCAGCAATCCTCAGATACTACACTCCTTCGGTTGGATTGGCAAACAGCAGATTTTGTTGACTGGTCGTTTCATATCACCAGTGGCGGTCTTCACTGTAACTACCCTAGTGATGCCATCAGCTCCAGGGTGAAGTTCAATAATTCGCCCCATTTTCCATTTCATCGGTGGTTGTTGATTGTCAACAATGATGACTAGACTACCCTTTGTTATCTCCACCGGTCGTTTCCAGTTCTTTGTTCTAGCTTGCAGTTGAGACAAATACTCGGTTCGCCATCGCTTCCAGAAATCTTGCAATTGGCGTTGCACAAGTTGCCACCGATTAAGTCGATTAAATTTAGCCGTGCTATAATCAGGGTCTGGCAATGCTTGCATGGAACCTCCTATAAGGAAATGCGCTGGAGTTAGAGGTTCCAAATCCATTGGATCATCGGAGATAGCGGTTAATGGTCGTGAATTTAAGCATCCTTCAACTTGGGCTAGGAGAGTATGGTAATCCTCTGCAGAAACAGGAGTGTCTCCGATTACTCGGAGTAGGTGATATTTCGCTGATCGTACTGCAGCCTCCCATAGACCACCGAAATGGGGTGCACTCGGCGGGTTAAAGTGCCATTGTACACCTTCCTTAGTACATTCCCTAGATATTGTATCCCGATAATCACGATCCATCAGTAGTTTGAAAAGCTCATTGATTTTATTTTTAGCTCCAACAAAATTGGTTCCATTATCAGAGTATATGTCTGAACATCTACCACGCCGTGCGAAGAATCTCCGTAGTGCTTGCAGGAAACATTCCGTAGACAGGTCCGAAACATGCTCCATATGGACAGCCTTTGTACTCATGCAGACGAAAATAGCTACATAAGATTTAATCGCTGCTTGGCGCCTCCCAGCTCGGATGTAAACAGGACCAAAATAATCCACTCCTGTTTTTGAGAATGGTCTTGCCACGGTTTTCCTAGAGGCTGGAAGTTCTCCCATTTGCTGTTCAATGTGTGAAGGTTTCGCTCGAAAGCAACGTTGGCAGTTGTGGATGATTTTGCGAGCAAGATTCCTTCCACCAAGAGGCCAAAAACGTTGCCTCACTGCTGCCAGAAGAAGCTGAGGCCCAGCGTGAAGTAATTTGTGATGGTAATGTTGAAGAATCAGCTCCACTAGACGATGATTTGCTGGTAGTACCATGGGATGTTTTGCAGCCGATGATTCGTCCGAATGGCTTAGTCTCCCACCCACGCGTAGGGTACCGTTTTTCCGTTATCCGTGGATTGAACCATCGTAGCGGTGAGCTCCGTGTCAAACAAGTTCCATTCTTCAGTGCCGCGATCTCCAGTGGGAAATATTCATGCTGTACCTGACGAGTAATTAGTTCTTCTGCTTCTTGCAATTCACGAGTAGTAATGAATCCCTTCTTTCCTTCTCCGTTTCGTTTTAGCATTTCAATCAATCGAAGCCAGTATGCCGTACAACGAATAAGCTTATTATAATCGGAGAATTTAGCGAGATAGCCGGAAATAAATGTACAAATCTTCTCAGCAGTACAGGCAACAGCTGCCTTCCGCAACTCTTGTGGAGGTTGTTGTGGGATAGGGTACGATAACCATTTATTTTTAGGTTCCTTCAGCCAATGTGGTCCATTCCACCAAAGATCATTTTTGCAAATTTCCCTTGGAAGAATACTACGAGATATTAAATCTGCAGGATTGGTGATCCCTGAAACATGACTCCAGTTGTGATCCTCCGTTAATGACTGGATTTTTGCAACTCGATTTGCCACAAACGTAGTCCACGTTCCGGGTGGAGATTTGATCCATTGCAAAACGCAAGTTGAATCCGTCCAAAAATACACCTGGACGTCAGTTTTAAAGGCGTTCGATACCTTCTCCCAGAGCTGAGCTGCCAACAGTGCTCCACACAATTCCAAGCGCGGTAGGGATTGCACCTTGAGTGGTGCCACCTTAGATTTAGACGTTAGCAGATGTACCATTACTGTTCCATCCGGTCTCACACTTCGTACATAGACTGTTGCGCCGTAAGCTACAATCGATGCGTCCGAGAAACAATGAATTTCTACAGAACTTGCTTCAGGAACGACGACACATTCGTTGAGTGATGGAAGCTGTTTTTGGTACTCGCGCCATTCCTCACCCACCGTCACAGGTAGTCGGTCGTCCCAACTCAGCTTCTGTCTCTGTTCATCTTCCAGCCTCCAAAGTCGCTGCATAAATATTTTCGCCTTCGTAATTGTTGCGCCCAATAGTCCTAACGGGTCAAACAATCGAGCGATGATGCTTAGTACACTTCGTTTGGTAAAATGTTGACCATCAACGAGTGGTGGAATGGAGAACTGAATTTTGAAGCAATCTGTTTTGGGAAGCCAGGCTATCCCTAAGGTTTTAACTTCTGCATCTCGGTCCCAATTAATTCCATCTGAATTTGGTAGTGCTAAATCCTCCTTCGGGATGTCCTTCAACACCTCTGCCGCATTTGATGCCCATTTCCGCAATCGAAATCCACCGCTTATCAACATGGCATCGATTTGCTGTCGCAGTTCGATAGCTGACTCAACATCATCTGCACCAGTGATCACATCATCCATATACACGTCCTCTTCTATGGTTTGTGCAGCAAGTGGAAAATTGTCTCGTTCGTCGTCAGAAAGCTGTTTCAGCGTTCGAGTAGCTAGGAATGGTGCTGATTTTGTGCCATATGTCACCGTTATCAGCTCGTACGTTAGAATTTCGTTGTTTGGCCCAAACCAAAGGATGCATTGCAATGGTGTATCGAGTAAGCTGACCCAAATTTGCCGGAACATCTTCTCCACATCTGCGACGATCATAACCTGGCGGAATCTGCATCGAAGGATGATTGACCTGAGCTCCTGCTGCACTATTGGTCCCGCAAAAGTGCATCATTTAGAGAGATGCCAGTCGACGTCTTGCAGGATGCATCAAACACAACTCTCACCTTGGTTGTGGTGCTCGACTCCTTAATTACGGGATGATGGGGTAAAAAGACTCGTTGGATTCCCGCATCGTTAGTATCGTTCACTACCTTCATGTGACCAAGTTGAATATATTCCTCCATGAAGTCGTAATATTGCCTTCGCAGATCTGGATCCCTCGACAATCTTCTTTCTACGCCTTGCAGACGTTTTGAGGCTATGTCTTTGGACTCTCCAAGCTGTTCCAAAATTTGTTCGTTTTTTGGAAGAGTTACTGTATATCGACCATCTTCTTCCCTTTTCACTGTTCGTCCAAACTGCTCCTCGCACCGTGTTTCCTCTGGAGAATAATTGTTCGCGGCTCCCACTTCCTCGCAGGACTAAAACCGTGACACTAGTTCTTCCAAATTATCTGAGATAGCAAGATTACACGAGACTCTTGAACCTTCCACTGATCTATTGAATTCTCCGGACATCACCCATCCAAAAACCGATTCAGTGAGTGTAGGTAGTCCATCACCTAGTGATAACTCCTTTCCAGTTTGGAAGAAATTGAAGAAGGCCTGGATTCCCAACACCAAATCCACCTTTCTAGATCGAAAAAACTCCGGATCCGCAAGCTTGATTCCTTTCGGTATTTCCCATCTGTTGATCTGCACTGTGGTGGTAGGCAAGCAAGCAGTGACTCTTGGTAGTACTAGAAAATCCATGCAACGCGAATATGATGTTGTCCGAGACATGATGGTAGCTTGTATCCGTTGAGTGACTCTCGTATTCGTCTGTCCAACACCTTGAATAGCTATGTCAACCTTGTTGCTAGGGACCTTCATTAACCTACTCAGATCTTTCGAAATAAAGTTGCATTCCGAACCAGAGTCAACTTGAGATGACGTAACATTTGCCAGATTTGATGACACGGATTCTGCTGAATCAGAATTCAACACTTTAGTGGATACGTTTTGCTTGGGCCTTTCGGCAGAGCCTTGCACTCCCGGTGTCCCTTGATTAGAGCTGACTTCGGTTGGTTTGAAACACATGACCGTGTGATGTCTGGCCTTACACTTCCGACAAGAGTATCTAGAAGAACATACCTTAGCAATATGACCTCTTTTTAGGCAGTTCCGACAGAGAGAACGGCTGCGTAGAAAGGATTCCCTACTCGACAACGACATCTTCAAGAAGTCCGGGCAGATATGCAATCCATGGGTTTCGGAACAGGATGGACATTGCGGGCTGTTGTTGGATTGCACAGCATTGTGGCTAACCTTCTGATAGACAGGTTTCCGTTTTTCTTGTGACGTAGAATCACGCTTGACTTCTGATTTAGCTGGAAGTGCTTCAAGGATCTGTATTCGCCGTCTGAGAAATTCCGTTAAATCCGTGAGTGTATCTCTTTCCTTAGACGACGTAAATTCCTCCCATACTCGCCGAGTAGTAGAATCGAGACGAGAACTGATAAGCTCCACCAAGAGTAAGTCCTTGTATTCCGCTGCATCAAGTACCTGGTCCAAGTTCTGAATAGCTCTATCAAAACCTTCCACCAACAAGGCCTTCCACAAGAAAAGGCAGTTTTAGCAACGCCTGTACTTGTCTTTTCCTTAGGAGCTTGCTATTGTCGTAACGCCTTAGAAGCGTATCCCATGCTAGCTGATAGTTGTTCGACGTGATCTGTAGTGGATCGATAATAGCCTTTGCCTCCCCTACCAGACAACCCTTGAGATAGTGAAATTTCTCAACTGGCGGCAAATCAGGTTTTTGATGAATCAGAGAAGTGTAGATGTCGCTTTGTCCAACAGAAACGATTTTACATCGTAGAAGCGAGATTCAAAGTCTTCCTGTTCCTTGTGAAAGGCTTCATTGTCCTCAAAATCTTCATGTGATTCAATTTCCCACACAGTTTCATTGATTGATTGCCACAACTCATCGAGACGGGCAATTCGAACGTCAATCTGACTAGCCACAATTCCTTCCTTGTACTCACTAACGAACCGTCTTATGTTGTTGAACGATGTGCGAAGTCCCCTGAGTTTTGTCGTGAGACCCTTCAATTGTTTCGATCCCTTGGTTGCCATTGTTGAGTCTTGCAGTGAACTTAACAGCGTTGCGTCGGAACCGATCAGTACCGAATCGAAAATTGTTTAACCCTTCAATGAATGTCAGCAGCGTCAGCCTCCAACGATCCAGATTGTGGCAAAGGGATGAAAAGCGGGGATGTAGTATTCAACAATGTCTGACTTCGGCTGTACATATACTGTAAGCTCACCTAGAAAACTACAGCGAACGCCAACAGCCCAGTTCTAACACGTTTTCATAGCAGCGATTCGTCTCCGGAGAGGAGTATCCAGTGCAACAGAGAGAAAACACAGCGATGTAGTATCGACAAAATGTCTGCGACGGCAGGACATATACTTTAGCCTCACCTGGAGAAACTAGAGATGGTACTGGATGACTCAAATAACCGACTCAATGCTCCGTCCAATGGAGCATTTGAGCATAGGGATTGCGCTCGTAAGGAAATTTAACCAAGTTTCGTCGAAAAGGAAAATTTATTTTTGTGGTGTAGCATCAAACATAAACCAGCTACGGCTGGGCATATATCTATATATAAGTTTACCTGGCCGAAAGGTTCGATGTGTTTTGCCCAAGCTCGTATGGTTTCCTCAACGTCGTAGTGTAGCCCTTCGTCTCTCTCATCCGGACACCACAACCGTCATCAATAGGGATCACTTCGTCCACAGGTTCGCCACTGTTACTGGCTTGCGCACCAGTCGATAGTCCGTGCGAATGAGAAACCGAAAGTCGAATTGTTGGTGTTAGAAAGTTACGATTGCCTACGGCTGGACATATACTAGTTCAACCTACCTGACCAATGGTAGGACAACTCTAAGGTTGAACTACGTAGTACTGGGATCCTTGATCAGCAATAGTTACGCCAATCTGTGAAGTCTAAGTTCAATGGCGTACTAGTTATACAGCCGTTGCACCAATTCAGCTGCGATCGCGATGGCGATCAGCTGTTTCACGACGTCTGATGATGGCGTAGAGTTCTTGTGCATACCACTTGTGATGGCGTAAGTCCCTTTCAGGTGGGGTAGTAATGGCGTGAAGATGGCGCAAATCCTTTCAAAAGGACAATATGGTACTTCTTCGCGATGGCGAAGTCCGTAGTTATCCCAACCGTTGATTCGCCGTTAGTCACGATCCGGTTCGAAGGACCAATGTTTGTTGGGATACCTTCGATAGTGGTGTTTGTCCTTGGATGACCTTGTCGAAGGATTCTCTTCTAATCGTTGGGCCGTAGTAGTTGGACTTCCTTTCACCAGGGGTTTTCGGGACGACAAATAAGGTCCTTCTCAGGTCAACTTCAACTCACAACACAAAACCATTACAGAAAACTACATTTTATTAGCGGAAGAAAACACTACACATTATATTTAAACTGTTAACTTAGAACTAGACATTTATTAGCCAATTATGCGCGGAGGTCCAGCCTCCGATAACCGATCGCTCGCTGTACTCGATGTTGACTAACTACGTTTTTGGTGGTAATTTGTTGATATCCTCTGGCAGTGGTATGAGTGGTAGCAAAACCTTCCAATAGATGAGTGACCGTATCGTACTCGCCCGTCTCCGACACGGCTCTTCAATTTAAATTTAGTCCGACAACGTATAATGGCTGCATCCGTATCCATCTCGCTACGCGCAGACAGGGTTAAACAGGTGTTTTTGTGATTTATATGTTAACATAGGAAGAATTATAAAGTTTGTCCTAGTAGGTTGCGGATATTTTTGGTGGTTTGTTTTGTTGTTAGATTCGCGGGTGGGGGGGGGGGGGGGGGGGGGGGGGGGGGGTGGGGGGGGGGTTGTTTTTTGTTGTTGGGGCATGCAGCGCTGTTTACATTTAGCTAGTGTCTGATTTTACAGTTCAATCTTTGTCAATACTTTATCATTTCTCACAATATTATTATAATTGGCAGTTTTGGTTTTATTGAGTTTACTTCAAAGATAAAGTTATAAAACCAGCATCAAGCAGCAAATAGTGACCAGTAAATAAGAGTAAAATAAAATGATTAAATTTTAATTTAACAAACTTTTGCAGGATTCCTCAAATCGAGATTTTGGTGAATTGCAGCTATCGCTGAAAACGAACGAAAACGTGCTTAAGCGCGGAACCACAGAACTCTACATTTTAACACTCTACAACATTTCTTGCATTTCAGGATCAACCGAAGGAAGATCATATATAATAGGTACGATTTCTTGTAGTAATTATCATTTACATAAATAAATACACCATTATATAAATATTTCATGCGAATGGGAGGAACCACCAGGGCCAATCTGGATGGGAGAGTGGGAATGTTAACTCCCCATTGCTAACAGTTTGTGAATAGAGGGCGGGCTCTTCTCCCCGCCCATCGGGGCATCCTCATGTTAGATAGCTCGCTCTTATGACCAATTGTTCAATCTTGTTGCTGGAAGAAGATTTTTTTATCCCTGTGGATACGTATAGGTGATGTTGCCTATCGATCCACCCAACCCTTTTTGGCCCTTCATACAATGGCAAGATTAGGACAATCAGTAGTTATTAAAGCTTGATCAACTCTAACAGAGGGAAGAGCCCATTGCTGTCGGGCTTAGTTTCCGTGCTACAATGGATGGTAGTACATATCATACATACAACAAACCAGTGGACGTTAGATATATTTTGTACATGCGCATATTATGTTCTCCCATTGACTTACTGACTCAGTTTTTTCCATTGTGAAGTAATTTAATTTGATCTAAAAGTTTCATTCACTTTGCAATTTGTATACATAACATTTTTGTCTTTTATGATACCTTAATTGTTTTATTTGAGAAAAGTAAGACCTTGTAAGGAACGAGCAAAGTATAGTTATAGGGTAGTCAAATTCGGCATCACCCACTCTTGCATGGTACTCCAGTGAACCCACCCCTCGTACCAAGACAAACACCACTACGAGGCAGTGCTCCGCAACCAGAAACCCAGAATGAAGGTGTAAACGCTCATCGTACTGCGAGCTCTACATTATATCGCATCCTACCGGTTAAGCTCTTCAACAAGGAACAGACTATCAATACGCTGGCATTCATCGATGAGGGATCGTCCGTTACTCTAATGGAGAAGAGCCTCGCCGATTCACTACAGGTTGCAGAAGCAAGGAAACGTCTATGCCTGACCTGGACGGGCAACATCACTCGGGAAGAAAGTGGAATGCAAGTGGAAATCGAGATTGCGGGAGCTGGAGGAAAAAAGCGATACGCACTCGACGACGTAAGGACCGTGGAATCACTGGCGTGACCAAATCAGACGCTGCGGTGCAAGGAGCTTAGCGAACGTTATGGGCACCTCAGGAATCTATCGATAAAAGATTTCGAATCCAAAGCGCCATGCATACTGATCGGCTCGAAGCATACTCATCTTACTGTTACCCAGCAAATAAGAGAGGGTCAACTAGGTGAACCATATCTTACCTTACCAATCAGACTAAGACTTGTGTGGCCTCTGCTGTACACAGAAGTTGTTTCCATTGTGATCGGTCCATGGCTGTTCCTCGCCAGCCTCGCAGTCTGCGGAGGGTCCGCAGGTCGCCTTCTACTTGATCGATCCACCTTGCTCGTTGCGCGCCTCTTCTTCTTGTACCTGTCGGATCGTTTTCGAGAACCATTTTCACAGGGCTGTCGTCCGACATTCTTACGACATGCCCAGCCCATCGTAGTCGACCGATTTTTGCGACGTGTACGATGGGAGGTTCTCCCAGCAACTGGTGCAATTCGTGGTTCATTCGCCTCCTCCACGTTCCGTCTTCAATCTGCACTCCACTGTAGATCATACGCAGCACCTTCCGTTCATAGACTCCAAGAGCGCGTTGGTCCTCCACTAGCAATGTCCATGTTTCGTGGCCGTAGAGAACTACCGGTCTAATTAATGTCTTGTAGATGGTCAACTTTGTGGTTCGGCGAACTTTGTTCGATCTTAGCGTCCTTCGGAGTCCAAAGTAGGCACGATTTCCAGCATAATGTGCCTTTGTATTTCTCTGCTGGTGTCATTATCGGCGGTCACCAATGAGCCCAGATACACGAATTCGTCTACTACCTCGATTTCATCACCGTCGATCTGAACTCGTGCTAGGAGGCTAACATTGTCTTCTCGTGAGCCTCTTCCCTTCATGTATTTTGTTTTTAACGCATTAATCACAAGCCCAATCCTACCAGCTTCAGCCTTAAGTCTGATGTACGTTTCCGCCATCGTCTTAAAGTTACGTGCTACGATATCAACGTCGTCGGCGAAGCCAAATAGTTGGACAGACTTCCTGAAAATCGTGCCACTCGTGTCTATCCCTGCTCTTCGAATCACACCCTCCAATGCAATGTTAAACAACAAACACGACAATCCATCACCTTGCCGTAGCCCTCTCCGAGATTCGAAGGGACTCGAGAGCGTCCCTGATACTCGGACGACACACATCACTCGATCCATCGTTGCTTTGATCAGCCGCGTCAGTTTTTCCGGAAATCCATATTCGTGCATGATTTGCCATAGCTGGTCTCGATCGATTGTATCATACGCTGATTTGAAGTCGATGAAAAGATGATGTGTGGGCACGTTGTATTCGCGACATTTCTGCAGTACTTGCCGAATCGCGAAAATCTGGTCCGTAGTAGCGCGGGCACCCATGAATCCCGCTTGGTATTGCCCCACAAAACCCCTTTGGAATTGGGGGGGGGGGGGGGCAAAATTTTGGGGGAGGCATTTTGGGGGCGGGCTCCGGGGGGGGGGCGTACGGTTAATGGCGGAACCCGGTCGTTGCCCTTTTTTTGGGGGGGGGTTATTTTTTTCCTCCCCCCCACCCCTCTGGACATTCCTCCTCCCAAATCTTGGTAATTACCCAGTGCAGCGCTCTAGAGAGTGCTTCACCACCGTATTTAAATAGCTCGCTTGGGAGTTGGTCAACACCAGCGGCTTTGTTGTTTTTCAACAGACCAATTTCCTCCTCAACTTCCTGAAGAGTTGGGGTCGGGGTGCTGTCATCTTCTGTGCGTGTTCCTAGATTTACCGTTCAGGTGCTCGTCGAAGTACTGCTTCCACCTTTCAATCACCTCACACTCTCCTGTGAGTAGGTTGCCATCCAGGTCTCTGCAAATATCAGCTTGTGGTACGTAGCCTTTGCGCGAGCTGTTTAACTTCTCGTAGAATTTGCGTGTGTCGTTAGCACGGTACAGTGCGGTACCAATTGCTGCCAAAACTCGCCTCGGTTGGGCAATCTACGGAGCGGCACCAAAAGGAACCACATATCCCAGCTACAACCTTCACATCTGTGGATGCGACAAGGAGAATAACCTGCACGAGCTAGTGAAAGAGTATTTTACGGTCGAAAATACAGGAGTGTCAGTAGACCGGAGCCCCGAGTCCGAGGACAACAAGTGGGCTAGATTTATACTCGAGAGTACAACAAAGCGGACTGAAAATGGGCTAGAAAAATGTCGAAATTTTTTCTCAAGTTCTGTATACGTTTTTAAGCATCCTCCTAATTTTTAACCCCGACGATAAGCTTAGAGTGGGGGCGACCCCGGCGTAGAGGTTAACATCCATACCTCTCACGCCCAAGTCACGAGTTCGAATATCACCC
The DNA here is from genome assembly GCA_024533555.2 of Aedes koreicus. NCBI lineage: Eukaryota > Metazoa > Arthropoda > Insecta > Diptera > Culicidae > Aedes > Aedes koreicus. The sequence continues at coordinate 30,806 of JAHHFK020005840.1, forward strand.
TCGGACAAGTTACGCCAATATCCAAAAGGAATTTGAGTGACTACGAAGGGAGATTAACCAGCGCAGGGCTGAAAATCTCGATAAAGAATTAAAGAATTTTAAAAAATAAGCTTTAAACTACACAGCTCCCAGTTGGTTTTCCTAGGTTCTCGTATAATTTCAATAAATTGTTGATTAGTTTCATAATCAAAAATGATTTGCTTGTGATCGGACAGAGACTCTTCATTCGGTGCGTGCCAATTTTTGATTTTGTCTGAGATCATACGACTACATAAAGTTAGGTCAAGAACTTCTTGTCTAACTGCATTTACAAAGGTTGGATCGTTCCCTCTATTATATATTTCTACATCATGTTTTGAGATAAAATCTAAAATGCACTCACCTCTGCTATTGATGTCTGTACTGGGCCATAATGTATGATGGGCATTTGCATCACATCCAATTAGAAACGCTTTGTTGTGTCTTTTGCAGTACGACACGAAATTTTCAACCTCTGGTGGAGGTATATCTCCCACATCGCCAGGAAAGTAAGTAGAGGCGACATAAACTTCCGTTTTGCCATGTGTAGTTGGTACCTTCATCATAATTGTTGATGGATTCTGTGATCGGAAAAAAAATGTTTGTTTTGTTTACAAGAATAGTAGTTCTTGGAGCTAGCTGCACCTCATTATAAATTAACTTACATGATTTTGTAGGAATTCCTTGTATCCTACTTTGCCCTAGCTTTGGCTGGACATACACTAAAATTGGAACGAAACAGAGAATACTCTGACGTAAGCAGCAAATCGGGAACTGGTCTATTTAGTCTATATTCCATACTGCTTTTCAATCTTTACAGAACTTATTTTCTGTTCGATTCATTTCTTTTGATTGTATTATGATCTCATAAGTTGATTATTGGATGATACATTATGATTATGGTTTCCCTGATTTATTGGTGAATAGGTACATATGTCACATCAGATCTGTATGAAGTCGAGATCAGTTTTTGATGTTGCTACATTACTTTAATAGTCACTATTACGTTGCACACGAAACTGTATTGGCCGACCTCTCGTCGCTTTGTTCACATATTGAGTGTCTTGGCTGTCAGTTGATGTATGTGTTACTTTTGTAATCGATTGCTATCCGGAAAAAATAATCTCGAACAGAAACGTGGTCCTATGGATGCTTTGATCCGAGCTGAAAAACGGCAGAACTACATAGTTCGTGAGCTGTCCGATTTACGCGTGTGCAGAAGTTTTGTACACCACACAGTCAAAAGATACCTGGAGACCGGAAGCACCAAAAACGGTATGATGGCAGACATCGAGATACTGTGGTTAATCCTGCCATGGTGAAGATCGTTAAGAGGCGCCTTAAGAGAGGCCCTTGACGCAGCGCTACTAAAGGGCGAACACGAAATTATTGCGACACATTCAACAGGGCATAACTTTTTTACCATTGGGTAAAAATCAACCAAATTTTGCACACTTTCTCATTGATGTGTATTGTTTACATGCTGTCAAACTCGAAGTCGTGTTTTTCGATTCAACGAAAATGGAGGTGAACCAACGCGAGTCGAGAGAACAAATTCTTTCCAAACACCTGGAATTTCCTGACCTGTCGCACCGGCAGTTGGGAAAAATGTTGAACATTCACCATTCAACCGTCTCCAGAGTGTTGAAGCGGTTCTAGGAGCGGGACGTTGGACCACGGCAAAGGAGCTGGAAAAAAAAAACGGGACCGGAGAACAAAAAGACGGAGGGAAAGGTGAAGCGGATGATTAAAGCAAATCCCAACGTCTCAAGCCGTGATTTGGCTAAAAAGATCGGCATGTCGCAGAGCTACGTCCAGAATGCAAAGAAGAGAGCTTGACTTCATACATACAAGGTACAGAACTTCCCAAACCGCGATGAGCGGCAACAATCGACGGCTAAAACTCGTGCACGGAAGCTCTACGAGAAGATGCTGTCAAAATATGGCTGCTGTGTGATGGACGACGAAACGTATATAAAAGCCGATTTTAAGCAAATTCCGGGGTTGGAGTTTTTCACCGGCAAGAGCAAGTTCTATGTGGACGACAAATTTAAGAAGAAGAAAATGTCGAAGTTCGCCTCCAAATATCTCATTGCATCTGCTCTTGCGGACTGAGAAGTGAGCCTTTCGTGACAAAAGGCACAGTAAATGGCAAGATCTACAAATCTGAGTGCCTCGAGAAGCGCCTTTTGCCGTTCTTGCAGCAGCATGACGAAGCTCCGCTATTTTGGCCAGATTTGGCATCATGCCACTATTCTAAAAGTGTCCTGGAGTGGTATGAGGCCAATTCTGTCCATTTTGTTCCAAAGGACATGAATCCGCCAAACTGTCCGGAGCTGCGCCCGGTGGAGCAGTACTGGGCAATGATGAAGCGGGAACTTCGGAAGAGCAAGAAGACAGTCAAAGACGAGAAGGACATGTTAAGAAAATGGAAAAAAAAACTGAGAAACTGGTACCGGATGACACTGTAAAGACTTTGATGGAGGGCATCAAGCGAAAATGCGTTCAGTTTTACACTCAAGGCTCCATCGATTAACTTTTCTTTTGATTTTTGAAGTAAATATATGTATAAAACTACCCTAAATTTTGGTTTGATTCTAAACATTATAAGAAAATTGGCATGACATTTTCGGTGTCGCAATAATTTCGTGTTCGCCCTTTAAATTGCCGGAGGATCTCAACGTATCGGATCGAAGTCTCCGTCGGACCCTGAAAGATAAACTTCAGATCAAGCCCAGTGAGATCCAAAAGGCTCAAGCCTTTTCGGTGAGGCAGAAACAAGAACGGGTAAAAAGAGCGAAGGCACTGCTGAAGATGGTCGCTGATGGAAGGTTGGAGAGTATCGTGTTTACCGACGGGAAACTCTTCACCGTACAGCAGATCGTGAATAACAAGAACGACAGAGTTTGGTTGCCAGAAAGATCACGAACCCATGCCAACGTGTTGGCGACAGAAACCAGCATCGGTGATGGTTTGGGTCGGAATCCACCGTGATGGTCGGAGCCTGCTGGTTTTTGTCCCTAAAGGAGTGAAGATCAACCAAAATAAATATCGGGAACTAGCTTTACAGAACATCGTCGAACCGTGGGCAGGTCGTCATTTTGGTTTCAGGGATTGGGTTTTCCAACAGAACTCGGCGCTGGCTCACAGAGCGAAAAAAAAAACTAACTCTGGATTGGGGAATACTTTCCTTCGCGACTTCGCTGTCTGGAGTATGTTGGAGGCCGGAGTCTGCTCTAAAACCATGAAGGCAGAAGTGACATCCGGCGGTAGCCTGGGATAAAATACCACAAGAGTACCTGCGGGCCTCGCACGATGCATTCCTCGATCGTCTGCGGCGAGTCGTTAAACTCAAAAAACGAACAAGTTGTACTTGACCAGTGAATAGAGGAATAGAGGAAGACAATGATTTTGAAGAGCACGACGATATCGAGAACTTGACGACATTTCTAGATCAGAGTTTAAATAATTTCAATTTATCAACTAACTCGAATCAGCAAACTCTTCCACCCAAAACACAATTATGTACAGAAATGATAGTTTCTTGTGAAAATTTTAACTGAATAAAAAGTGCGGGTAAAATTCAAGAAATTTACAATAGAAGTTTTGGTTGCTCATTCTCAATAATACTGACAACTGAAACCAGTTGGGATCAAAGCGTTAGGAGTGAGGAAGTCTTAGGAAATTCTTATAGTGTTTTAGAAATGACCGCAATTTAATTGTTTTAATTGCTACTTCTACCAAATTTAATTCAGAAATTATCGATACTTCAAAAGATACGGAATTTTTACATGAATGGGTGAAAGCACTCATGGCAAGTGAAACACATGTATTTGACATCATGTATTTTCCCCCAAACAACGCTCATAAAGAAGCATATGAAAAAAAAATCACATTGCAGACGAAATTATGTCTGGACTTTCCCCAGAAGTGAACGTTCACATATACAGAGATGTTAATCAACGTAGTGCTGACTTCATTCTAGACACTGAAAATGAGTGCATCTTACTACCAGTGGGAAAATGAAACATTGCAATTTATTTTCGACAAAACTGCAGCTCTAGGGCTCAACCAGATTAATAATTTGAATAACCAGCAAAATTGCTATTGAGATTCTTTGTTGACAAATACTGAGGAAGATTTATGTGTTCCATTATGGAAAAATGAGGTTTTTCACACAGCAATTGATTTTTGAGGTTTAGATTTTTTTTTTAAATTAATGTTTGAAATAATATTAGAACAAGTACCACTCAAAAAACTAAGGCGACAATTCAAACTAACCAGTTTGGTATAATAAACAAATGAAAATTTTAAATTGTACAAGACTTAACAAAAATATTTTATTTGATACTCCGAAAATTTCAAGACTTTTGGTGAAAAGACGGATTTGCAATTTTAACCTTTAAATAAGTAGCCCTCCTAAGCGAGAAGGCGGTGCATAAGCTGCTATAATATTCTTAAATGGAATCGTTTTGTTAAAACATTTCAAAGGAAGTTACTATTAAATTCACAGTGTCCCGATTTCTGGAAATAATATTCATCACATCTCAAAATACTAATATCTGCCCCGTACATTTTTATCGACTCTCAAAAAGAACAATAGATAATTCTTCCGGGTGATGAAACTCACTGCCCTCATCGATAACTGGCAGTGCATTTGCTTCAGAAGCATTCCGTCTGAGTTATACGACCACCAGATGAAGTTATAAAACGTGTGAAAAACGCCAGATCACTCCACTCCCCACCAAGGCAGCCTACCAAAAACGAAAACTTGGAGTCTGAGAAAAATCATTTGGATAATACCACCAAGCGCCATGACATGGGAGCGAGGAACCGGCTTAAGGGCACCCGACAGAGATTAAATCTGGCACTTTTATTCGACTGTGCTGCCATAACTTTAATCTTAAATCGTTGCCGTCAGCACCTCGAGCATTGCCGGGCGCGAGGAAGAAAACGATGAGACGGCTGGAAAACTTTGAATTTTTATGCAGTTACAGAAGAAGAAAAAAAAAGTTTAGCTCCCCGTGTCGTAGGGAACTGTCTTCTCTAGCCAGCAGTGCCAAAAACTGCTAGAGGAAGCTTGTTTGACTAAAACTGGATATTAAAACCAGGAGAAACAGCAGTATGGAACAGTTGAAAAGTTGAATTGAAAAAGAAAGTCTTTCTTCTCACACCTAGAACAGGTGAGTGTGTCACGCGTTGAGCGGCGGGGATAATAGTGCCGTGGCGTGGATGCAATTCTCCGGCAAACTTTCCACCGTCTGCGTCCAGATATAGAGCCAGTCGAGCTCCTCGCCAAGTACCTACTGCAAATACTAATATATTCCTCAGCTACTGGCTTTTCGGGATTGAGAGAACGAAGGAGGGATGAGGATCCTTATAAAATCTTGGCCGGTGAGGACGGTAGCAACAAGAAAAAAAGAAGTTGAGGACGAAACTCCACTTTTCACTTCATCATAACGATAGCATCGCTCTGATCCACCCGGGGAAAGGAGAGCGTGTTTCATTCATGTTCTTCTATTTGGATTTTTCGCTGTGCAGGGACAATGGGGAAAAAGGTGCTACTTTCATGGAGAATCCCATCCATTGTTGTTGGATAGTAGTCGAGAGAGGAGGATGAAACTTTCACTTCATCTCCGTCACACACGTGTGTATTATGAAATATTAACAGAGAGGTTTAAACAAAATTTAAACATCCGGATGGAAAGTTTTTCGTTTATCACATATCCCAAGTAAAAATTTTAGTTTTTTTCCAGCCTTATAACACTCCTTCCGCCTTTATTGATCAAATTACATGCAAGACTGTTTTGTCTACCAACACCTCTTCTATGCTTCTTGAAAGCCGAAATTTTTCAAGTGGTCCACTCTATAGACGGTTGTTAATAAAACCTTTATAAGACCAGAGAGATTTTGAAAATATTCCAGTGAAAGATGTTATGACCAGTTGAGAACCTTCATTAAACCTATTGGCTGCTATGAAATCCAGCATACAGCCGAATGACCACAGCTGTCAAACTTCACTATGATCCTGGTTGGTTTTTATTTTGTTCTGTTTTGTTCGACTCTCGGCTCTTCTAATTCATTTAGCAGTAAATAATATCTTTAAAAAAGTTCTAGAGTTGCAGGAAATTTTGTTTGATAGCAAAATATCCAAAACAGATGAAGTTTTTTAAAGCGTATCATGCTCCAAATCTTGTGCGCATTTAATTTTATGGAGAATATTGACACGATAAGAGCCGAAAATTAATGCGCCTCGGAAATTATGCGACTTTGCAACAACAAAAACAAAATTAAAACAAATATATTCGATGAATTAGTCATGAATTTCCTGAAAATTGATGGAATTCAATAAGGTTAGAAAATGCCGAAATTGGTCTCCGATCTACAGTTTATTTGCATTACACTTAAAGTTTAGTCGTTTATTTTTCCACCTTTCGATTATATCCTATATTTCAATGTGGCGGTTGGAAAAAAATCTCATTTTTGCCAAAAAGCCAATTTATCTTCGCAAAACTATTTGGTCTCTTTTTTTGCCGTTTTAAAACCACATGACTTCCCCCAATGCCAATTTGCCGTTTAATGCATTTACTGGAAGCAAAATGGTTTCAAAATCCTTTTTCAACTGACCATGATAAGGTATTATGAATTAGTCCTAAAACGGTATTTTATAACAGCATTTTACGAGTTCATAAAGTCGAAATGAAATCTTTTATAGGAGTAAAAGGAATTTCAGTAGACAAGGTTTTAATATCGTCATAAATGATTTATACCATTGATTTCAACTATTGGAATTATTTTTTTTTTATTTTTTTTTTGAATTTATATAAATAAAAAATTTGGACGGGGGGGGAGGGGACACTTGGGGGGGGTGTAAATTCGAAGGGGAAATGGCCCCCTGTCAATGGAATAATTTTTCTTTGGGGGTGTAGTAAAAGCACTCTGGTTGGTTGTAAATAATTAAAAAAAAAAAATATTTTTTTTTGGAGTGGTAAAGATAAAAATAAAAATTTTTTTATTTTTTGTATTTATATCAACATTTCATCAGGTAGTTGTTGGCATTAAAAAAATGGGTTTTTTTTTCGGATGGTGATAAAAAAAAAGCTAAGACAGATAATTGCTTTTGATAAATTTCCCATGGAAGGTAATTATTTAAGCTTACTTGCAAAAAAAATTCTGCGCACTTGCAAGCGGCCTTCCGGCAGTTAACCGGAACATACGCCATGGCGGACGAAAACATGCGTGTAGGCATGTTTTTGAGTTCTTTCTTCGTTTTGTTTATCAATTCCTCCTCAGTTTTCGCGACAAAATTGTTGGACTAGATCTGGAAATTGTTGGACTTCAGGTTGGCCCAGAAATTCTCAATGGGACGCAGCTGAGGGACGTTGGGTGGGTACCACATCGATATACAGCCGCTCCATCTCCTCCAATGATCTCTTCGAGTAGTGGGCCGATGCCAGATCCGGCCAGAACACCGGGTCTTTGCCCTTATGGTATCTCTTGATGAACGACGCAACTTCCGGCAGGCATTTCGCACTATAAATTTCCCCGTTCACGGCCAGTGCGGAGCGAAAGAAGAGCGGCTTTGACATCTCCTTCTCGCTGATTGTCAGCCACAGCTGCACCTTCTTGGGGAACTTGGTGTGTGAAATGAACTTCACCTCGGAGCTCATTTCCTTCGTGGGGGAAGTAAAATACGAAATGACCTGCCAGTCGTTGCCATCCAGGGTGAGATAGGTCTCGTCGTCCATCACCACCGCCACGTCGCGATTCGCCGGGAAAATCGAGTTGACCATCTAATTCAGCCGCTGCCGCTGGGTCATTGCCTGCAGCTCCGAAACCAGTGTATGCGACTTCCGCTTCCTGGCATGTATGTTCATGTTTGCCAGATACTTTTTCACTGTTTGGCCGGTTGAACCGACCTCCCGGCCAAGCGCACGCATTGATGTAGCCACTTTTCCCTCGGTCTTCCTCTTCAGCATCCTTTGGAGCTTCTTGTCACTCAGGGTCGTCGGCCGTCCGAAACCGGGCTTTCTTTCGATGCTCTGATTTTTGTCTAATAGTGCCAAGATGTTTTAGATGCCGGAACGGGCATGAGGTTCTTTGAACGCGCACACTTTTGAACGGAGTTGCTTCACTGTTTTTGACATCACGGTTAGAGTTCGACTGATAGAGCTGTCAAATTTTGTCTTTTGACTCGTGGGTTACTATGATTGATGCTGCATGGGTAGTTTCGTCAGTGCGGATGAAGGTAAACCCATGAAAAATCGGCAATTGTTGTCAATTTTTTTAAAATGCAAACGTTATAGTGTTTGAAAACGTGTTTTTTTCCTAAGTGAATCGTACCAGCTTGTTTGTTCAAGTATTTAACTACAGTGCCGTATCAATCAGTCAGTTTATAAATATGGACATTTAAATAAAGATTTATTAGAAGTCTAATTAACGTAGGACTACGTTTCTCTTTTCTTTACCGGGTGTAATTACAAAATTTTGGAAAATGAGAGCGTTACGCTAAAGTGAAAGGTTTTTGAACGCTAATAATGGTTCGGTTATGATATGGGAGACAGAGTCATGCAAGACTGGCTAATCGGACTGTTACCGGTTTCCATGTCTACTCAATACAATGATAAAATTTCGGACCACTGAAAACTGGCCGTTCGTCCCTTATGAAATAATTTATGTTCGTCTCGTATGCTATATACTAGCGTTGAATAGCATCTCCCAGAAAGATGAAGATCACTAATGTGCAGTATGGAGCAAAATTCATAAGAAGAGATGGGACCATAGGAAAATTATAGAACTATTTTATTAACATTTTAACCAATCATCTGTACGTTTAAATAAGATGATACCATTATTACTATAAACCAACGTGGTTCGACGTGTACCTCAAGGTTATATCCCTGATATAACTCACCACTATTTTTGTTTTCAACATAATATCTATATCTATCTATCTATATATATATAAATGTTTTTTCTGTCTGTCTGTCTGTCTGTCTGTCTGTCTGTCTGTCTGTCTGTCTGTCTGTCTGTCTGTCTGTCTGTCTGTCTGTCTGTCTGTCTGTCTGTCTGTCTGTCTGTCTGTCTGTCTGTCTGTCTGTCTGTCTGTCTGTCTGTCTGTCTGTCTGTCTGTCTGTCTGTCTGTCTGTCTGTCTGTCTGTCTGTCTGTCTGTCTGTCTGTCTGTCTGTCTGTCTGTCTGTCTGTCTGTCTGTCTGTCTGTCTGTCTGTCTGTCTGTCTGTCTGTCTGTCTGTCTGTCTGTCTGTCTGTCTGTCTGTCTGTCTGTCTGTCTGTCTGTCTGTCTGTCTGTCTGTCTGTCTGTCTGTCTGTCTGTCTGTCTGTCTGTCTGTCTGTCTGTCTGTCTGTCTGTCTGTCTGTCTGTCTGTCTGTCTGTCTGTCTGTCTGTCTGTCTGTCTGTCTGTCTGTCTGTCTGTCTGAATCTAATAGGCTCGAAAACTACTGAAACGGTCAGCGAGAAAAGGGGGGCTCTCATACAAATGAAACACAAATTTCTGCATAACTTGAGAACTGATCAAGCATATGGAACCAAATTTGGCATGTGATGGTTTTTGGAGGAGAGAAGTGTTTCTATGGAAGTTTGAGACTCCTCCGCCTTCTGGAAGGGGAGACTCCCATAAAAGTGAAACATAATTATTAGCATAACTCGAGAGCCAATGAAGCAAATGAAACCAAATTTGGCATGTTGACGTTTTTGGTGACAAGAAATGTTTCTATGGCAGTTTAATACCCCTCCTCATTTTAAATGGGGGGGGGGCTCCAATACAAATATAAAACAAATTTCTGCATAACTCGAGAACTAATCATGTAAATGAAATCACTTTTAGCATATGGGGGTTTTTGGAGGCTAGATTTTTATATGCATAGAAATGAATTTCTGTCTGTCTTTCTGTCTGTCAGACCCTTATAGACTCGGAAAATTCTGAACCAACCAACGTAAAAATTTATATGAAGGGGTTTTTGGGGCTGGGGAAGGTTCTTATGATTGTTTGAGAACCCCAACTCTCTCAGGAAGGGGGGCTCTCATACAAATGAGACACAAATTTCTTCATAACTCGAGAACTAAACAAGCAAATCGAATCAAATTTGGCATGTGGGGGGTTTGAAGGCAAGAATGTTTCTATGGTGCTTCAAGACCCCTCCCCTTTCTGAAGGAGGGGGGGGGTTCAAACAAATGAAACTCAGATTTCTATTATAATATAAGACCCCAGTGTGATGGTTCTAGAACTAATCAAGCAAATGGAACCAGATTTGGCAAGTGGGGAGTTTTGAAGGCGATGATTGTATGGTGGTTTGAGAAACCACCCCCCTCTGGAAGGGAGGGCTCCCATGCAAATGAAACACAAATTTCTACCAAAAATGAGAATTATCCAGGTTGCTTAATCACAAAACGTGTACTTCTTGGGTAAGAAGCATGTTTTGATAGAAGTTTGAACCCCTGCTTATTCAAGAAAAAAAAATCATTCCGAAAAAAAAACCATAAACCATAAATTTTCCTTCAATAAACCCCTAAGTTATATTAAATTTTCCTTCAATTAGTTGCAAGCGTAGCAGCGCACGCACCGGGTTCAGCTAGTAAAGGGTGTCCACGATGAAATTGCCACACACAAAATTGATTCGCAAAATTCGAGTTTTCATCCGATTGCCATCAAATTTTCAGGGATTGAGAAATAACTAATAAACTTCATTTTACCATTTTACTCGTATTTTATTTACAGTCCATACGCAAATGCCCGCACCTTGGCCTTAACCCCGGCCATAAGATTCTGCACAACCTGTGAATCAACCGTTTTTTGCATGTAAACCCATACTTTCTTCAGTTCCTCGACTGTCTTCACTACCTTAGGTCGTTTAAGAAGGTGCTGCTTCATAATCGCCCAGTACTTCTCGATGGGGCGGAGCTCCGGAGTGTTGGGAGGGTTGAACATTTTCGGCACGAAATTGACCTTATTGTCCGCATACCACTTCAGCACGTCCTTGGAGTAGTGGCATGAGGCCAAATCCGGCCAAAAGATTGTTGGGACGTTGTGGGCCTTCAGGAGAGGAAGCAGCCGCTTCTGGAGGCACTCTTTTATGTACACCTGTCCGTTCATCGTGTCCTGGGTCACGAAAGGTGCACTCCGCTTCCCACACGTGCAGATGGCTTGCCAAACCAGGAATTTCTACGCAAATTTGGACATCTTCTGAGTGCGGACATGCTCCGGAACGCTGAACTTATCCTTGGCCGTGAAAAACAGGTTGCCGGGGATCTGTTTGAAGTCGGCCTTCACATATGTTTCGTCGTCCATGATGCAGCATTCAACTTTCGTCAGCATGTTGAGGTACAACTTCCTGGCACGGGTTTTGGCGGACTTGTTCTGCTTCTCGTCGCGATTAGGGGCCTTTTGTACCTTGAACGTTCGAAGCCTTCTTGGCCTTCTGGACAAAACTTTGGCTTAGGTGCAGCTTCTTAGCCACATCCCGAACGGAGGCGTTCGGATTTCGGTTGAAGGCCCCAACTACGCGGTTGTGATTTTTGGTGTTGTACGGAATACTTTTTCCTTCACTTCTGGGCTTCCGATCGGTGTTCAACCGTTCCTCGAACCGCTTAATCACTCGCGACACCGTGAAATTTGCGATTCCCAACGTTTTAGCGATGGAACGATGCGAGAGATCCTTGTTCTCGTGATGAATGTGCAAGATTTTATCACGCACGAGCTGTTCTTTCGACTCCATTTCCGCGAGTTTTGATCACAGGACTTTAAAACTTGCAGGATGTAAATAATGCACTATAAACTAAATCCACTCAAATTTTCATTAAATTCTACCCAACGGTTAAAAAGTTAGAGCAATTTCATAGTGTGGCAATTTCATCGTGGACACCCTTTAGTATATATAAAAATGGATTTCTGTCTGTCTGTCTGTCTGTCTGAACCTAATAGGCTCGGAGACTACTGAACCGATCGGCGTGAAAAATTTTATGCAGGGTTTTTTTGGGGCCGGAGAAGGTTCTTAAGATAGTAAGAGACCCCTCCCTCCTCTGAAAGGGGGGGGGCTCCCATACAAATGAAACACATATTTCTGCATAACTAGAGAACTGATCGTGCAAAGGAACCCAAATTTAGTATGCGGAAGTTTCTGGAGGCAAGAAATGTTTCTATGGTAGTTTGAGACCCCTCCGCCTTCTGAACCGATCGGCGTGAAAATTTGTATGCAGGGGTTTTTGGGGCCGGGAAAGGGCAATAATTGTATGGTGATTTGAGACTCCTCACCCCTCTGGAAGGGGGGGGGGCTCTCATACAAATGAAACACAAATTTCAACCAAACATGAGAATTATTCCGGTAACAAAAACATAAAATGTGTTGTTCTCGGGTAAGAAGTATATTCTGATAGAAGTTTGAAACCCCTCCTTAGTCAAGAAAAAAAAACGTTCCGAAAAACAACCGCCAACGTGCTTTCATTCATCAATTTTCATTCATGTTGTTGCAAGCGTAGCAGCGCTTGCACCGGGTTCAGCTTGTTATAAATAAAAATGTCTGACGGTTGTTAACATTGACATAGTCTAATGTTAAAATTTGGGTTCCGATAACTGCATGGTAGACTATGGAAGTTCACTTTGATAAGCAACACGAAGTGTTTAGTTGTATGCACTATATTGTGACAAATAATTATATTACCATTTTGGTGATTAAAAAACTTGCAGGATACTACCATAGAATTCAAATAGCGCAGAAGATAGAGTCAATGAAACTTATGTTAAGTCAGACAAAAATCATAAACAAAAAATCTAAGGCTTCAGTAGGATAATTGTTTGAACCAGTAAGGTTTGAGCAATCCTCTATGCAATACTGCGCGAAGATCCCGTAACCAAACTACGAACAATGAAAGCGCGAAGTACTCGCCCTAACTCCTCAATGAATCCGGCGCTTAAAATGTGTTCAAGTTAGGTGAAAGCACCGATAATGCGTTACAAAACCACGAATCGATAACTGGGATCAGCCTAGTATTTTCAACGGTAGAGCTGTAACTCGCATATTTTGTGTGGCAATATTGTTCCAGAAGCTGGCCGGATCAAGTTCAATTTGCTTAAGAACCAGACGACGTTAAGAGGCGTACGTTGAACAAGTTTGATTAGTTTCTGGAGCTCAATGTTGTACCGGATGATTGAAGACGTTTGGGAGTTATTGCCATTCAACAGCTTGGTAAACCCTCGTCTTCTGCATTCTTGTATGTCAATGGGACTTTTGATTCATTATCAGTTCAATTTCTTCTACATAGACTGTCCCAGAAAATAAGGGCACACTATTCTAACCCTGCCATTTCAACATTCAGTTTTATTCGGGTAGTCTGTCGGCTCCATCTCATTGTTTACACCCAAACGTCAAACCGAACACAACGCACAGCAAAGTTTCACGCGCATTTCGAGAGATGGAAAAGATTTCCGTTGAAAAACGCCGTGCCATCGTGCACAAGTGCAGCATTATTCCAGGATCACTAAGAAAGTTGGCAAAACTGGAAAACGTTGGTGAGAACGCGCTGCGTATTACGATCCGGAAGTTCGGAGAGGAGTATTCAGGAGTAAAAAACTACAAGGTACAGCCCAATGGGGCTGTGCGCAAAGGTGACGTAGGACTACGCAGCAATCTAATTCCCATACACATCAGGGCCATCCGCTAATTGATTTAAGTCAGTCCTGAAGAGGGCCAAGAACATTCTATTGTACACTCTTTAGAAAGCATTTGGTGGCTCTTAATTATGATACGGCCCGGTTGTATTTTCTACGATGGTTGAGAGGGCCACTATCTCTAACGCGTAGAAGATATTTATGGATCTGTTGTTTCATTAGTTGTTCAACGCTCTTTGCCATTTACTCCGGGACGCGGCGTTTAAAGCAATGCCATGTTCAGCCGGGGCGCGGTAATGGAAATTTCAAACAGCACAAGAGAAAATTTCATCTAAACCAACTCTTCAGTTGGCAAACTAATTTGGTCGTCCTGAAAAGGACGGATTTAGTTGACGGGGGAGAAACAGTTCGCGATTGAACTTGGGCTTTCTTTATTGGTTCATCTCGTGGGATGATTGATTCTTGTCTCGTTGTCACGGGCGACTTTTTCCCGCCAACTCGTAGGCTTCAGCAGCCATGTTTCTCGCAGCGAGGTTGACGGGAACATCGGCAACAACAGCCAACTGCACCAACGCCTCTCTGGGCAGCGACTGCTTGCCGCCACCAACTGCGATCCTACAGCTACGGCACAGCTTAACGACTGTCGTAAGACTGAATCAAAATGTTCTGCTAAAAGCTATTAGGTAAAAGCATCGGATGCTAGTGTACGAAAGAAGGCGGTACCGACGAAGGCAATGTATTACAAATTGCATCAAAGGGGACGAACTTCAAGTATTGCGCCACAATAATTAGTTTTAATTATTACACGCAAGACGGATGATTTTCTTTCCTAATTTGCTTGCCACCGCCAGCAACTAATCCGCTATGCATAGCTAGGAACTACAACGAACTCAACCACATGGTTGGTCTGAAGTGACGCAGTTTGGCTCGAATTCCGTTCGTTGGTTGTTCAACCTTCTTTGTCATTTACTACGGGACCCGACGTTTAATGAATGCTATGTTCAGCAGGCGCGCGGTAATTGAAATTAATTTCAAACAGCACAAGAGAAAATGTCAACCAAATAAACTCTTTAGTTGGCAAACTAATTTGGTCGTCCTGAAAAGGACGGATTTAGTTGATGGGGGAGAAACGGTTCGCGATTGAACTTAGACTTTCTTTCTTGGTTCATCTCCACTTCATTGCGGGTGGCCATCTGCAGGTGACGTGGGATGATTGATTCTTGTCTCGTTGTCACGGGCGGCTTTTTCCCGCCAACTCGTAGGCTTCAGCAGCCATCTTTCTCGCAATGAAGTTGACGGGAGCATCGGCAACAACAGACAACGCCTCTCTGGGCAGCGACTGCTCGTCCAACTGCAGATCCTACTCTGCACAGCTCCACGACCGCCGGAAAACTAAATCAAAATGCGAAGGTGTACCCCTTATATAACATTCATGGCTGCCTAGGAGACGTTCGATACTTAAATATGAAGTCTGTGCGCGGAAAGTACTGTGCATTTGGTAAATTTACTCGTAAAAATCGATATTATAAGACATCACTTCATATTTGCGTTAATTTTATTAGTTGCATGTTAAAAATGAATAGTTTGAAATATTTAAATCGAAGCGTAGTCCTACGTCAAAAAAAAAGGAGCGTCAAACCCCAAATTGGACATCAAAATCGGACGAAGTTGGTCTCAGACAAAAGAGGCCTCAGTTCGCGGTTTGGCCATAAAGTTGAACACCTCGAAGTTCAACGTTCAACGAGCTAAAAATAAATTGAAGCAAAAGACGTACAAGAAGCAGAAGCAGCCAAAAAAAAGCCGATACAAGCAGCCAGCGTAAACCACGGTCGTCAAGAATAAGTACCGCATCATGATGGATGACGAAACATATTACACAATATTACACGATTCGTGAAAATGCTTTTGTTAACAAGGCGAACACCTCAATTTCGTAAATGTAGCAATGAAATCGTAAATGCAGATAAAATGTCAACGTCAGAAATATCCGAATCCCATCTGCGTCATCCTACGTCGAATGCAAGTGAGCCTCATCCGATACCAGTGCCTTTATCCTCACGCCGTCGTTCAACCTCCCCGCCAATAACGATCTACTATCAGAACGTCCGTGGATTAAGAACGAAACCCAACTCTTTGCTGCTTTCTCTGCATAACAAACAAACGACAAACGAAACCACGAGCAAGCACAGCCCTCAGTGTGCTTTCCAACACACTTCGGAACATTTTGTGTTGTGGATGCCTTTCGAATAGAATAACCTCTTTTCACTATCGAAATAGCCGATTCGGCTTGCTGAGGAGTTCAGAGCATATTTTTCCTTCTGGCACTCATTGTGTTAACCTTTGCGCAGAATAAAGAACATACGGTCAAAATTTGTTCCATATTCTGCGCAAAGAAAATTACATCTTTTAATGCAGACATCTCTTCAGATGTGTGGAAATGTATCAACATTATTTTGAAAATAGTCACACCTAGCACGTGGCACAAAAAAACATACAAAATCACTTATTTTTGTACACAAATAATCAATTTTTCACTAATGAGCGTCTTAGCGCGGCTGCTAACGGAGACTACTTTGTTGACTTTTTCAGTGCTGCTGGTTAAGCATTTACTTATTTTTTCAACAAATGCTGTAATTTTCTGAATGGATTTGTGCTCATTACGAAGTTAATAAAGTTGTAGTTGGTTTCTGCCTAAAGTCAGGGCATTGATTATTGTACATAATTTGGAAACATGATTTAATTGAACAAGTGCGCCGAATTTGGAGCTGCGCACAATAAGGTACCGTCACGGTATAATTGTTTGGATTTCCCATTAACATATTGCAAATGATACTTAAAAGGTTCAAAAACATTCTTTAAACTTGCAAAATTGATCCACAGAATGTAACATTTTTGCACTAACATATGTGCATATCATCCATAAAATATTGAAAATGTTCCATACATTAATTGCCAATGATCTCTAATAGTTTGTATAACAAATCGTAATCTTCAAAAAATGATTCATAACAAACCAAATTTGTGCACTCAACATTATGTGATCTCCCCGCAACTGCGACACATGTTTGTCAAGAAATTTGGTAAAGAGCTCTCCTGCACATAAAAAACTACAGGTAAAATTTCTGACTTGATTAAACTTTTGTTTCAGAAAATTTGATTTAAATTATGCCGGGCAGACGCTTGCTGTCCAACTCGCTATCGCTCGTCGGACCTAACTACAAAAAACATCCTGCGTTTGCATCGCACCGGGAAAATGCTTAAATCAGTCGTTTCCCTGGAATCTAATCTACGCTACACACTTATAAATTATGAATTTTACACGAGACGTAATTCATGTTTGTAAAAAGTCGGGGAACGTAAAATAAGATTTCGTGTAAAATTATGTCTCCTCAAACTGACACATACGCAATTCGGCAAAAGATGTGTTTGATTGAATTTATTTTCTCATCTCTTTCAACTCATTCTTATGTGATAAAGGACGCTTGCATGTGTCGGTCTCAAGAGACAGAAATTTACATGACATTTTGGTAGTGTGTATGTTAACACTTCGGATGTCGGAAACATCGACCGCTTTCTGGCACCTTAGTTCTACAATCTTCAATACGGTTCCGCAAAAACTCCGCCATCCTTCTTTTGCATTTTATCCGGATACCTGAAAAGAACGGACATGTAACTAAATCTAAGTAGTAACGCAGTAACGGATCAATTTTACAATCTTTATGGATCAAAATTAACAAAAAATAGTGCCCTAGCCTGCAAAAATGCAGGCATAATTTACGGAACATACCATATAGTTTAGCGAACAAAACTGATTTACTATGCATCATTTTTATAAGCTTATGGTTCATTATTCATCATTTTATGGATCATTGGCAATTTATTTATGGAAAATATCAAATAATTTATGGGACATGCGAATATATTTTATTGCACAAAGGTTACATTCTATGGATCAATTTTACAAGTTTAAGGAAAGTTATTGAACCTTTTATGGATCATTTGCAATATGTTTATGGGTAATCCGTACATTTTCAACGAGCATGCCCTAGATATGAAACGGTACATTTTTGACATTTTGTTGCTACATTTTATACAAAGTATCGATCAGAGTGATGAATTTTATGGATCATTTAAATTTTTTATGAATATTCACCAGAGTCTTATGGGCCAAAAATACGTTTTTTCATGACACTACTTTCAATTTTTTATGGATCGTTTATTACTTTTTATATGCAAAAGTACGTTTGTCGTTTTCTTCTACTACGAATAAAATCTAATTTTTCTCACAGAAAGTAAGCAATCAGGTACCTTTCTTATATTTTCACTCAAATCTAGAAGAACTAAGCATTAGTTCGAGGGGTCAATATTGGACATATTTCAAGTGGATCAAAAGTTATAAATTTTCAAAAAAATTAAAATTTTAGAAATCGTGATATTTTGGACCGCTCTATCGCGGAATGGTCACTCTACTGACGAAATTATTAGTTGGAATTGTGTAAGGTGTTAGCCCGAGGAAATATAGGAAATATCAATAATATCACAACACGTAATATTATTTACGCATTTTGTTTAAATGATTCTTAAAACCAAAAATATGTTGGGGAAACCAAGACGACAAAAGAAAAATCACTAATTTCGTTTAGTTCGTTTAGTTGGATCGGTTTTCCGAAAGAAAAGATCTAATATACGCGTTAGGAGAATAAACCACTTATCGCACAAAATTATCAAACCTCTGTAGGAGGGATCCTACACTGAACCGAGAAATCATGTAAAATTTATCTGAAAACACATATAGTTATTTTCCATGTAGGTTTTCACATAATTGCTATGTGAAAAACACATAAATAGTCGAGCGATAGTTCATATTATATTCATTGGAAAAGTCACATGCCTTCTATGTGAAAGGCCTATGAGAGTGATTAATATTTCATACTGAAATTCATTTGACATTCCAATAAGAATTATTTATATCGATAATAAACTTCATGTGATAGTTGAATAGTTTTTATATGAGTTGAATGATATAAGAATGAAAGTAAAGCTTTGAACAATTTATTTAATATAACTTTTGTTCGTATACAATCTAACTTCAATCGTATGTACTAAAACTAGGTTTGAAATGAAAGTAAAAGAATTCTCTTATTCAATGCACCACAATTGGTCAACCTGTGGAAGCGCTTCTATTGCTGTAAAAGCCATGTAATGGTCGTCAAATGATCCTGATCTCTATATTTTAACTACAAAAAAGTATTCGGTAAAATGTGGCCCTTGTGCTTGGGATTTTTGATTCGGATTGGACGTTGTTCCTTCATTAACAGCACAGATGTCGATGATTTCTAAGCGCTGGTTAGCGGAGCCCTCGCTAGCAGTTGATTCCTCCTCAACGCACAAGTTGGGTGCTAGCGTTCGAAAAATAGTAGACTTCAGATGAGACATAAATTAAGATTGAAATTACATGAATTAAGATTGAAGATGAATGGTTTGCGTTTAACATTGAGCACCAGAAAATATACATTCGTTTTCCAAACTGGATGCGAAATCGTTTGCTGAATACGTTAATAGCTTGTAAAAGTGAATTCCACACCCTGAAATAATTTTTGTTAGTTCCTTGATTATCGAGATTTTTAGCCCTGGGCTGGTTTATCTCTCGTCGTAGTCACTCAAATTCCTTTTGGTTATTTTCGTAACTTGTCCGGGGGTGAGATTCAAACTCATGACTTTGGCGTGAGAGGCATGGATGTTAACCACTAAACCGGGGTCGCCCCCACCCTGAAATAATAAAGAGATTGAGTTTTCTCATTATCTTATATGGATTTAAGAAACATAGGCTGAAAAACTTCCAGTGATTCCTCCGAAAAGCCTAAATCCACCAGCAGTTGACCACATAAATTCGCCATCTTGAAAATACTGCCAGGAATACCACTATTTTTTCATATGTGTAAATCACATCAAATTCATCTGACAACACACATAACCTTCGTTCACCTACAATTTATCGTTTTATCTAATTAATAGTATTGGGGTGTAATAATGCTATTTATGTGTTTTTCACATGACATTCAATGGATACACATAATATGAATGGGAATATTGTCTGTGTGAAGCTATATGATGTTTTAATTACTTTTAATATTATTTCTTGGTTCAGTGTATGATAGCCTTCTTATAAAATCTCTGTCCAACCGAAAACAGTTATGGTGTATTTAACGCTGCAAGGAGCAAAACAGAATAAAAACGATCATCTGGATATGAAGTACAAACATATATACTCAGTAAGAAAGGTTAGTCTAACATTAGCCTTACGTTAGTCGAACACGTTAGACTGTTCGTCGAACATTTTGTCTAACTTTCGTCTAATGTTAGACGTCTGTTAGACACATCTGACACATGATGTTAGACATTACTAGTGTACATAGCTAACCAGTTAGTCTAACATTAGACTAACGTTAGACGTAATTTAATAAAAGTGATTGGATCCCGTTGGACGAGGTTCATGGTGAAATTCACGAAAAAGCTCGCAACCAAAGTTTAATGGGCGTTTGTTTACACTCTGCTATTCAAACAAAAACTAAGCATTTTATACTATTTTAGCAGAGTGAAAACAAACGACCATAGAACTTTGATTACTAACCTTTTTTAAAAGTAGCATCAAACATCATAACCCGCGGTTTACAGGTACAAACTTCGTCGAAACAGCAATGCCGATTGAGGCAAATGACACCAGCGACAAACATAAAAAAGAACGACAGCTGCTACGTAGCTCGTTCGAGCTTATGTTGCCAGCGTTGCCATAAGTATTTCCATTAATTTGTTTTATTGTGTCAAGAGAAATCTGATTATAAATGTATTTCAAATTCTTTATTCTTTATTTCGTTCGTCTTTGGTCTATGCAGGTCGATTAAAAAACGAACTATATGACATTTACCGAGCCATCTTGGGATAGAATAAAAAGTACTGACTGATAATTCTTGATAGTGGAGATATTAGATGAATATTTTCTTTTCTTTTCTTAATATGACATATCGGCAAGAATAGGTTTTTATATTGCAAGATTTTTGTTCACCTGCTTTAAGCAGTCGTTCTCCAAATAAATGAGTCAATTAATTTTTGGTGAGTAAATATTGAATAAACGATTGTTCTAATGCTGAAAAATCTACTTGAGTATCACGAAACACGTTTCCAGAATAAAAAAGAACAAAAAACGCCAATCGATCAAATACTCAATATCCGTTGGTTTGATGCCGTTGGAAAAACTATGTCAAACTTAATGTACTATACCCACTATATGATTTTGTGCAATATTTCTATGTTCATGCAAAATGCATACAAGTTGGTAGAATTATTCACCTTTTTATCATCATCATTGCAACTGAATGAGTTTGACTTTTGTTTAACTTCATCAAATTTTGATTTCTTAAATAATTTCATATCAATCCAATCAGATACAGCAAATTCCACTTAGCAATTTCCTAGTTCACACCGAAAAAAGTACCGTCGAAACAAACATATTTCAGCCAAATTTAAACATAAACGCAGTGGTCAGCTTTGTTTAAAAAATATTCCATGTTTAAATCCAAATGGCATCGATCTTTGAATTAAAAATCATATTACTTTTATTTTAAACAGGTTTACCTCAATAATGTCTGATGTCTGATTACTTTTTATTTTTTTTTGTTAACGTTAACGTTAACGTTGAGTAATTTGGTTTGATTGCATTGTAACCATATTGTTTGAAAACCAAGAATATTGTCATGAACCTAAAAGGGACTAGTCTGTGATATTATATCGACCAATAATCTACCAAAAAATGTAAAAATTGGCTCATGTCACGAGCGTTGAAACTTCTCCTCGGCCTCACGTTATGAAGAGGAAAGTACACGGTACCCACCTACGATGTGTATATTGTTAGGATAAACATGCATTGAATTTGATTCAAACATTAATATTTTTGTCGGAAACATGCTTTCAATTTATTTTAATTAATTCTTATGTTTGAACTTGAAGAATGATGTTTTCAATTTAAATGAAATTATTCTCCGTGTTTTTTCATGGTTTTGTATTGTTCTTAAATACGAATTCTATAAATTTTTAAACCAATAACTTTACATAATCCAAGTGCAAGTTAATCGCGATGAGTTGAAATGTTTACTTTGAGATCAGTTATAAATTTTTACATAACTTAAATGAAATGAACGAATGTGCTTTCTTTAATCTTAGGTATTGAAGAATTCACATCATAGTCCAGCAGTGATCGAATTTCAAATTTACTCTTTGTTTCGTTATATTTCCTTAAAGTTGCGGTATTTTGAAAAAAAAATATCAGTTATGAATGCAGATTAAATCAATGTTTTTCTTATACCAGAGAGTTTTAGTTTCTCTTATATATTTATGTTTTTCAATATATGTATAGTAATTTTTAATTTTTTATACTTTGAATGGCAGTTTATAATTTTTATGTATTTTCTTGAACTTGAGCTTAAGTTTAGTAATTAATATTGTATATATGTATATAAAAAAACTGCAAAAAACATTTAAAAAAAAGCTAAAATGTACAGGAATACCCCACTATAAGGTTATACGATTAGAGATAATTCGTGATGATTCAAAATTGTGGACATATCATTTGAATTCGATGTGAAAATTTCTCGCAAAACTAGTTCAAAAAGCTAGTTGAAATTTTCGTTTACGTTGAATCGTCTTAATTTTCTTACAACTTGTGAAATAAATTTTCGAACAATACTCTAGCAATTTTCCTATATTTGAAACTTACGTACAGATGTTTAGATTTATGGACAAACTGCTCGTGTTTTGATGCAGCAGGCCTAAGTTATTTCTACCTAGATAAAAGTGTTTATTTTTTTATTAATTTGCAAGAATGAGCATAAAAATATATTCAAATTTCTATACATTTTCACCGGAATATTTGCAAACTTGATAACTTTGATGTTACAACAATTGTTCACAAGCATTGCTGTGAGTAATCATGTGTATGCCTTTGGATAAATTTAGTGATAAATGTTCGATATAAGAAGTTTCATAGAATTGTAGCTCTTGACTAATTTTACATCACTATCTAACTGAACATTGCGCTAATTGGTAAATAGAAAAAATATATATACACTGCCATATTCAAATAATATGCAATGATGAATATCGTTTTAATATTCATGCAATCTCAAAAATCTCATTAGATTTTAAAGTATACAATACAATGTGAGACAAATTTATGATAATAATCAAGCACAACAAGTTCATCATACGTGATGTTTTGTAAATCAGAAATTATTGGTAAATGAATCGCATTGGGTCGAAATGACTAATAACAGCACTGTTCATAAGACTCGATGTAAAATAATTATGTTTTGTGGGGGCAAAACGATAAAGTAGTTAGAGTTAGCTTTCACTTAAATTCAACAGATGGATAGTTTTCACTATCAAGGCGATCGAGGCGATTCAATCTTCGTGAATAAATGAATGCATTCATAGACGATTCTTTCAACTGTCATTCATAGTACAATGAATGCATTGGAGGAATGATTCAACGCATGAGCAAAATCAAGCGTGACCGATGTCATATTTTTTTTCACTTGTTTTCTCTCTCCTTCATTCACTCCGGTGTGTTATTATGTCGGCAGAAGATCACTCAGATAGAAATTCTTCCAAGAGCGTGTTCGCAAAAGATTGAAAATTGAACGTTATTCGATGCGATTTTTTCCATCACTGCTTAGCATATCAGCTAACTTAAAAATAACTGTTTTTATCACCTCAACATAGTTAAAAGCGTATCTATAAAAAAACACGTAATTTAATTGGATAGGTCCAACTTGCTCATGTTCAAAGAATAATTTATTAGAAATAAAAATAGAATCAACCACTCCGAAGAATATCAAGCATGATCCTCATCAATCGATATGTAGAATGGAAAATTATTATAAATAATATCGCTCAATTCGTATTACTTAAAACTCTGGCAACCCTGACATCATCTTTGTCCGAGTCCGAAGCTTCATATTTTACGCGCACAAAAAAGAAAAGGAAGCAGAACGTTACCCATTCTCCATGAAATCATGCACCTGGAGCTTAAAGCTTTATGTTGATAACGTCTAACCACTTTCTAACATCGTCTAACTCTAACATTTTTCTTGGTGGGTAGACAGAACGTGGCACAAAACATGAACACGAAGCTTACGCTTGTGTTCATGTTCATTTTGATGAGTGTATATTTGCACTTCAAGAGAGTGTTCATTTGAGAGTGTTTACTTCATCAAACATCTGCGCTAGGCTGCACCTAGAAGACTGCTGTCACGGGGTTCAATGGGGTAGATCGGCAAGGGCCCTTGCAAGATACTTAAGACAATTTGTCTACTTAGGCTCTAAAGCTAGTTGTGAATTCTTTAAGGAGAAAACTGAGTTGGAAGCCCTTCGCCGAATATTCCGAATCACGTTCGCATCTCCAACTTCGAAATTCCTAGCTCCAATCGTAAACTTCAAGCTACTTGCTCGGTATATGTTGCTGAATAACACTTTACACTTTACGCTAGAAATTATTGATTTATTGATAAATAAATCGTCATTCCTTTGAATTGAAATAAAATGTTGAAAGTTCGTCAAAAAGTGCTTGGTTTGGCAGGCCATATGTGGGTGTGGAGATATGAGCCTGCCATAAATCACGACGGGTACCATGAATGGGCAAATTTACCGAGACGAGTGCTTCCAGAAGGGCACTGTACTTCTTTGTTTACATTCTGAAAAACAAGTTTGTTTCTCGAAATTGGATTTTTGCAACGAAGCCATCGTAAACAGGTTGTGCACAAATGGTACTCTAGTCCCAATATTTCACTAAGTCAACTGGCGACACTGGAAAATGTGAGTATTGGAACGGTTTGCAATGCCATCCAGAAGTTTGGTGAAGATTGTAGCTTTGCGGACGCACCAATATGTGATGATCATGATGGCTTTTTCGAAGAAAAAAGCAGTTCTGTTCGAGATGTTGCGAAAAGAAGTTACTTCTAAGAGTAACGTCCAACGTGCGAATGCGGAATGTGATCCGAGCCGTTTGTGGCAATTGGCGTTTGCGGCCAATGATCAAGAAGCACTTTGCTACGGAGAGACTACATTATAGAGAAATGATTCATGAAACTAAAATAAATTTTCTCCAAAAACATTGTATTTATCTTGATTTTTATTCGTGCTTATATTTTCTGGGACACCCTTGAGAAATATGACGTTTCAAAAAAAAATCAAGTAGTTATGGAAAATTCAGTTGATTGTAGTAGAGAAAAGTAAGGAGCACATAAATGTAACAAACGAAAACGTCAAATGACTGCACGACACTCAGAAAATACTCATAGAAGGGTGGACTCTGCTTTGATTGCCGAGAATAGGTTAATTCCCCTACTTGCTGCCTAATTACAAGATCAGACTTTTGCAGACGAATCAAACCATAGATAGTAGAGAAGGGAATCCGATGGATTGTTTGCGAGAGTAAAACTATTACAACTTCCCAGCTCACAGTTCCGATTCATTTGCCCAACTTGCAACTGAATCACGCAACTGCTACAACTAAACAACTTTAATTACCTTCGTAGCACAAATTCGGAAAATAAACAGCAGAAAATACACAAGTTCCGGGAGAACAAAATTTGCATGAACGATTTTCGGGAAAAAGGTCGTTCATGCAGATGGATATGGATGTTTATTTTTTGTATCTTGATCATCTGCAAATAGCAATACACGGAGAGATGGTCATATCATAGTAAAACACATAACAAAACATATTCAGGCAGGGGTGTGTATTCATATTCCGCACTTCATCTATCTCACGGGTGGGTTGGGAAAGGATCACTTGGCTATTCAAAGCTTGTTTATTGGTGTGGTCACTTGTACGACCCCTCTGCTACCGCTGCTGTGAGCACTGAACAACCAAATCTGGCCAACATGGCTCGGGTCCGGTGGAGCCGAATATCTAATAACGAGCGGACGTGAGAAGATTCAATGTTTCAACGGCTAGTGCCAGCACTTATTTTAGCATGGCTCGTGCCCAAACTGAAAGACATGATGTGCTACTGCGTTGGTTGGTTTTCCTACCTATCTATAGATGGGAAAAGCGCTCAATATTTATTTCATGGGGAAAAGTTAGCAATTTTTAATTGGCAGGATGTGCTTCTCTAACAGATTTTTTCTGGCTTTGTTGCTCTGTTTCGTGCCATCAGCTTTGTGTCATGATGAATTTAATTATTTCTGGGAAACGTGAATATGCGAGTGTGCATTACTAAAACTAAACATGTTTTGCCATCTGCAATATACTTTACGGATCAATTTTCGAAACACACCGGCACGGATGAAGAATGTTGATGATCGGTCTAAACTTTGATATGTTTTTTTATTTTGTTTATGGATATCCAGAACCAAAGGTCGGTCATGCAGGATAATTTAATTGGAATTGTTCATGCAAAGCAAATAGGCTTTGTGCAGTGATAACATAATATGTGAGTATGTTGCGCATTTCAAGTGCTGATGAAAATGAGAGCTACAGTGGCTAACTAATAAGCGGGGTTAACCAAAACGACCAGATTTTAGAAGTAGTGTGATGAATTGCAAATAACAAATAAAGTCTATCCACGGTAAATTTCGGACGCCAAAATAATAGCAGCAAAAAAACATCACACATAATTCAACCAAATCGATTATTTATTTCACAATAATAAAGTTACATCTACATAAGAAACAGTTGATTAAGATGTTAATCCTTCTTTCTGTAAAATTCTCGAACTTTCTTTGGTACACCCGCCCTCAGGTTCCGAACGGTATCCTCAGATACGCCCGCCGTGACAATTCTCCATCTTCTCTTGAAATCA
This sequence comes from Aedes koreicus, assembly GCA_024533555.2. Taxonomy (NCBI): domain Eukaryota; kingdom Metazoa; phylum Arthropoda; class Insecta; order Diptera; family Culicidae; genus Aedes; species Aedes koreicus. Next base: position 57,302 of record JAHHFK020005840.1, read on the forward strand.
TCAAGAAGGAAACCATTTGCTTTCTTCTTAGTTTCGAAGAGTTTCCGCTTAACCGGAGCCCAGTACTTCTCTAGTGGGCGAAGTTCTGGGCAGTTTGGTGGATTGGCTGTTCTTGGCACGTATTTGACCTCTTGTACCTTATACCATTCCAGAACGGATTTCGCATAGTGACAAGATGCAAATAAAGCCAAAATAGAGCTGGAGAGTCTTGGCTTCTGATAAACGGTAGCAACCACTTTTGCAGACATTCTTTCTCGTACACATTCTTATTGATAGTGCCGGTAGAGACGAAACTTTTAGATTTTCAACCACAACTACATATGGCCTGCCAAATCAGATAATTCTTCGAGAATTTGGACACCTTCTTTATCCGAAAATGCTCGGCAACGGCGTTTCTTTGCATGGTGGACTAAAAAACTACAAGGTACAGCCCAATGGGGTTGTGCGCAAAGGTGACGTAGGACTACGCAGCAATCAAATTCCCATACACGTCAGGGCCATCCGCTAATTGATTTAAGTCAGTCCCGAAAAGGGCCAAGAACTTAAGAAAGCATTTGGTGGCTCTTAACTATGATACGGCCCGGTTGTATGTACGATGGTTGAGAGGGCCACTATCTCTAACGTGTAGAAGATATTTATGGATCTGTTGGTACATTAGTTGTTTAACGCACTTTGCCATTTACTCCGGGACGCGGCGTTTATAGCAATGCCATGTTCAGCCGGGGCGCGGTAATGGAAATTTCAAACAGCACAAGAGAAAAACTAATTTGGTCGTCCTGAAAAGGACGGATTTAGTTGACGGGGGAGAAACAGTTCGCGATTGAACTTGGCCTTTCTCTCTTGGTCACGGGCGGCATTTTCCCGCCAACTCGTAGGCTTCAGCAGCCATGTTTCTCGCAACGAGGTTGATGGGAGCATCGACAACAACAGCCAACTGCACCAACGCCTCTCTGGGCAGCGACTGCTCTTCGCCGCAAACTGCGATGCTACAGCCACTGCACAGCTTACCGACTGTCGTAAGACTGAATCAAAATGTTCTGCTAAGAGCTATTTGGTAAAAGCATCGGATGCTAGTGCACGAAAGAAGGCGGTACCAACGAAGGCAATGTGATACAAATTGCATCAAAGGGGACGAACTTCAATTATTGCACCACAATAATTAGTTTCAAGTATTACACGCAAGACGGATGATTTTCTTAACTGAACTTTTCCTAATTTGCTTGCCACCGCCAGCAACTAATCCGCTATGCATAGCTAGGAACTACAACGAACTCAACCACATGGTCGGTCTGAAGTGACGCAGTTCGGCTCGAATTCCGTTCGTTGGTTGTTCAACCTTCTTTGTCATTACTACGGGACCCGACGTTTAATGAATGCTATGTTCAGCCGGCGCGCGCTAATTGAAATTAATTTCAAACAGCACAAGAGAAAATTTCAACCAAATAAACTGTTTAGTTGGTAAACTAATTTGGTCGCCTGAAAAGGACGGATTTAGTTGACGGGGGAGACACAGTTCGCGATTGAACTTGGGCTTTCTTTCTTGGTTCATCTCGCGGGATGATTTATTCTTGTCTCGTTGTCACGGGCAGCTTTTTCCCGCCAACTCGTAGGCTTCAGCAGCCATCGTTCGCGCAGCGAGGTTGACGGGAGCATCGGCAACAATAGCCATCTGCACCAACGTCTCTCTGAGCAACGACTGCTCGTCCAAATGCAGATCCTAATCTGCACAGCTCCACGACTGCCGAAAAACTAATTCAAAATGCGAAGGTGTACCCCTTATATAACATTCATGGCTGCCTAGGATACGTTCCTTACTTAAATATGAAGTCTGTGCGCGGAAGGTACTGTGCATTTGGTAAATTTACTCGGAAAAATCGATATTATAAGACATCACTTCATATTTGCGTAAATTTTATTAGTTGCATGTTAAAAATCAATAGTATGAAACATATAAATCGAAGCGTAGAAAATGTTCCGATCGATTGGTGCAAACATTTTGGAAATCAATCGTGGAATGACTTAGTTATTAACGTTCAAAACCTATATATTTTTCGTGACGCTCCAAATTTTCGCAATTCGAACGTGTACCCCAGTATTGAAAACACAGACGTAGTCCTACGTCAAAACCAGACCCAGAAGCTGTTTGAAGTCTTCGAGTACGTATGTTTCGTCGTCCATTATGAAACAAGAAAATGTTTGCAAAAAATTGGTGTAAAGCTCCTTAGCACGACTTTTCGCAGTGAAATTTTGCTTTTCATCACGATTGGGCACCTTTTCTACTTTGTAAACCTTCAGTCTTTGCCTCTGCTTCACTTTTTGTACGTATGACTTTGACTTCCCAACTTTGCGAGCCACATTTTGCACAGAAATTTGGGATTTTCCTCAATAATTACTACCACCTTCTTGTTGGGAGCATACTTGTCGATTTGTTCCATTTCCAACCTTCCGATCCACAGTCAAGCGCTGGTTAAATGATTTGCAAACACAAAACACGGTACTTTTCAGTAGTTTTAGTTTCTTGGCAAGATCGCGTACCGATAAATTCGGATTTTGCTGCCGTTCGTACACTTGATTCGTCGCCATTTTACTGAATGTAACAAGAATGTAAATATGTTTTACCTCAAAATAAAGAAGAGAGTTTCAGCTGTCATATAAGTTCTAGATATCTACACTGAAAGAAAAGTGTCCGAAATTTAACATGGACAGGCTTTAATGTATGATGTGTCGGTAAATCGGCGAAAAGTGATTTAAAATGTATTGTTTTATGCAGCCGTCAGCATCCTTGAGAATTTTTATTCAGCTGCTGAAAAATAGATTGTGGCACTTTTAATCCAGTGTTTATGTCACGATCGCTGCCGCCAATTAGCATGTTCTTTGTTTTAGACGCATTCACCACCAGCCCCTATTTTTTTTTACAGTTCGCCACTGTTCCAAAGTTTCGTCCGACGATGTCCATATCATTCGCGAAACCAATAAATTGGCTGGGTCTCGTGAAAAACATACCCCGGCTCGTTGCATGACATCTTCTATGTAAATAGGGCGATATTGAACAGAAGGCATGAAAGTGTGAACGAAATTGTTGGCCTGAAATCTTCACGCAGCTTTGCACACCGTCCATCGTTGGTCTAATCATTCATGTGAGTTTCCGGGGAAGCTGTTCTCGAATATGATTTTCCCAACCCGGGAGCAACTTGACATTTCTAGTACATTGTCACTGAAACTAAAAAATTTGGTCTGGTGGTACCAGCGGCTGGATATAGTCAAGAAAATGAACATATGTTTTGGCTCAGGAAGTACCAGCACATCGGTCCCAAGCTCGGTGCTAAGCTCAATGATTCGCCCCTTAAAGGGTGTCCACGATGAAATTGCCACACACAAAATTGATTCGCAAAATTCGAGTTTTCATCCGATTGCCATCAAATTTTTAGGTATTGAGAAATAACTATTACACTTCATTTTACCATTTTACTCGTATTTTATTTACAGTCCATACGCAAATGCCCGCACCTTGGCCTTAACCCCGGCCATAAGATTCTGAACAACCTGTGAATCAATCGTTTTTCCATACTTTCTTCAGTTCCTCGACTGTCTTCACTACCTTAGGTCGTTTAAGAAGGTGCTGCTTCATAATCGCCCAGTACTTCTCGATGGGGCGGAGCTCCGGAGTGTTGGGAGGGTTGAACATTTTCGGCACAAAATTGACCTTATTGTCCGCATACCACTTCAGCACGTCCTTGGAGTAGTGGCATGAGGCCAAATCCGGCCAGAAGATTGTTGGGACGTTGTGGGCCTTCAGAAGAGGAAGCAGCCGCTTCTGAAGGCACTCTTTTATGTAAACCTGTCCGGTCATCGTGTCCTGGGTCACGAAAGGTGCACTCCGCTTCCCGCACGTGCAGATGGCTTGCCAAACCAGGAATTTCTTCGCAAATTTGGACATCTTCTGAGTGCGGACATGCTTCGGAACGCTGAACTTATCCTTGGCCGTGAAAAACAGGTTGCCAGAGATCTGTTTGAAGTCAGCCTTCACATATGTTTCGTCGTCCATGATGCAGCATTCAACTTTCGTCAGCATGTTGAGGTACAACTTCCTGGCACGGGTTTTGGCGGACTTGTTCTGCTTCTCGTCGCGATTAGGGGCCTTTTGTACCTTGAACGTTCGAAGCCCAGCCTTAGTTTTGGCCTTCTGGACAAAACTTCGGCTTAGGTGCAGCTTCTTAGCCACATCCCGAACGGAGGCGTTCGGATTTCGGTTGAAGGCCCCAACTACGCGGTTGTGATTTTTGGTGTTGTACGGAATACTTTTTCCTTCACTTCTGGGCTTCCGATCGGTGGTCAACCGTTCCTCGAACCACTTATACACTCGCGACACCGTGGAATTCGCGATTCCCAACGTTTTAGCGATGGAACGATGCGAGAGATCCTTGTTCTCGTGATGAATGCGCAAGATTTTATCACGCACGAGCTGTTCTTTCGACTCCATTTCCGCGAGTTTTGATCACAGGACTTTAAAACTTGCAGGATGTAAAAACTATGAACTATGAACTAAATCCACCCAAATTTTCATTAAATTCTACCCAACGGTTAAAAAGTTAGAGCAATTTCATAGTGTGGCAATTTCATCGTGGACACCCTGTATAATGTAACTCACACCAACACACCCTCAAATATTCTGTCAAAATAACATAGTGAATCAAAACTAACACAAAGATACTATTACTAAAAGGTACCGAAAAGCGCAGTGTATTGCAAGGTACAGACTGCAAGGTGTACTTCGGACCTAGGGGTTCTACAACAGTGAGCCAATTTCATATTGATTGTTGGTGGTACTGTCAAACGTGTCAAACCGAAAACATAGTCTAGCCTATCTTCTAAAAAGGCCAGAATGTGGATATGACGTGCGATATTGCGTGCGAAAAAAATTGTTAATGCCATGTTTGTTACATTTTACACTTGTAATGAACACGGAACCAGTGGAAACATAAAAGTATGTCGTACATAAATTACATCACGCTCTGAAGGGAGGGACAGGTATTCAATGTGACAACCAGTACAAAATTTTGAATTCTCGAGTACTTTTTCAAACAGACATTTTTGATGTTGTAAACAAAGAGATATAAACATTAAATTCTTGAAACCCTCAGCACTTCCATGCAAACTAGGGTCCCCAACACAAGGAATATCATTTCCCTAACATGATGGTGATACTACTTTCCGTGAGGGTGCTGAGAGTTTTGAGAATTTAACGTTTGAATCTTACTTCCTCTCTTTGTTTACAAAAAATCAGATACGTCTGTTTGAAAAAGTACTCGAAAATAAAACGTGTTAGAAAGGGGAAGAGGGAGCCAATTAGCGTTTCCCTAAGGGGAGCGGTCAACCATCAATTGCGCAACGAAAGGAAAAAAAATCAGAAAAAACACAAATAATTATACAATTAGTAGGTTTCAAATTGTTTTTTAGGTATTTAAAATAACTTTCTTGCTGTTTGACAATAAAATTATGCGATAATATATCATAAATTTTCTCTAAAAATGTATCTACAAAATCTTGTATTTCCATTTCCACCAGATTTCCACCTGAATTTTGCGAAACCGAAATAACTTATGGGAGGCAAAAGCGATTATTAATTAATTTAAAGTTCTTTGTGTACAGTTTTTTTTTTTTTTTTGTAAAATGTAAAATGTAACGTCATTCTGAGGTATTTCATTTAACAGATCAAGCCACGCCATCGGTTTTTCATTAAGTGTTGCAGAGCTCACCATTCATTCTTTTTTGAACTAGGTATTTATAAACAAGAAATACTCGACCAGTAAAAAGGAAAAATTACTCGGAATGGTTTGGCGGAAGATTTGGGAAAAGGGGGGGGTGGGGGTAAGAAAGGGGTGGCTGCAACCGGGCGTGCAAAACGGTGCGCGGGTGTGTTTTGGGTGGGGGGTGTTAGGTGTGGTTTGGTCAACAATCAATGTGCAACTAGCGATTTGAAATTGGTTCACTGTTGTAGAACCCCTAGTTCCGAAGTGCACCTTGCAGTCTGCACCTTGACATGCATTCTTGCGCTTTTCAGTACCTGTTGGTACAAGTATCTTTGTTTTTGTTTTGATTCGCTGTGTTATTTTGACAGAATATTTGAGAGTGTATTGGTGTGAGTTACGGTCTTAGGGGCGAATCATTAAGCTTGGGCCCGGTGTGCTAATATTCTTGGGGGCAAAAAAATTTCGTTTTCTTCTCGACTATCCACCCGCTGATAATACTCGACAAAATAGTAAAAAGGTTGATAATAATTTTTTTTAATAATTTCTTGTGGGGTGTTTTTTCTGGAACCGCCTTGTTCCAAACAAAAAAGCACCATAGTCAGATACAGGTGTTGGTTTTTTCTTGTGGTGGGGGGGGTAGATATATGTTGTTAAAAATCGCGTTTTTTAGTGTTTGTTTGTGTTTTTTTTTTATTTTTTATTGTTGTTTTTTTTGTTTTTTTGTTTTTTTTTTGTATTGTTTTATGTGTTTTATTGTTGGTGGGGTGGTGGGGGGGGCGGCGGGGCGGCTCCCAGTTTCCTCCTCCCCTTCTACGTCATAGATCACAAAAGACTGCCAGCTGAAATATGGAGACGCTGGTTGGCGTAGCCTGGGCAATGTTGTCAATCTGACAATAGCGAAGTGAGGGGGTGCGACCGAAGATCTTATACCTTTAAATCATATTCTATATTTTCTATTCTCATTTTACTAATAATTTCAGCACGCTTTGGAATCATCTTTGCATTCCAAAACTATGTAAGAGCCGGGAGCAACATGCCAGGCATCAAAGGCGGAATTTGTATCTCAGCATTTCAGCATACCATTTTATTTAAAATTGTACTTCTAAACTTCAACTATTATATTCATAAAAGGCTGGCATGTGCTTATACGTAATGTAGGATTATATTTTAATGTTGTGTTTTTGGTATTATGGTATAAGCCATTTCTTTCAGAAATTAGCCCACCGGACTCTTCGTTCACTCTATCTTTGAAATGTTGCTAGAACAGTATAAAGAAAAATATTACGAATATTACTATGTTTTATAAAATAATATCTTTTATTGAAATTTTATCTTTTATATTTCGAATGATCTATTCTGTTTTCAGCTTTCCCAGGACTAGTAGGATATTGATACATATCTAACTTTTATTTATTTTTCAGTAACAATCCATTCAAGTTTGAAATTTGAATAAATTAGCATTTTTGTCTATAATGGTATCTTAATTTGTTGTGTACAAAATATATTATATATTAAATAACATATAACGGGGAAAGGGAGGGACCATCAGGGCACCCAAGTAAAACGATTTGGATAGGGAGCATGGGACTGCCTCCTCCCTATTGTTAACATTTCGTGGAACGAGGGCGGGCTCTTCGACCCCATCTATTGGGTTTATTCTGTCAATCGAGGGCTTGATTCTAGTGCTGTGAGTGTGAACTTGCTTTTGGAAGGAGATTCTCTTCCCTATATTCGCGGGTTTCGCGTAAGTGTCTCTGCTTACGGGCCCGCCCAAACGTTTTTGGCCCTTCATACAGGAGCTTGATGATCACAAACAATAATAGAATCCTGATCAAATCGTTTTTCAGATTATTCCACTGCTATGGAAGGTTTCCTTGCTGCAATAGATGGTAGTATTACATCATCATCATCATCAATAGATAAATCTTTTACTCCTGTGAGACTTGCCTATTCCCATATGCTCAATTCCCGTAAATTCGAAATTCTTTTTATTACGTACTCGAGCTAGCTGAAGCGGATGCTACTACGATACACAGTGCCATTGTTACTATTTTTAATGATGATTTGATTTTGTATAAAAAGAAGCTAATAGGATTCGGTGTAGACGAAGCAAGTGTTATGCACGGTGGAAAGCATTCCGTTATTGTAGTTTTTAAAACGACTGTCCGAATTTATTCGAACTGCAAGTTCAACGAACTGCAGTACCTAATAGAGCTGAAACTTTTAAACATGTTACATCCTTCTGCGACCCGATGGCTTTCTTTAGAACAAGTTGTTAAGCGTGTTCTTAAAGCTGGAAGTCTTATAAGTATATTTCAGTTTTCGCGATACATTAGTGGCCGCCAAGCAGGGTTAAAAAAAATTTAAAAAAAAGTTTACAAGCGTCTCAGCGATGCATCAAACCACCTCCCGCATAACGAAAAACAATTTGCTTTATAGCCAATACTATATATTGAATGCAAGATATATTATCACATTTTATGTTATTGTTATCAAATAGTTTAATCTAATTTTCACCATATAACCTCTACATTAAAATAAATTGTTAATGCATATTGTCACTGAGAGGGTTTTTATTGTCTCGACTCGGTCTGGATTATAAACCAACTTTTTGGCATAGAGTACAGCAAAAAGTTTGGTCGTGAAAATTGCCATTTTTTATGGTGACTGAACTTAATCGCCTATTCATCATATTGTTATTTGGCCTATTACCATATATTGTTAAAACTATAAAGGAGATTGTTAGTTTATAGTTATGAACTATAAGTGTAAATGTCGTAACAATAACGGAAACGGTCGTCAACACTAAAGGAAATGGTCCATGAATGGTCTGTAACTATGCGGGCTGTATTAGGCCGCAATTAACCACATCTTACCGAAAATCAACCGGTTAAATCAACTTTTTCAATTTGAAGAGCCAATGGTGTACAAGCTGAAAACAGAAACTAGCGAATTGATATTTCCTACATTGGCTTGTTTCTTGAAACCAGGATATTTGAAAGTATTGACAAACCCTGGCTTTGTGACCCTGATCTCCAATAACTTCTGCGAGTTGAAAAAACGTTACGAAGATGTGCCTTGATCAACGAATACACTAGAAGTGACAAGTTAAGCATGTCGCACTTGCATAAATTTCGACTAGACATGATGAATTTCTACATATTCTGTAATCAATAAAAAAAAGAATTGACCTTACCGACGATACCCTCAACAATTTAAGGTTAGAATGCAGTGATAGCGGAAGCGGAACGGCAACGGTAGCGGAAGCGGAACGGCAACGGTAGCGGAAGAGCCCAATCTGACTAAACCTGCTTGTCAGATAGAAAACTGATTAAATCCAAGTTGATTCCAATTGGACGTATCGACGTCATTTGCGACAACTGTCAAACTTGACGTTTCCGTTCACATTGCGTTTGGGCCTTGAGCGTTAATTGATCCTGACAATATCAAAGCAAAAGCCCATGCAACAATTTTTCAACTTATCACCCAATCGACGACGAGTTCCGGGAATTGAGATTTTCAGTGGCGGATTTTCCAGAAAATCTGCATTGCGAAGAATTTTGGAACAAGGGGTTTTTTTTTAGGTGTTATAGGGGGGGCCGGGGCCTTTCCGGGTCACCGCCAGTTCTTTCCGCCAAAATTGGATATACAACACTCGACGGACGCTGTCGAGCGAAATTGAAATAATCAATTTACAATATCAATAAAACCAATGCTCGTCTTGAAAGGAATTTTTTCGGGAAAAAAGTGCTTTTGAAAAAAAAAAAAAAAAGAAAGGGTTTATTTTTTTTTTAATTGTAAAATAACTGCTCGACAGCGATATATACAAACAATTTTATTTTCGTTGATTCTTTTTTTATTATTGTTTTTTGTTGTAGTGAAGTGAAGGTCAGTTGTTTTTTTTATTTTTTAAATAATAATAATAATCAATTTGCTGTTTTTTTTTTAAAAAATTAAAATTAAAAGTTCAATTTTTTTTTCTCTTCCTTTTTTAAAGGGTGTCCACGATGAAATTGCCACACTATGAAATTGCTCTAACTTTTTAACCGTTGGGTAGAATTTAATGAAAATTTAGGTGGATTTAGTTCATAGTGCATTATTTACATCCTGCAAGTTTTAAAGTCCTGTGATCAAAACTCGCGGAAATGGAGTCGAAAGAACAGCTCGTGCGTGATAAAATCTTGCGCATTCATCACGAGAACAAGGATCTCTCGCATCGTTCCATCGCTAAAACGTTGGGAATCGCGAATTCCACGGTGTCGCGAGTGTATAAGTGGTTCGAGGAACGGTTGACCACCGATCGGAAGCCCAGAAGTGAAGGAAAAAGTATTCCGTACAACACCAAAAATCACAACCGCGTAGTTGGGGCCTTCAACCGAAATCCGAACGCCTCCGTTCGGGATGTGGCTAAGAAGCTGCACCTAAGCCAAAGTTTTGTCCAGAAGGCCAAGAAGGCTTCGAACGTTCAAGGTACAAAAGGCCCCTAATCGTGACGAGAAGCAGAACAAGTCCGCCAAAACCCGTGCCAGGAAGTTGTACCTCAACATGCTGATGAAAGTTGAATGCTGCATCATGGACGACGAAACATATGTGAAGGCCGACTTCAAACAGATCCCCGGCAACCTGTTTTTCACGGCCAAGGATAAGTTCAGCGTTCCGGAGCATGTCCGCACTCAGAAGATGTCCAAATTTGCGAAGAAATTCCTGGTTTGGCAAGCCATCTGCACGTGCGGGAAGCGGAGTGCACCTTTCGTGACCCAGGACACGATGAACGGACAGGTGTACATAAAAGAGTGCCTCCAGAAGCGGCTGCTTCCTCTCCTGAAGGCCCACAATGTCCCAACAATCTTCTGGCCGGATTTGGCATCATGCCACTACTCCAAGGACGTGCTGAAGTGGTATGCGGACAATAAGGTCAATTTCGTGCCGAAAATGTTCAACCCTCCCAACACTCCGGAGCTCCGCCCCATCGAGAAGTACTGGGCGATTATGAAGCAGCACCTTCTTAAACGACCTAAGGTAGTGAAGACAGTCGAGGAACTGAAGAAAGTATGGGTTTACATGCAAAAAACGGTTGATTCACAGGTTGTTCAGAATCTTATGGCCGGGGTTAAGGCCAAGGTGCGGGTATTTGCGTATGGACTGTTAATAAAATACGAAAAAATGGTAAAATGAAGTTTAATAGTTATTTTTCAATCCCTGAAAATTTGATGGCAATCGGATGAAAACTCGAATTTTGCGAATCAATTTTGTGTGTGGCAATTTCATCGTGGACACCTTTTAGTGATTGAAAAACGACAGTGTTTTAATCATATGCATGGAAGTGAAAGAAAAGTATGCGATGTTTATAAAACATAATCTCACCTCTACTCGCTTATCAGCATCGATAAATAGCGATTTTCAATTTTGTTTTTTTTTTTGAAACCCCTGAAAAACAAAATTAAAACCCTTAATCAAATAAATACAAATCTTTTCGATGGATTGGTTCAATTTTTTAAAAAAAATCTCTGGCCTTCTTTGTTTTGTGTGAAAAAAAGGTGTACGTGACAAAATCTGGACAGGTTAGATTGGGAATAAAACAAATTTGCTGTTAGTTCAATCCAAGATGTTTTTTTTTTTATTAATTTAATTGTGAATTATTAGTCATCCTAAAACAAATAACAGTAACTTAATAAGGCTGCATGAAAAAACTAAGAACTTTTGAGTTTACTCCAGCCATTAGGGTCGGTGCAGACTTCTCTGCAACTAAATGCATTTGCTGGAGGCAAAATGGTTTGGAAATGTTTTTTCATTTGACCATAATTGGCAGCCTCTTTCATGAAACTGTAATAAAAGTTAATATAGCTGGATGGTTTTGGCAATGTTACTTGAATGTTACTGAAAATATGGTGGAAGCTGTCTGTAGCTCCTTGAAAAATGGTATTCCGATCAAAATTTGGTCAAACAGTAATGTGTTAAATTCTTTTTCAAGTTCAGTTGATACAGAATACAGGAGAAATATTCAGCTGAGCTTCCTTTTTACCGAATGCGAATTGCCGGGTCTTTCGTTTAACACCTGCCATAAGATTTTGTACAGTCTCCTTGTCAACTTTATTCGCCACAGAACGCTAGTTTGCCTTGAACTGTTTATCGCTCACAACAGCTTTGAGTCTTCTTAAGGTTCCGCTTTATGATATTTTTCGATTGGGTGGAACTCTGGCGTGTTGAGAGGGTTTTTGTCCTTGGTCACCACTTGAACGTTGTTACCAGCATACTACTCCTTAGCCTTTTTCCGTAATGTCAAGATGCCAAATCCGGCCAAAATAGAACGAAACAATTGTGTCGCTTCAGGAACGGCAGTAGACGTTTTGTGGGCACTCGCTCAGTTGACGGTTCCGATCGTAATGTAAACGTTGCTCTTCAAGGTTCAGATGGCCTGTCACACCAGATATTTCTTCACGAACTTTATCAGTTTAATGTGCTTGAAAATATCTGACACCTTTCCCCGTTCGGTTGCCGTATAATATTCCTGTCCAGGAAGCTGTTTAAAGTCTGCCTTGACGTAAGTTTCATCGTCCTGTACCACGCAATTATACTTCGTCAGCATCGACGTGTACAACTTTCGCGATCGTGCTTTGGCCGACGTGTTTTGTTTACCGTCGCGATTTGGAGTCACCACGTTCTTTTAAGTCGACTCGCCCAGCTCGTTTTAAGCTCTATACACGGTTGAAGGCATATTTTGATCGAAACACCTTTTATGTTTCCTGTTGTTTTGCTTCATGTCATAACCGTACTACTTTGTGGTTGTTCTTTTGATCCTCGCTAGTGAGGCTCACGATTTGAATGTAAGCAAAGACATTTATAATGAGACGTAAGAGTAACACGTGATAATTGTTTCTGGTTAATGTTTGTAAATTAATATGCTTATGATTCTCGTGTGAGTGTCATGCGTGAGGTTTTACATCTCTGGGTACGTGCACTAACTCTTCTGTTTCCAGAAACAATTGGTTTGGTATCAAATGACTAATCCCTAATGAGACGTTATGGGATGGTACCAGGGAACAGTATTTCAAAACTTCAGATTGATTGGTGCCTACAACCACCAGCAATATCATGGCTCCTAAGGGGTCAGAAATATGATCAGGGGCTACCAGAAGCTTATTCGAGGAATAACAGTAACTGATTTTAATAGCACGGCGTGTATAACACCTTTATCTAAAAGCCAAATAATTAACCCGATCATGAATTCATGACCGGAATCCACTCCTCTACTAGTCATCAATCAACATCTAAAATTTCCTCACAAAAAAAGAATCCATGGAACATCGTCGACTCGACACATTGATCTCAGTCCGTGCCACTCAAGCTCGGTGCGGATATCAGTCTGTCAACCATCAGGCTAATGGTTTGTTGCTTCGTTTTCAAAAGCAAAATCAACAATCTACACACCATCTAGAGGACGGAGACAACACATTTCATTCGCTTCAATCTACGCGGATATTTTTTTTTCCGGCCGCCACGTTCTACAGCACATCATCAGACACAGATAGCCAGACAAGCTTTGGAAATTAAAGATGTACAATTGTTCCATTATCTCACTTTCCATTTCCGATCCAGAGCACTCGCACGCCGGCATCAACCGGAGCGGATAGATCTAGGGAAGTATGATTTATCATTTTTCAATTTTTTTTTCCGCCTCTCTTTCATCCCGATTCTCGACGGTTTTTCTGGATTCGACTGGAAGAGGTAACCATTGCCCGTCAGGACTGGCGAGGATTGTTGATTCTTCAAAAGGCGTCTATCTGTAGGCTACAGCAAGAGCAGAGTGCAGCGAGAGAAAAAAACAGTTGATCAGAGTTATGGACATGTGCTTTTTAGAGCTGCTCTTTAGAGGTTGTGGAAGGCTGAGCAGATGGATTGAACAACAGCAAAAAATCTGCCCGTGGCTGGTAATAAGGCTGATGACTAGTCGACGGAGTGATTTTCCATTGGATAGCCGGGAGGTTTCGTTTTTTTATCGTCTGATGAAGCTTGTTCGGCATACTGGAAAAGTCAAACGGGTTGGTCAAGCGTTGAGGCTGTACCGGTATGTAAATTCGTTTACGTCTGAAGACTGGACCATGGCCTTTCGATTGAAATGAAAGGTAGTTGCGTACTCTTTGAAAACTAAAACTGTTGCTTCTACGTTTCCGAGAGTCAGAAGTCCTTGGCAATGTAATTTTCAAGACATCATGTTTTTTGTATAAAAGCTGTTACCCGCAGACAGCAATTTTAACCAAACTAACCACCAATGTTTCGATTTCCTTTATTCCAGAGCAAAAGGCTATCCGGAACCCGTTGTAACGTGGCGCCGCGAAGATGGCACCGAAATCGTTCTCAAGGATGCAGCCGGCACCAAGCAGCTGGGTGAGTGGATCGAAAGGCACAATTTGGCACAGGTTCTAGAATCAGAAATTTTACAATTTGCATAACCGTACATAACTGTGCCTTCAACTTTCTTGATTGCTTATATCAAACACATCATAGCTTCTATACGCATAATAAACAACAAGTTTGAAGCTATCAGATTTATATATATATTTTTTTTTTATAAATTCATTTATTTGCACATTCTCAATCGAATCAACTATACAGAGCTAAGTTTTCTTTATTATATTCATCAGTTATCTTAGAACTAGAGTTAGGGGGTAGAATCGTCCTTTATTTATATGAGAGAGAAATTTCAGTTTGTTTACATCCGGTACAGCGCTCCTGGTGATCGGTTCAGGAAGGCTTGACTGCTAATAAAGGATTACGCTTGAAATACAGTTTTTTTTAGTTTTTGTTTCCTTAATTGCCAGGCGTTTGCAAATAATTAATTCAGCACAAATAAAATGAAACCGTGAACTTTTTTGTAGATTTTGTTTCAAAGGATATTTTTTTGAATTCTTAAAAAAATTCTCTAACAATTTGGGAATAAAACTATGACATTACTAATTAAGTTTTTTATTGCGTACAGTGTGCAAAATTTAGATTATAATGTTTGAAATTGGAAATATCTTCCCAACACCATGGGATCCCAGCACTGAACAGCAATTTCTGCTAGAACCAAAGATTCGAAGAGAAAGTATCGATAGGTCCGATAGAGCTCGGCATGTTATGATATTGAATAGAAGTAGTTTGAAATTGAGCGTAGGGCTTTTGCTTCGAAATACAACAGACCAAATCACAAATCAACCACCATTTGATTGATGGAAGACACTTCTCGGATATTATCGATGTCAGGACCTATCGCGGCGCCAACATCGATTTAGACTATCTGGTAATGGTCAAAGGGCCCCAAAGACTTTCCGTTGTTAACAACATTCGATACCGACGCCCACTACGGTATGATCTGGAGCGACGGAAGCTACCCAAAATCGCAACAAATTACACGCAAAGCCTTGAAGCAGCGTTGCCGGAAGAGGGAGAGATAATCGAAACCCCTCTTGAGGACTGCTGGAGTACCGTCAAAGCAGCCTTCAACAACACAGCGGAAGGCGCCATAGGGTTTGTGGAAAGAAATCGACGGAACGATTGGTTCGACGATGAGTGTCAAACGGTTCTAGATGAGAAGAATGCAGTGCGGGCTGCAGCGAGAAACTCGTCAAAATGTGGAGCGATACAGATAGAAGCAAAGACAGCAAACTCATCTCTTCCGGGATATGAAGCGTCAACTGAAGGAGTTGGAGTGTGAAGAATTGGAGCAGCTGTATCGTTCTCAGGATACGCGTAAATCCTTCAAGAAGCTGAACGCATCCCGTTAAGGTTTCGTGCCGAGAGCCGAAATGTGTGGGATAAAGATGGAGCTATCTTGACGGATGAACGAGATGTGTTTGAAAGGTGGAAGCAGCACTACGATGAACACCTGAATGACGCAGAGTCGGAATACCAAGACAGCAGGAGGAATGGCTTCATTGGTATGGTAGACGAGGGTGAAGTGCCAACTCCCACGATAAGTTAAGTTAAGGATGCTATGAAACAGCTTTAAAATACCAAGGCAGCTGGGAAGGATGGCATCGGAGCGGAATCTATAAAAATGGGCCCGGATAAGTTGTCGACTTGTCTGCATAGTCAGGATCTGGGGTACAGAACAGCTACTGGAGGAGTGGAAAGGGAGAGTTATATGCCCAATATACAAAATGGGTAACAAGTAAGAATGTGAGACCTATCGAGCGATCACTATTCTCAAAGCGACAGTGCTGTCCCCGATTATCTTTCGTCATCCATCGCCGCTAGCAAGCAGATTTGTGGGAAGTTATCAAGCCGGTTTTGTGAACGGTCGATGGACAACTGACCAAATCTTTTCGTTGCGGCAGATCTTTCAAAAGTGTCGCGAATATCAAGACCCTACACACCACCTGTTCATTGACTTCACCCCGCTTCAAGGCCGCATACGATACTATTGATCATGAAGAGCCATGGAAGATTATGAACGAGAACGTTTTTTTTTTCCCGGGAAACTGACCAGAATGATCAAGTATCTGTTTTTTTTTTCCGGACGAGAAAGATGGACAAATTCGCGAAGAAGTACCTGTTGTGGCAGGCGATCTGCGAGTGCGGACGGTACAGCAAGCCGTTCGTTACAACCGGCACCATAAACAGGCAGAATTCAATAAATAAATTATGCCAAAACATAGTTAATATCTAGTTATTTAATCCCTGAAAATTTGAGAAGTATCCGATTTAAAATGAATTTTTGGTGAAATTGAACCGAGCTCAGTGTTATTTTCTAAGTATGTAGTGTAAGATTGCATACAATCCAAAAAATAGATGCAGAAAAGCTAACATAATAACACATATAGCGAAAATGACAAAACTCGCCCTATTATAACGTCTTTTCATTGAAGAAGTCTAATTTGGAAAAAAAAAAATTACAGACATTTTTAGACCTTCCCAGATATTTCATGTCTTTTTCGCAGATATTTGAAAAAATATCTGGCCTCCCTGTACATCACCATCAAGTTTGGGAAACACTGTTCTTTGGATGAACTGCCAGGAAGAGGCAAAAAACTCGGAACTTCCAACCCTAAACTGGATTAGAAAGGTAGCTCTGATGCCGAAGAACAAATCAATGTCGGTACGTGATTTGGCCAATAAAGCGGGAACCAGCGTCGAGATGATTTAACAAATCAAAAACCTAAACAACCTGAAGACCTACAAGAAGAAGAAAAACGCAGAACAAAGTGCAGAACTGAAGAAATGCAAAGCAACACGGGCCATGTATTTTGATGGACGACGAGACCTATGTCAAAGATGACTCAAAACCCTTCCAGGTCCACAATATTACACTGCCGTCGTAGCGATACTGACAGGTCGATTCAAGTGGAGAAGTCTGATCAAAAAGTGCTGGTATGGCAAGCAATATGTTCCTGCGGTATGAAATATACCTTTTTTCACACAACAGGAACAATCGATGCAGAAATCTATCGGTCTGAGTGTCTGAAGAAGAGGTTGCTGCCTTTATATTAGAAGCATAGTATCCCTCCACTGCTATGGCCGGATTTAGTGTCGGTGCAGTGCGCCAAAACAACTCTTCGTTGGCTCACAGAAAAGGGTATAGATTTCATTGAGAAAGACATCAAACCGCAAAATTTCCCTCAGCTTCGGTCCACCGAACGCTATAAAGCGATTGTGAAGAGAGTCTTCATAAACTGGTAAAGCAGCTGAGAATATTCAGGAGTTCAAAAAATTGGGTTAAGTCGTCCAAAAAATATGATGAACTTGATGAAATGTGTTCGACAAAAAAATTCGCAAACTTGTGGAAGAGTAATATTAATTTCATCCGGTCGTCACAATGTTCAAGTTCCATTCCGGACAATAAAGAATCATCTATTTGTTTTAATAAAACTTTTTTTTATATATGATTTGAAAGAAAAATGTTTGGATAACTTATTTTCGATACTGACCTTATATGGAAATGTGTTGGCCGTCGTCGGTGGTGCAGTGGTGAGCGCGACTGCTACTTAGCACCCCAGTGGGTCTGGGTTCAATCCCAATCGACGTCGGTGGTTTTTCTGAGGCGAAAAAATCTGGTCACGTCTTCCTTCGGAAGGGAAGTAAAGCCGTTGGTCCCGGCTCATATTCATGAGTCGTTAGGTAGGGTCCAGGTGGTGGAGTCGTCTACCTGGCGTCGGTGATTGTCACCATGTGAGGAAATAGACCGACGCAAAAAAAAAAGAAATGTGTTGAGCGATAGCATCTACGACACAGAAAAAAATGATGAATTTTACCAGGTGCGTAAATTTGTCCCTCGTTTCATTCATTCCAAGCCAGAACAAGCGTAAACATCGAAATTGTTTGCAATCTTTCATATGCCATACAACATTTTTGGCGATCTTCCATACTACAGGCCTAATGTAGGCAATATCCTTTTGTAATAAAACAGGTTTTGATTGTAGAAAGGTTGACAACGTAATGAGTTTATTCAAATCTAATTTATCTAAGCCTTCTGATCACGGACTACTCGATCCACAACACTCCTCCCTAATCCGTGATTCCAATTAGCTGCCTTTGCTTGACTAGCTTGATCGGTGGAAGAGGCTTGAAAAAACCATCTGCTGCTTGATCGTTGGTGTTACTGTAGATCGATCATGTCCTGCTGCAGTGCGCCATGAACGAAGTGGTACCGTATATCCACATGATACTGATAGCAGATTGATTATCCTAAATTGGACAAGTCAATGTGTCCGACGTCGACAAAGGAACAGGAGGAAATGACCAAGGTTCCCACTTGTGAATTTCCGTCCTTCTTGTACACCAGCCGGCTACCAGCAGTTCTTTTGAGGTACCGTAAGATTAGTTTGATCGCATCCCAGTGCCTTAGTCCCGGATTGCTGCAATACTGGCTGACTGCGTTTACTGCGAAGGAAATATCTGGTCAAGTTGCCTGGGCCAGATATAGCAAGCTTCCAACCGCTTCTTTGTAGAGAACCTTGGTCATTTCCTCCTGTTCCTTTGTCGACGTCGGATTCATTGACTTGTCCAATCGCTCGATTGACTCGAATGGTGTAGATACAGGATGGCAATTCTTGATCTGGTGCTTCTCCAACAGCTCTTCGACACATTTCTCCTGGTCCAACGTTAGTTCTCCACGTTCCATGTTACGCGAGGTTCGATGGCCAAGACAGAACTTTGCTTCCCCGATGTCCTTCATCTGGAAGCGGCTGCATGTGTACCTTTTCAATTTCTTCTTCATCTTCCGACAGTTGATGAATATGAGGAAGTCGTCAACATAAACCAACATCATTCCTCCGAATAGCTTGAAATACTGGCACGTAACTGTTTTCAACTGCTCCAGATAAAATTCTCGTAGGGCCGCATCCAGCTGTTTGTTCCAGACCCTGCTGGACTGCTTCAGGCCGTACAGCGCCTTGCGTAGTCAGCAAACCTTGACTTAGTCACTAGTGAATCCTTCTGACAATTGCATAAAAATCGTTCCATCGCCAAGCTCGCCCTGGAGGAACGCCGTGACCACATCCATTTGATCGATCTGCAAGCACCATCAAAAATTGAATCGTTGAATATCGCACAACCGGGGAGTAAATTTCATCAAAATCGATGCCCGGCCGCTGTGAGCACCCCTTCACAACGAGGTGGGCCTGGTCCACGTCCGTCTGGTCCACGTCCGTCTGGTCCACGCTTCGTCTAATAGACCCACTTGTTGCGGATCACCTTATGCCCCTCCGGCAAATCGTCCATCACCCAAGCTTCATTCCGCTTTAGAGCCTCCATCTCCTCATACATCGCCTCCATCCGACCTGGCCTGCGAAAAACCTCGCTGTACGAGGTCGGATCATCGGACTGTCGTTATCGTGCTCGTCAGAACCTGGGAAAGTGTTTCGGCAGGTAACAGAACTATACGAAATGTATTCTGAATACCTGCCTGGGGAATGGCGCTTCCGACCGCTGAGCCTGAACTCTTGCTCTTCAGCAATTGTTCTATCTAGTTGCGGTGGGAGCGCAATATCGTCAACGGCATCATCGAAGCTCCATTGCTACTGCTTCAACATCATGATTCAGTTTTTCTTGTCTAGGCAAATACTCTGTCGCTCAGCCATGCTCTTGAACTCTTCGTTAGCTTCTTTCACTTGATTCTTTGACTCTAACGTGTAGATAAAGCCTTTCTTAAAGCGTCATCAATAAAGGTGATAAAATATCGGCTCCCTCCGATTGATGCCACTTCGAACGATCCACACAAATCCGAGTGCACGAGCTCCAGTAACTCCATCGATCTTGTATTGCTGGTAGGAAACGAATCTCGTGTATGCTTCCCTTGAATGCATGCCACGCATTGTACTTCATCCACCTTCTTCAACTGGAAACCGTTCGTCATCTGCATCAGTTTCTTCATACTCTGCATGCTGATATGACCAAATCGTCGGGCCTAGAGTTTCCAACGCGGAATATCCCGGGACAAAAAATCCCGGGATCTTGAAAAATTCGTTATTTCCCGAGGCCCGGGATAAGATTTTTCACCGTCCCGAAAAATCCCGGGATTCCGGGACACACATTTTTTACATATTTTTTCGCTTTGATACTTCCCAATAAATTTCAGTGCGTTTACGCGCATTCAATATAACCCATACAACGCCAACATACATATTTACTGTACCTACATCGAAGGTATACATCATTCATGAAAATGCATCATTCCTTTTGTGTTGGTTCAGTAGGCATTCGCATTTTTGCCTAAACGTTTAACATACACACGCGCGCGCGCCAATACGACGCAAGCTGTCATTTCCATTCAAAACATTGTTTTCATTCACTGATTACTGCTTCTGTGTTCATTTAATAATTTCGGATTGCCGTTACATCAATGTAAGTAGTAATACAAAATTTGTGCTAATGTAGCCTTACATCCAATTATTTTAAAGGCATGGCTGAAATTTGGAAACACTTCGATAGAATGGCGGATGACAAAGAAAAAGCACGATGTCGGAAGTTCGAGCAAATTTTGTCGTGCAAGGGCTCTTCGACCAGTGGCTTGCTCCGTCACATGAAGAACAAACACGACATGGATTCCAAACCCCCCACAAATCCTAGTGAGTCTGCTGTGAAACTTACATCATCCACACCGAATGTCCCAGTGAAACAAGTTGCAAGATGCTCAAGTTCGTTAAACGTCAGTCACTGGCGGAAATTGTGGCTCGGCTGGCAGCAGAGGACGGATTTTCGATCAATGCAATCACCAACAGCAAGTTCATCAGACATGGATATTCTCTGCCAACGTCGAATACATCCGTCATGAAGCTGGTCGCCGAATACTATGGATACGCTCAGCAGCAAACGCGGGATGAAATAGTGAAGCGTATCGATAGCGGTGAATTGGTTAGTCTCACTTTGGACGAGTGGACAAGTCTAAGCAACAAGCGCTACTTAAACGTGAATGCCCATTTCGCTGACGGATCATTCTACAACCTGGGTCTCGGCTCGTGGATTCACTACCTGCTGAAAAGATTTTGGAAATGGTCAAGAATATGGTCCGGAAATTCGGTATTAAGGATAGAAACATTGTAGCATCAACGACTGACGGAGCTCGAGTGATGACGAAGTTTGAAAGATTGTCGGATTACCTTCATCAGCAGTGTTACAACCATGCGATTCACTTGGGGGTTTGCGATGTCCTGTACAAGGATCAGCCACCGGTACCAATTGAAAATGAGGATTCAGATAGCAACGATTCGGATAGTGATAACTACGATAATGAAGTTGATTCTTCGGGTAAATATACTGGAATGTTCATGTCCATATTAAAGAAAACAGCTAATTTATTAC
This sequence comes from Aedes koreicus, assembly GCA_024533555.2. NCBI lineage: Eukaryota > Metazoa > Arthropoda > Insecta > Diptera > Culicidae > Aedes > Aedes koreicus. The sequence goes on from JAHHFK020005840.1 coordinate 78,829, forward strand.
AATTATAGACTTGTGCACCACGCGATTTGGAGAGTCTCTGAAACGTATTCGAAGATCCGTGAATTTTTTTCCGAAAATCGCCTGTTAAGAATGCACTGCTTCAAGAAAAAATACGAAAATGTTACATGAACCACTTCAACTGTGTGTGGACGTCAAAACTCGTTGGAACTCGACTGAAACGATGCTGGAGCACTTCATTCGCGGTTTTGATTGCATCAAAGAGACACTTTCCGAAATAGGCCTTTCAGGTTTTATGTTGGACAGTGATTTTGAGGTTGCAAAAAACCTTCAGGAAGCTCTTCAGCCAATCAGACTCACTTCGGAAGCATTGGGAAGACGAGATGCTACATTGCTGTTTGCGGAAGGCAGCTTGAGTTTCTTGTATTCGAAGCTTCAGAAAAGTAACTCCAAAGTTGGAAACGACCTCTTCGATGCAATCACGAAAAGAATCAACGAACCCCCCACAAATCCTAGTTAGGTGCCAAAAGGAATTACGAAAGAACTGCCCCTTTTTAGCTACATGGTAAGTTGAGCCCGAATCTTGAAATCATTTTCGGCGGCGCATCTTTTCGAACTTCGGAAATATCTGTTCTAAAAAGTGAACCTCACTGTCCGATGAAAGCATTAATAACATTTGCTTTTTGAAGTCGTATTTTCAGAGAACGAATTCAAATTGATAAGACCAGTTACTTGATTTGAACCATTGATTTTTTTATTGATGAATAAAACATATTCCTAACCACAAAATTGCATTTTTAAGCACATTGAAAATTTTATCCCGAATCCCGGGACAAGCAAATTGGTCGGGAAATCTCTCTAGTCGGGCCACTTCTCAGTCTCGTTGCACACGAACGCCTTCTCCTGCTTCCAGTTTAGCTTATACAGTCCTCCTTCTGCTTCTCCGCTGGCAAATACTTCTAGGGTCTTCATTTTCACCTTGCAGTCCGTTGCGATTAACGTCATGTTGAACCCCTAAGAACAAATCTTGCTGAGGGATAGTAAATTCGCCGCTAGATCAGGACCCTCCAGAACTTTTTGAACTTCGACAGGCCCTTCGACGCACTCCAGATTCACCGAACCTCTGGAATTCGCCGTCATGTTGCTTTTATTCGATGTCCCAATATGATACGATACTTCCTGATTCGATGTGAATTCCGCTCCGCTTCTGGCCATATGTGTAGTGGCACCAGAATCGAATTACCATTCCTCGTCGTCAACGTTGTCGCCCATTGCAAATACCGCACACATGGCTCGGCCTTTTTTCTTCGATCCGTTTTGCTGCTTTTCTGGACAGTTGGCTGCATAATGGCCCTGCTTATTACAGTTATAGCAGGAACCATCGCCTTTCTTATGGCCACCATTCTTCCGGTTGCGTTGGTGTTGATCACTGTAGAGCGCACCTTCGTCGCTGCTACTCTTCGATCCCATCTTGACCTTCACGTCCTGAAGGATCTTTGATTTAACAGCATCAGCATGGAGCGCCTGTCCAGGCGCCTCCGATTCCATCACCATGGGAGCGTAGAATTTTGGTAGTATCATCAGGATTGATCATCAGAATATTTGATTTCAGCTAACAACATTACCGCATCAACATTGGCTTCCGTAGAGTCGAAATTGTCCAGCCGGAACGACGTCAGTTGCTTAAACAATCCAATCCTCCGATAAATCCCGTCGTCTTGGAACGCGACCTTCAGTTTGTCCCAAGCGTCCTTGGCATCTTTGGCGTCGATTACCAAGCTGTAATTAATTTTCTCCAGGCTCAGACATATCGTGGACAACGCCCGTAGTTTTGTTTCTTCGACCGCGATCTGCCTTTCTTGCGGCATCACCGCACTCCAACTTCCTTCTCGTATGAGGGTCATTTTCATCGCAAATGCCCAGGAAACGTAGTCGTCCCTTTAGTTTTTCCATCGTCAAGGAAACACCACACGGTCCAGCTCCAGCACGCACAACTCGCCGATGCACTTCCTGTCGTGGATTCGCGTTTTCTGCTGCGCTTCCGGTGTCCCCGACCGATCCAAAACTTTCGGCTTGAGTAGTCATCTTCGCTTCAATTAACTTTCTCTTCAGAACTTCACACAGTTACGGCCGAAGCTCTGGACCCATAACCTTTTGTAATAAAACAGGTCATGAGTGTAGAAAGGTTGACAACGTTATGAGTTTATTCAAATCTAATTTTTCTACTGATCACGGACTACTCGATCGACAGCATATCCAGCTTTAATTTACGCGAAATATCCTATTGATTTCTGCCAAATCTAGCATTCCCTTTATGTGCATTAGATAACGCAGATAATAAAACGTTTCTTTCAAACTGTGTAGAATATTCACGAAACAAGAAATTAATGTGCCAGAAAATTTGGATCTATCCAATAACAAGTAGTTTGATAAAGACCCTTAACATTTAGTTACATCACCAGCATCATCTCTTAGTGGACCAATAATTTATAGCTTACCATGTGCGTTGTAGGTGACCGGAATGCCGTAACTCGACCCCAACGTGTCTGTCGATTCTACTTTAGCATCTTGAGAAGGAAAGCTAACAGCCAGCATCAACCCACCCATCACACATAAATACTAGTGGATGATTTTTTGATTTATAGCACTTTCACTAGTGCTGATGCTTGGACAGAGCTGAGAAACGTTCCGAGAATTGTAATCCTACCAATTTCCCTCAGCATTGCTGAGTAAGGGATGTGGACAGAGAAAAAGAAATATGGAACGCTTATGTTAGCTACTGGCTGGAGCTACGTGATTTTCGCCACTTGCACGAATAATAGAATACATAAAAGAAAACTATGTCGGAAGTAATTTGTTTTCACCTTTTTGTTGTTAAATCGTGTTTTTCTCTTCTCTTTCTCCCTTGTAGTGACTTCCTACCGAGGCGAGGTGCTAAAGCTGGTGAAAATATCACGCAGCGAGATGGGCTCCTATCTTTGCATCGCGTCCAACGGTGTGCCCCCGTCGGTGTCCAAGCGAATATCGCTGAGTATTCACTGTAAGTATCGCGATGTTTATCGTGGAACTCTCTTTCCATTCACTGTTGATCAAGAAGTTAAAAAAAAAAGCAGCACAGTTCTAGTGTTATCTGAAACAATAAATCTGTCATCTATTCAAGTTGAATAAAATATTAATTAAAGAACTATTGAGAATCAGCTGACATGTACAGTCCACCAAAACAAGGTCTTTTTGATTTTCGACTCAAAAGAAAGATAACGAAAATAACCAATAAGTTGAGTTTAACTGTAAAAGATAAGACTCCAATAATTCTTAAAAATACTCTGCATAACATAAGCGAGAAATAATTTATTGTCAAAATCGCATTGCTTCAATAAGTTGATGTTAGCCTCAAATCACTACGCTCAGATTTCACCCAATAAGTATATGACTACATATCATATCATATTCAAAGGAAACCTCTCTAAATGAACGAAAATCAGGAAATTTTCATGCTGAACCACTTCACCAAAGACGCGGAGCTGCAAAAACTGAAAGCACCAGAACTTTTATCCTCCTAATTCCGCACGCATCCTGCAGCACTGTGCATTGTTGTCATAGAAATTCATACATCCAACAGCCAATGTTGTCAGCAGCTGCTCCAAGACAAAGTTTGACGGTGTGACATGCAATTAAAATCAAATTCTATTGCGAGTCGAATTGAACTGGTACAGCCATGCGTGCTTGGTGAAAATAGTTTAGCCGAGCGACTTCCAGACAAACGAATTCCACACTGTCACATACAACACAGCCTGCCCAAAACCCCTACGGGCGATTGTCGAGCGGAGAGCATTGCACTGATCCGAATTCCGATGTTGTATGTGCAATTTCATATGCCTCCGCTCACTGTTGGTCGCCACTTGAAAAGTTATGCTTTTTGGAGAGAAAGTTTCCAACGCGGCGCAAAAGTGTCAATGATAACCCGTTGGGCAATTGCTGTGTACCGAAACTGAAATGTAGAACATGTATGATTTCCGTTCAAAATGGGTTCCATGAGGTTTTACAGACAGCTGAAAAGCTGCAGACGCATAACATGGAAAACTCCTTCAATTAGCCTTTTAGTAAGGCACGAGTAATTAGTTTACACACTATTAGTGTGAGGTCAAAGAAAAGCGCGTAAAAATGAGGCGGTTAAACTACCAGCAGACTTGGGGTAACGAAACTAGAAAAACAAAACGTGAGGTGTGACTTATAAGAGGTCAATTCGTACTACTATATTTCGTTAATATCCGATGGGAACAAACGGCAGAAGGCCCAGATCGATGCAGCCTGAAAAACAAGGAAAATACATCATACAGTTAATCATGCATTGGTCAGTCGCCGTAGTCCGTGAGCGGCAATGGTTTTAGATCGGCTATGATCACGGGTAGGCTATCGACCCTCATTCTCGCGCCAACAGACACCAAGATGAAAATTGTGTAATTGAAAAATTAGGGAAATCTTAATTTGCACTTCATTTGTTCACTTGACCTTTTACGTCTGTGACTTACTGGATTCTAATGTGCAGAGTGCTTGACTCGAAGAGGACATCGCAGTACATCGATGATGTCTGAGAAATACCGACCATCTATCAAAACGTGGTCGATTTGTGATTCCGTATAGTTTAGTGACCTCCTAGTGTACCGATAATAAGTCGAAGGCCATTGTCGTTGGTCACCTAGTGTGCGCTGAAACTTCCAATCACCGGTTTATATTTCTCCTCCTGGCCAACCTGAGCGTTGAAATCCCCAATGATGATCTTGATGCCGTGCAACGGTTGTATTCATGCTCCAGATGCGCGAAAAAATTCTTCTTTATCATCATCAATACATCCGAGGTGAGGCATATGCACGTTAATGATGTTGATGTTGAAGCACTGACCCTTGATTCTCAACCTGCACATTCTTGGGTTGATTGGCGACCACCCTTTCACTCGTTTCTGCATCTCATCCATCACGATAAAACCTGTTCGCAGCTCGTGTATATTTCCGCAGCTCTGGTAGATGGTATGACCATCCTGAAACGTACGCACGGTGGATCTTTTCCAGCACACCCCCTGCAGCGCAAACTTGCGGTTCTTAAATTCGTCGGAAAGCACGCGAGTACCTCCAAGAAAATTGAGAAATCAGCAGTTCCCGAGTTTTCCTTCGTTAGTCCGTAGCCAACGTCCATGCCGATTGTTTCGGTTCGAATCTCTTCCTTGTGTATTATTCGTTGCTGTGCTTTTATATCTGTGTCGGCTCGAAGGGCCCAACCAACCCCACTATCTCGCAGGAGGACCGTCGTGACGCTGTGGTTCAATGGTCCCGAGTACCACCAGGACTTTTGGGTTTTTTTTTTGGGTGCTGGGGGGGTGAAAAAAAGGGGGGGGTGGCCCCCCCTCACATACACAAAAAACGGCCGTTGGGGGGCCCCCCCGCCGGGGGGGAGGCGCGCGTTTGTGGTTTTTTTAGGGTGTCCTACGCGGGGGTAAAGGGGGGGGAACACCCAAATACTTAAATTTGTTTTCCATTTGGTTTTTTTTTGCTTTTATTGGGGGGGGGGGGGGGGGGGAAAATTTTTTTTTTGGGGGGCCCCTCTCAATTTTGGGTTTTGTGGGGGGGGGGTATTTTTCCCTTCTAATTTCAGGGGGGGGGGGTAAGAAAAAAAAAAATTTTAGAAAAAAATGATAAAAAGAAGAGGAAAAAAAATAAAAAAAAAAATTTAAAAAAAAATTTTTAAAAAAAAGAGAGTTTTTTTTTTTTTTTTTTTTTTATGGGGGGGGGAACGTTTGCATTTAAAAAAAATTGACAAAAATTGCCGATTTTTCATGGGCTTACCTTCACCCGCACTGACAAAACTACCCATGCAGCATAAATCATAGTAACCCATGAGTCAGCAAACAAAATTTGACAGCTCTATCAGTCGAAATCTAACCGTGATGGCAAAAACAGAGAAGCAACTCCGTTCAGAAGTGTGCGCGTTCAAAGAACGGCACCCCGCCGCGTCAAAAACGGACATCGTCCGGCACTTTGTGGACGCCGGATACACCCTTTCTGGCATCTACAACATCTTGGCACTATTAGACAACAATCAGAGCATCGAAAGAAATCCCGGTTCCGGACGGCCGACGACCGAGGGAAAAGTTGCTACTTCGCTGCGTGCGCTTGGCTGGGAGGTCGGTTCAACCGGCCAAACAGTGAAAAAGTACATGGCAAACATGAACATACGTGTCAGGAAGCGGAAGTCGCATACACTGGTTTCGGAGCTGCAGGCAATGACGCAGCGGCAGCGGCTGAATAAGATGGTCAACTCGTTTTTCCCGGCGAATCGCGACGTGGCGGTGGTGATGGACGACGAGACCTATCTCACCCTGGATGGCAACGCCTGGCAGAGCACTTCGTATTTTACGTCCCCCACGAAGAAATTGAGCTCCGAGGTGAAGTTCATTTCACAAACCAAGTTCCCCAAGAAGGTGCTGCTGTGGCTGACAATCAGCGAGAAGGGGATGTCAAAGCCGCTCTTCTTTCGCTCCGGACTAACGGTGAACGGGGAAATGTATAGGACGAAATGCCTGCCGGAAGTTGCGTCATTCATCAAGAAATACCAACGAAGACGCGGTGTTCTGGCCGGATCTGGCGTCGGCCCACTACTCGAAGCGATCGTTGGAGGAGATGGAGCGGCTGAATATCGATGTGGTACCCAAGTCGGCGAACCCGCTCAACATCCCCCAGCTGCGTTCCATCGAGAATTTCTGTGCCAACCTGAAGCGTAAGATCTACTCCAACAATTTTGTCGCAAAAACTGAGGAGTAATTGATAAATAAAACGAAGAAAGAACACAAAAACATGCCTACACGCATGTTTTCGTCCGCCATGGTGAATGTTCCGGTTAACTGCCGGAATTCTTGCGCAAATAAGCTTAAATAATTACCTTCCATGGGAAATTTATCAAAAGCAATTATCTGTCTTAGCTTTTTTTTATCGCCATCCGAAACAAGTCCATTTTTTTTTTAATGCAAACGATATAAAGAACAACCTTATTAAACATCACTTCAATAAACTTCTAAACAATTTTGGGTTACTAGGATTGATGCTGCATGGGTAGTTTCGTCAGTGCGGGTGAAGGTAAACCCATGAAAAATCGGCAATTTTTGTCAATTTTTTTAAACGCAAACGTTAGGCCATAGATTATTTATTAGAATTTCACACTTGACTATATTACACTTAAAACGCCACCTAGCGGTAAAAAAACAAAAAACAACATGGTCTTCCATTGATGTTGATGAATTTTCTCACACTAACTTCAACTCAGTTTGGAAATGAATAAATATTTACCGATTTGGCTCAAATTTGAACCAAAGGGTGCGACTCTATCTGAGATGCAGTGGATTGTTTTAATTGGTTTATTTTGAGATGCACGTACGCTGAGAAGATAGAGAAAAGATTGATGATGATGCTCAGAATTTCCTGCAAAAAGATGGAGGGCTATGCAAGAAATGTAATAAGATGCAACAAATAGAGAAAGATTTTTCCAAAGATTGATTTCACCCGTCTAAGATTGAGATTTAGATGTGTCGCACTCCCAGATTAAACCAAGGGCTTAGGGTGGCTTGTGAAGTTCGTAATTTGCAGGCTACTAAAAAAATTCAAAATTCTGGCACCCAATGAGGATATTCAATAAGGTATAATAGCGCAATGTGTGGGGACTGAGGGAGTCACTTGAAGCACAAATTAGTTAGACCTTTTAGCTGTCTCGAATGAACTTCAAGCGCCAATAGCAGCTTAAAAAGACGCTAATGAAACCACCTGGGATGGTTTCATTTCTACCAATGTGGGTCACCTCTCTATTATCTGCAGTCTTCTGAACACTATCCTTTATTTTCATACCATTCAAGGTCTTTTTTTTCAAACAAATCTTTCTAACGTTATTTATTGCCAATGCAAAAACCATAATTATTCGGCGAACTTTGAAATACGCCTCTTACAAATTCGTGACAACTTCGAAAATAAATTTGCACCTCAAACACCATAATCACACCTCAAGTGATTTCCCTGAACAGCATATTGCGTTGCAACATAACCGAAGGCAAGTCACCTCTGAACGACGCCATTCAACTTAAGCAGCCTGCAAGCGACCCCACAATTTGCATGCATACGTGTGGCAAACGAAAACGAGCAGATTTGTGTTTTTCATAACATTAACGACCACACCACAGTATTGCTTGTTCTCTTCCATCGTCGTCGTCATCATCCTGCTGGAAAGGCTAAATTGTATTAAATTAGCACACTAACACGTGTGCTCGATGTGTGTCACCTTGTGCTCTGTCCCTTTCCCTCTCCTGGGGACAGACGAGCGAACATTTCTTCACATTTTCGCCGAGATGAACGACAACAAGACGACGACGATGATGTCGTTCGTGAGTCCCCGAGGAATACGTGACAAGCATACACAACATGTGGTTTACCCATTCTGCATGCCGCGAAAACTATAACTGTCATTGGTGCAGCTGTGCTTCAAGATGAAAACAGATTTCTACAATTTAAAACAATCGATCGCTTCTCTTCCAAAGGCTATCAAGAGACGAAAAAAGACTAATTATTCTATCCCCCCTTCTGCCATTCACAGTTCATCCGGTCATCCAAGTGCCAAATCAGCTTGTCGGGGCACCCCTCGGGACGGACGTGTCCATCGAGTGCCTGGTTGAAGCATCCCCGAAATCGATCAACTACTGGGTAAAGGACACAGGTAAGGCATCAAACATCATCCATTTTGAATTTTTCACCTTAGTGCGGATCAATTTTTATGGACCAATTTCTCTTACCTTTCGTCTACGTTTGCTACCATAACCCATTGCACAAAGGAGAAATGATAGTGTCATCGCCCAAGTACCAGGTTCAAGACATTCCCAAATCGCTGTACGAAACCAAGATGACAATGACGGTACGAACGATCCAGAAGGAGGACATGGGTTCATACCGATGCATCGCAAAGAACTCGCTCGGCGAGGTAGATAGCAGCATACGGTTGTATGGTAAGTTCTAGTATACGCTTTTTTAATGATAACCGATAAAGCTAATTCCCGATTAGATGTGGTATTTGGGCCGGTGGGCCAGTGGAGGAGATCATAATTTACTGTGATCCATACTATTGGTGCCCCATACTCACCGTACCACCGTAAATCTTGAAGCAAGTAAACCACTATCAATTTTGTGAGTGACTCCAACAGCATCTTTACTGTTGGTATAAATCGATCTCTGAAATCGGTAGTAATGTTTAAAGGTTTCTCTAGAATTCTATATAAAAACTATGATCACTTATCAAGGAAACTCCTGATCCAACGAACCCTGACCTAATAACAAAATCCTATTAGTCCCTTTTGTGACCATTGTGGGGATGCAGAAGCAAATACGAACCCAAATCGAATTGAACGTACATAGTAAATTATGGTTGGAAATGTTCCACAAACCATCCCTGAAATGTTTCAGATTTTTTTTTAAAGTCGTTTAGCTTGACGACAATCGGTTGAAGCTTGAGCATTTGGAACAAGTCGCGCTAAATTTGAATATAAAATAAGAAAGTTATCCAGTTTTGAAATGCTGCTCAATTTAGTAGAATGGTTTCACAGCCTGCAATAAAGATTTTTTTTAAATCAGTTCGTTTATTTGTTAGGCTCAGGCGTGTGTAACACTTTGCGGAACCGATATTCAATATTGTAATTAACAGTGTTTTAGTTTTCGATTTGCCAATTACTCGTGGCTAGCTCGAGGTTAATGGGTCACATTATCGTTTGGAAGGGGCTAGGTAGTCAACTTATTTCAGGTAGTAGTTGCTGCTCATGGTTGCGACATCTACCAAATCCTCGTTCCCTTTCAGGAACTAAGCCGCAGATGGGTGACCACAGCTTGGTGGGCAGGTACAAGTGGCACGGAAATAAATGGATAATATAACTGGGACACAATGGCAAAGAATTTACTAGAGTGGAAGGGAGGGGATGATGAGATTACACTCTTAGATCAGACAAACAAAGGAATTCGTAGATCGCTTGCACATAGGGAAGATCACGCATTCCCAAAACATCTCTTACCTCGCGGAAGGGTTGTCTACCTCGGGCCACTAGGGTATCCAATAGTCGTGCTCTGGAGGCATCATTACCCGGGCAATACCAAACTGCGGGATCGATGTCATCATAACCGGTTCTGCACCTACATATGTTGCTATCGACGAGGTTAATTCTGTAGAGATGTGCGTCTAGCGAGTAGTGGTTGGAAATATGTCGTGACATCACACGAATGAAACCGCGACTTACATCCAGACCTTTGAACCACGATCTCGACGAAACATTTAGAATAACGGAATGTAACCACCGCCCAAGAAAATTACTTGTCCACTTTGAAGACAACTCTGACGTACTAATGGTAAAAATTCATCATGTGAAATTCTTCTTTCAAAAATCTCGCCTTCTTATGCGCCCACCTTTGCGAGAGAGTCCGCCTTCTCATTGCCTGGAATTGAGCAATGTGAGAGAACCCATACAAAGGTAATCCAAAATGATCTTTCGACCAACGCACACATCTGCTCCCTTCTTTTTGATAGAAAGTAAGATGAGTGCTTCACTGTTTTCATCGACTGGAGGGCCCTGAATAGAACTGAGACTATCCGAGAAGATGAAATAATGGTCTATGGGCATGTCGGAAATTATCCCCAATGCGAAATTAATTGCTGCCAACTCAGCAACATATACGGAACATGTATAAAAGCTGGAAATCTACGCCATTTTGGAATCCAGGATTTGCATCTTCATTCTCTCTCTCTCTCTCTCTCTCTCTCTCTCTCTCTCTCTCTCTCTCTCTCTCTCTCTCTCTCTCTCTCTCTCTCTCTCTCTCTCTTTCTCTATCTCTCTCTCTCTTTCTCTCTCTCTCTCTCTCTCTCTCTCTCTCTCTCTCTCTCTCTCTCTCTCTCTCTCTCTATCTCTCTATCTCACTCTCTCTCTCTCTCTCTGCGTCTTCGAAGCGGCGCTTCTGTGCTCAAAATACACGAGTCTGCTGTTTGTGCTTCTCCTTGTTTCGTTCCACGTTGTCGGCTATTGCGCAGCCGTATTTGTTCTCTGGCTGCGTTATTCTTGTTCAACATCTCATGACACTCATCGTTAAACCAGTCGTTTCTTCTCTGCGTTCTACGTATCCTCTGACACCTTCAGCTGCGTTTTGTAAGCAATGGCTCCAAAAGTCCTCAAGAGGCGATACTGACGGGTTCAGCTTTCCCGATAATTCCTGTTCGTCGTGCAGACCAGCATCGCTCACCTTTCTAGATACTGCAAGACTTTGACAAGTGAATGGCATTTTAAATACATACAACCGTTTACTTTATCTTTGCTTTATCTGTGAAGAATTGGAACGAAGCTGTTCCATTCACCAAGCTCATCTTCTCGTTAAGCCTACGCCGAGTGGACTGGAATGAGACGCTCGGTAACGGAGATGTAAACTTCGCTACTTCAACTATGTGCGGCGTTTTACTCTTCGTTAATGACAATTTTGTGCCGGTCGCGGTTGGAACTCGGTCAAATTCTAAACTCAAACACTTGAAACGACGGAAAAGGGCTGCCCTGAGGAAACATAGCAAATATCTTACAGATTGTACGAAGTCTAACTACGAGCTTCCCAATAACAACTACAAACGTCTCAACGACTGCTTGTACAATGCCCATCTGAATGAGCTGCAGAGTCGAGTCTCAAGAATTTCTTCGGATTTAGTGGAGCTAAAAGTTTTTGGGTGCGTAGCTTTCGTTCGAGTAACCGACCAAATATGGAAGAAATTCGACCCGAAGGCTTGCTTGACCGTGCTACGAACTCCTCACTCTCAGCCGCGACGCACACGTCCTGAAGCTGGGAAGCGACTCAGAGCAGGTGAAGGAGGAGCCGGTGATTCCGGAGGTTGGATGATGAAAAAATCTACAAAAACGAAGAAGTGATTCTGGAAAATCGTGAAGAACAGTTGTAAGGGCGCGAAAACGAACACGAACTGACGCAGTACGCAAATGCTAGAGAGAAGTGCAGCCAGCGCTGAACAGAGCTGATCTATAGACTGTTCCAGAAAGTATAAGCACACTTTCAAAATAACAAAAAAGTCGTGTTTTTTTTAGTTTTAATAATTTTATTTGGCAAATCCTATTTGTATTTGTGTTATATATGATATTTTAATCTCGTTTAATCAAAATATTTAATCATAGCCAAGACTCCAAACTTTTCCTCGAACAAGACCCATTAGCTTCTGCACAGTGGTACTTACCATCATTTTGACCACTTTTGGTCAATTTTTTTTAAATTTGTGGATGTCGTCCGCTGGTTTTATGAATTTTCAAAGCTTTGCTTTGGTTAAAGCCCAAAAAGTCTCGATTGGCCTTGCCTCCGGGCAGTTCGGCGGATTCATGTCTTTCGGCACGAAACATATATTTTGACTTTTGTACCATTCTAAAGTGCCTTTGCGTAATGACATGACGCCAAATCAGGCCAAAACACTACTTGACCTTCGTGCTGCCTGATCATCGGCAATAATCGGTTCTGGAGACATTCCTTAACGTATTTCTGAGTGTTCATCGTCTCCGTTGTGATGAACGGACTAGATGTTTTACCACACTCGCATATTGCCTGCCAAACCATAACCTTCTTACCGAATTTTTCGGTAAAAATTGCCTTCTCCGTTTCGGGGATGTCTTTGTCTTCGCTTACAGTATAGAATTGTGGTCCGGGAAGCGTTTTGTAATCTAGTTTCACATACGTTTCATCGTCCATTATTATACACCCAGAATTTCTACACAATAACGAATCGTAGAGTAGTTTCACGTACGCGGCCTGTTTTGGGTTCCTTTTGGGTTTTTTCTGCTTCCGGTATGTTTGTAGCCCAAGTCTTTCTTTGGCACGCATGACGTTACTCGACGAGGTCCCTAGTTTTTTCGCAACATCCCGAACGGAAGTCGCTGGTTTTCGCACGTAGGCATCCCTGATCTTTTTATCGATATTCGGACAAACAGGACCGGATCTCCGACCACTCTTCGACGCATCTTCAAACGTACACTGTTTTCTATATTTTCGAATCGCAGATCGTACCGCTCCGACGCCTTACACCCTCTTCCTTGGCCAATTTTCTCAAGGAGAGTCCGCTCACAGTGCACAATTTGTGCACGATACTTTTTCGTTGTTCCGGAGTAAGACCGCGCATTTTGATAGGCAACACAAAACTGAGCACTTTTTTGATGCTATGTCATTCAGAAATGTGAAAACAAAAGGACGCAGCCAAAACATTTATTATAGCCGCCAATATAGCAGCCAATATTTCATTATATTCAAAGTTACCGTTAAAATAAGGTGTGCTTATACTTTCTGGAACAGTCGTTACGTACTCGGGGAATGATGCAGGCTCATTACGAGACTTTGTTGTGTGACAAGTGATTGTAGATAAAGATCCCGAAGATTATCGTGAAGCAGCACTAGTGCCGGATTTACGGAAATGGCAGCGCACGACGCGAATCACACCTGGGTCTTACTGGCAGTGACAAGCAAGAAGGGTATGCTGCTCAAAGAATCTGGCGTACCTTATCGGTTCGGTCAACGAGGAACTGTATGTTCCAGCCGCCCGGGATTATCATCGAAGGAAACAGAAAACACCAGAGAAGAGAACACACTGCGTAAGAGTTTCTAAGGGCTAAGTTAGTTGGCCAGATTCTGTAATAAAGTGTGACATGCTGTGCTGCTGGATCTGAGATTCAAAACCCTCTGAGGTTAACCCAAACGCCATGGACGGAAAGACGTGTACCTGATTGTAAACGTAGATGACCTAATTATCCGAAGCGACGACGAAGAAGTGATTGGCGAAGTGTTCAAGTGAATCCGTGACAAGTTTAAAGTCACATCCCTCGGTCTGCTGCTTCATTTGCTCGGATATGAGCTCAACAGGGAAAACAACTGCTACTCTATTAGGTTGACCCCATTTATCGAGTGTGTACTTCGGCATTTCAAAACGGAGAATAATCATGCTGTGAAGACACCTCTAATACGTTACCGAGACTACGAAGACGCAAAGTCCTTGGTCTGCCAGAAAGCGGTGTGGCTACGGAGCAACAAGAGGAACCAACGCTTATGATTGAGGACAACATGGATTGCATGAGTATAGTTAATGTGGAGTGAAAAAGTGGCTGTATAACACATATTGATACAAAGAGGAACTACAAAAGTAAGTTGTGCAAACAGAAAACTGTTAATCTAGTGGAGAACATTTCCCGGCAATGTCCTTACAAAGCCGGTCGGCCCAGCCAAGCTGTGTGTCTTTTTGATGAAGTTAGGATTGAACTACGGATAGAAGATATGCTCATGCAGGTGTAGTGTTGGAATTGGATGAGCAACTTTACCTACAATCATCTTGGTCATAGAATAAAAGCATAATCAATGAACTGACAACACTGTATTTGATGAATCATCAGTTCAAATAAAACCTTTTACGTGCAAACAAGTTGTCCCCTCGGTGTCTCACATTTGCTATCCGAAAAGTCTTCGCGGTTCTCTTGGTCTACTCTCGGTGACCCTTTCGTCTCGGTGGTTCTGTTGCCACATTAGTAGTGCGTTCACTCCATCAGAATCCATGAAAAATTGGCCATTTAAGGCTTTAGTTGTTACGAAAGGCTTGTTCTGTTTTCCGGTTGAACAAAACGCCTGCCACATCATGAGATTCTTGGGGAGGTTTGACACTTACTGTTCTCTGTGAGACTCTGGAACATCGAACTTGTCTTTGGCAGTCAGCTATTCCTGCATTGGGACGCCGTTCTAATTTTTTTGAAATCGCAAGCGTTACGCGGATTTGGAGATTTTGAACGATAATATCTCCTCTCTGGCCAACAGGAATTTTATGATACGTATTTCATTCGAAAGGTAGAATATCAAAGCTGAATCCCTGATGCTAACTTAATTCATTACATTTGTTTAAACTAATTAAAAAGTACTTGAAATAAAAATGTCTAAACACACAAAGCTATTTTTCGAAAATGACATCATGTTTGCGCCTCGCTCTGATTGGTTCATACTGCCACAGTTACCGTACCAGCGATTATCAAACATGTGGGGACGACCGACCAATCATCAGTTCCGTATGCGGCAGACGTGTTCGGCGAGCACGTTGGTAGAAAACGCCGCCCGTGAAAACAAGAAGACCAAAATCATCCCACGTCACCTGCAGCTGGCCATCCGCAACGATGAGGAACTGAAAAAAACTTTTCTTCGGTGTGACCATTTCACAGAACGGTGTCCTGCCAAACGTCCTGCAGCCCAAAAAGACTGATAATTTCAATCGCGAACCATGTTCCCTCCGTAAACAACTAAAATCCGTCCTTTTCAGAACGATCAAATCAATTTACCGATTAAAGAGTATGTTTGATTGAAATTTCTCTTAAGCTTATCGAAATGTTCCACGCACCGGTTCAACATGGCGTTGCTTAAAAAGCCGCGTCCCAGAGAAAATGGCCAACTCAATCGCCCACGTCATCTTCGTGGTCAAGTGGTTAGCGGCGTCACTCGTCGTTCAAGCAATTGACATGAAGTGAGGGTTCGATTCCCGCTCTAGCCAGTGGAACTTTTCGCAAAACGAAAATGTCCATACTGGTCCACTGGATGTTAGGGATAAGTTGTTCGTTGTAATCCGCTCTATGTTTAGTGTAAATTTAAACACAGGATCCATTTAACACTTACAAGCACGTTAACAGTTAATTTAACCCGAACTGCAGTTTCTGTAAATTGTCGTGGAGAACCAATAGTGAAGCCTCACACTAATAGCGTATAATTTCATGGTTCTTTAGACTGAATAAAATATAGTAGAAATTTATTAATTTGATGACATCAATTTGTTCACATCAACAAGCAGTCCTACGTCAGCTTTGCAGTTATGTCACTGACATAACTCACCCTTTCGTTTTTTTTTTCAACATTTGTGCGTACAGCTTATGTGCACAAGTTCTAGCTGTCCTATTATGTTGCTCATGCTTTGGTGCTTTCTGAACCTTTTAAGACCTTTGCCCTATTCTTTTCTTCGGTTTTTGCTTTCTGTCAGGTGCAGTTGTTTCACGACATCCTGAACGGAAAAGTTGTGCTTACGTTTGAAGGCAACACTCGCTTGTGATCCTTAACACTATACGGAACACCTTTTCTTCGACCCATTTTTTCCAACGATAACAGGGAACAGATCCCCAGTAACATTGCTAACACCATCCTGCTTTATTAAGTTTTATTAAAGTTTTATGAAAGCTACTTGAAATCAATTTGGTTTTATTATGGCACCAAGAGGTGCCAATAGGTTTCTTATTTTAGTCAGGTTTATGAGAACCCACACAGCTTGTTTACAACGATCTTAAAACCTTATTTCTCAAATTCCTTTTACTCCTATCAAAGGTTTTATTTCGACATTATGAACTCGTAAAATGCTGTTTTGAAATGCCGTTTTAGGACTCATTCATATTATCTTATCATGGTCAGTTGAAAAAAGCATTTTAAAACCATTTTGCCTCCAGTAAATGCATTAAACGGCAAATTGGCATTGAAGGAAGTCACCCTAAGACCAAATAGTTTTATAATAATCATTGCGAAGAAAAAATTGGCTTTATGGCAAAACTGGTTTTTTTTTTCCAATCGTCATATTGAAATAAAAGAATGAGTAGAAATGTGGAAAAAGAAAAGCATTAAATCTTCAATAGTATGCAACTCCATCTAATTCTCACAGATACCTCCATATAGGCCTTCCGTATGCAACCTTATCCAATTCCATCAATTTTCAGGAAATTCATAATCAATTTATCGAATTCGCATAATTTCCTTGACTCGTATCGTGCCAATATTTACCATAAAAATAAATGCGCATATAATTTGGAGCATAATACGCTGCAGAAAACACTATTTGTTTGGGGTATTTTGTTATCAAACAAAATTTCCCGCAACACTAGACCTTCTTTTACTGCTAAATGAATCAGAAGAGCAGAGAATCGAACAAAGCAAAACGACAAAAACCAACCTCGATATCACAGTGAAGTTTGACATCTATGACCATTTGGCCACATGCTGGTTTTAATGGCAGCCAATAGGTTTTATGAAGGTTCTCAAGTGGCCATAACATCTTTCACTAGAACATTTTCAAAGTCTTTATGGTCTTATAAAGGTTTTATTAACTTGTTTTCACAACCGTCTGTAGAGTGGGCCACTTTGTACAAATTTTGGCTTTAAAGAAGCATAGAGGAGGTGTTGGTAGACAAAACAGTTTCGAACGTAGTTTTATCAACAAAGCTGGGAGGAGTGCTATACGGCTGAAATAAAACTTAAATTGTTACTTGGGATGGGATCCCAACTTCTTTCGATCGCTCGGTGCGAAAGATGTGAGTTGATGAGCTAAGTGCACAAGATTTCCTCTCGCACTTCCTGTTCCTTCGACTGCATTTTCGGAACTAGTAGAAATTTCACAATGAAACTCACGCAGTGTAAACAATACACGCTGAGGCCGTATTACCCACCATAACATTAAAATTATCCCAATACATAAAATGGTACAGCTTTTTGAAAGTTATGCTATTATACCAACAATCAATAGTAAACTAGCGATTCAAAATTGGCTCACTGCTTTAAGCCTCATTAGTTCAAAATGCACCATAGAGTACCCCTCTTTCACTTTTCGGTACTAAAATAATTTTTTTTTTGATTCGCTGTTATTTTGACAGAATATTTGAGGGATTATTCGTTGTGAGTTATGTTTTGAGGGGTAATACATTTAGCATGGGCTGAGCTTGATAAGATGGTTCTTCCTGAGCCAAAGACAAAATATAATTTCTTGTTGCCCATCTAGCCCCTGATTATACCGAGGACACCCTTTTTCCATTTCACGAAGCTCACATCCCATCCAGCAACCAGTTCTAATATTACCTCAATCTACTTATCCCTTTCAGAAATCCCCCAGCCGAATCGCAAGTTCTACTCGCCCAAGTACGGTACAGATCAGAACGATATCGTCAAGCCCGGTGGCGGTGGTGGCGATAAATCTGGCAAACCGAAACTGTCCTATCCCCCGGACGATGAGGAACAGCAGTACGGCGGTTCAGCGGAAGATTTCGAGGAGATTATCGACTCGACGCAGCACCATCAGCATCACCATCACCATCAGCAACAACAGCAACAGCAGCAGCAGCAGCATGGTGGCAAGCCGACGGCCCGGTCTCCGTTTGGGTCGCTGGACCATCCGAACAGTGTCAACGGTCGAACCGGCAGCAACAGCAACAACAATGGTGCCAGCAGTAATGGTAACAATAAAAATCTGATAGCTTTGATGAATGACATCGGCACGAGAAAACCGTTCGTCATTCCGTCGGTCCGAGGGGCGGATGGAAGTTTTGAGGGAAGTAACGAGGCAGGTCGGGCCACTGCAGAGTTGGCTCTTTGGCGATTGGTGGTCGTTCTTCTGGGAACCAGTTGGTTCGCGATTTATCGCCAACGGCACTAGCTGTTGACTGAATGCGGCGCGACAGGACGACGACCGACGGTGCACACACAAAGCTCATAATTGTGTAATGGTAGGCTCTTAGACTCTAATTCTCTACATTTAGGTGCAACAGGGGACAAAATCTGCTCTAAAATTTAGAACAA
Organism: Aedes koreicus; assembly: GCA_024533555.2. Lineage (NCBI taxonomy): Eukaryota > Metazoa > Arthropoda > Insecta > Diptera > Culicidae > Aedes > Aedes koreicus. The sequence continues at coordinate 97,446 of JAHHFK020005840.1, forward strand.
TGCGGAACACGAGTGCGAAGTTCTTTTTTGTTTTCACAAGCACATATATACACATTATCATAGCAACAGGATATTAGAGTATAAAATATATCTTCAGGGGATTCGCAGACTGGGATGCATGAGGGAAACTACTGTATATTGGATGTAAATTGCAAAGATAAATTAGTGGATCGTACGATAAGACATGGATTTGTATGAAAATGGTAGACAAATGGCCAAAGTTAGTTCACTTGTTACTTTGATAACATGATAGGTATAGGATAATAGGTCTGTTTCTGTTACTTCTGCTGGCATTAAATCTCTTGGTATGAAAAACTGTAGAACTTCTTGGAGAACATGGGACACTCATGGATGCAAAAAAACCCAAAGCCTTCCGGGAAAAGAATTATCTATGCACTTAACACTCCATTAATTTTGCAACTCCATTCACCCGCAAAAAAAATCATCGCTCCTGATGGTGTCACGATTGAACTCCTGTGCCCTCACTCCGAATCTCATCCCAATTCCGCATTCGTTCGGACAAAGAAAAAACTGCCACCATCTTGCGCAAACTTTCCATTTCCTTACGTTCTGAGAAGAAATTGAGTAGGGTAGTAGTTAGCAGAAACCGCATCCGACTATCAGAATCGAAACTCCTAGTGTCGGGGTGGGGACGGCAAGAAATTATCTTCTGAACCGCAAAATAACAAAGGCGAGAACCGGAGGCAGTCGCAATCGTAAGATTTATAGATTTTTTTTTTTGCGAAGAAAAAGAAGCGAAGATACGCGTGAGAATCGACGACCGACGCGGCGTTGCAGCCGTAAAACCCGTTGGCGCCAAACGCTACTGACTGCACCGCACCAAGCAACCACAGTCAACATTTAAGTAAAAATGGAGACGCCACCAGGAATAGCTTTGTTAATATCGAAAGAAATTTCTCGCCCTTTGCCTAAGCGTTTTTGTTATTCAAGGGAAAGATCAGGATTGCTTTGGACAATTTCTTCCTACGATGATGCTTAAGACATCGTTTGAACGAAAAGGGATAAACACGTTGATGAAAACCAAAATTTGCAAACGATAATCTTGGGATACGCTAACACCCCGAACAGAAATTCCTAATACGTTACTCAGAAACGTACAGCTGTGCTCAAATATCAGTGGGTCGCTCGGGGCGTCGAACCGGAAAATCTAATGATGCGAATCAAAGGTAGAGCAACGAGATTGGTTGTTCTTGTTCATTGATGAAGTTCTTGGGATTATGGCAGGGGGGCCAAGAATAGAATAATGAAGGAAGGAATTGTTAGGTCGGTTTGTGGTTATTTTGTATGAATGGATGAGGTCCGGGGGGGAAAAAAAAAATGTTTGGGGGGTTGGTTTCATGTGGTGGGAAAGATTGTGTTGGGTAGGGTTATTTTATTGGTGTGGTGGTTGTGTATGTAAGAATTTTGTTTGGTTTGTATAATATTTATTTTTTGTTTTTTTATTTTTTTTTTATTTTTGATTGGTGGCTGAAAAAAAAAAATTTATTTTATTTTGTTTATATATCATTTATTTTTTTATATATACTACACTAGCTGAACCCGGAGCGAGCGCTGCTACGCTTGCAACTAAAAGAATGAAAATTTAATAGAACTGGCACGTTTATGGTTGTTTTTCGGAATGAGTCTTTTTCTTGACTAAGCAGAGGTTCAAACTTCTATCAGAACATGCTTCTTACCCGAAAAAAAAAACGTTTTGTGTTTTAGTAATCTGGATAATTCTCATGTTTGGTAGAGATTTGTGTTTTATTTGTATGGGAGCCCTCCTTTCCAGAGGGGGAGGTTTCTCAAACCACCATACAATCATTATTGCCTTCAAAACCTCCGACATGCTAATTTTGGTTCCATTTGCTTGAAAAGTTCTCGAGTTATGTAGAAATTTGTGTTTCATTTATATGAAAGCCCTACTTTTCAGAAAAGGGAGGGGTCTTGAACCACCTAAGAAACATTCTTGCCTTCAAAAACCCCCACATGCCAAATTTGGTTCGATTTGCTTGATTAGTTCTCGAGTTATAATGAAATGTGTGTCTTATTTGTATGAGAGCCCCCCTTTCTGAGAGAGAAGAAGTCTCAAACGAACCTTCTCCAGCCCCAAAAACCCCTGCATACATATTTTCACGTTGATCGATTCAGAACTTTCCGAGTCTATAAGGGGCAGACAGACAGACAGAAATTCATTTTTATGTATATAGAAATCCTGCCTTCGAGAACCCCCATATGATAAATGTGGTTTAATGAGCTTGATTAGTGCTCGAGCTATGCAGAAATTTGTGTTTAATTTTAATGCCCCCCACCCCTTCAAAAGGGAGAGGGTTCTTGAACTGCCATAGAAACATTTCTTGCCTCCAAAAACCTCTACTTGCCAAATTTGGTTCCATTTACTTGCTTAGTTCTCGAGTTATGCAGAAACTTGTGTTTCATTTGTATGGACCCTCCCTTCCTAACAGAGGGAGAAGGAGCTCGAACTACCCTAAAATTTATTGCCTCTAAAATACCCACATGGCAAATTTGGTTCCATTTGCTTTATTAGTTCCATTAGTTTATTAGTTATGCAGAAATTTCAGTTTCATTTGTATGAGAGCCCGCCCTTCTAGAGAGGGGAGTGGTCTCAAACCACCATAGAAACATTTCTTGCTTCCAGAAAACTTCACATGTAAAATTTGGTTCCATATACTTGATTAGTTCTTGAGTTATGCAGAAACTTCTGTTTCATTTGTATGGGAGCCTCCGCTTTCAGAGAAGGGAGGGGTCTCAAACCACCATAGAAACATTTCTTGCTTCTAAAAACTCTCACATGCTAAATTTTGTTCCCTTTGCTTGATTAGATTTCGAGTTATGCAGAAATATGTGTTTCATTTGTATTGGGAGCCCTCCCTTTCAGAAAAGGGAGGGGTCTCTTACTGCCTTAAAAACCTTCCCCGAACCCAGTTCTCAAGTTTTGCAGAAATTTGTGTTTAATTTGTATTGGAGCCCCCCTCCCCCCTTCAATAGGGGGAGGGGTTTTGAACTGCCATAGAAACATTTCTTACCTCCAAAAACCTTAACATGCGAAAGTTGGCTTCATTTGTTTCATTGGCTCTCGAGTTATGCTAAAAATTGTGTTTCATTTCTATATGAGCCCTCCTTTCAGAAAGGGGAGGGCTCTCGAGTCCCCTTAGAAACATTTATTGCCTTCAAAAACATCTACCTGCCAAATGTAGTTCCATTTATTTGAGTAGTTCTCAAGTTATGCAGAAATTTGTGATTCATTTATTTGGGAGCCTCCCTCTTACAGAAGGCGGAGGGGTCTCAAACCACCATAGTAATAATTCTTGCCTTCAAAAACCTTCTTATGCCAAATTTGGTTTCATTTGCTTGATTTGTTCTCGAGTTATGCAGAAATTTGTGTTGCATTTATATGGAAGCTTTCTCCGAAATATTGGCTTCCTTTGCAAGTTTTTTTATGGAACGCACCGGGTTGCGAGCAATTTTTGCACGGACCGATTTGATCACGTTCGGTATGCGTGCAAAGCGCGGACGTCCGCTTCCCGGCTTCCGCTGCTTAGGACCATCCTGCATGCGGTAAACTGGACCATTTTTATGCGGTAAACTGTTGCCAAATGGCACCCTACCACCTTGACAATCTCTTTTGGCTTCTTCTGGGCGAGCAACAAACTGGTGATCACTTCTTTCGCGAACATTTTGACGAATTTGCAATAAAACAAATAGAATGTGTGGATGCAGCACTTGAAAGTAAACATAAACAAATACACTTTCGACAGAAATTAGTCACTAGCTACACGAATTAACACGAGTGTATCGTTCCACCAGTAAGCTGGGCGCCTTCCATTCATCGGCATCGTAGCATCACACGCTCTCGATAAAAGCTCCGCCAATTCATCCGCTTCATATCTGGAAGGCCGTCATATAAACGAAGAGCTTCGACGAAGAGATCTTCGTCAAAGTCTTTTATCTTCCAGTTTCGCCCGTCACCCCTTGGTCTACTTCTTAGCCCAGCATTCTAATCACCGATACAGTACCGGATTGCCTGGTGGTCACTGTGAGTATGCTCATCACAGACTCTCCAATTCATGTTTTCCATCAGCGATGGTGTGCAGAATGTCACGTTGATGTGGGACTCACGGCCATTCCTCATAAATGTTCTCTTCGTGTTTCGGTTGCACGGATTAACTTCCAACTTTGCCAACGCTTCCAGTAGACTACGCCCTCTTGCATTGGTGTATCTGCTACCATACTCTGTTGCCCATTTGTTGAAATCACCACCGATGACAACCAAATTTTGTCCCACCAACTGGTTGGTGAGGTTGTCCAGCATCTGCTAGAACTGCTCCAATGTCCATCTAAAAGGTGCGTAAACACTGCATACGAAGGTTTTGTTGATTTTGGCGATCACGAAACCTTTGGATGAATTTAAGACTATGTCCTGTATGGGATATCTACCAATAACGTGTAGAGCAGTCATGCCTGCCCTGTCCACTACCCAATTATCGTTGCCAAGGGGAACTCGATACGGCTCTGCAATAATTGCCACGTCACACTTGGTTTCCGTTGTTGACTGCTACAACAGCTGATGTGCCACATAGCAATGATTTAGGTTCAACTGGGTTATATCCATTGCGCCGCCGCATATTTGTACGCTGGGCATTTGTGGCCCTCCGTCACGTGGTCATTCCCATCCTCTTCTTTGCAGAGCATACACTTCGGTTGTTTTTTGCAGTCGCTCGCAACGTGTTCGCTTCCTCCATATTTCCAGCATAGCTTGGATCTGTCAGGGCCTTCGCAGTTTCTTGCCAGGTGACCGAAGCCCAGGCACTTGAAACATCTCGTCATTTTCTGGGACACCCGAGGTGCCATCCTTAGCGAGCACACCGACCACCAGACTTTGACTTTCCCTGCCTCCAACAGTTTGTTTGCTGGAGGTGTCGAGAGCCATATTGATGCTATTTGGGTATTCCCCTACGCCTTCCTCATACGGACTGAGCTCTTAACCGAGAGGTCTTTCTTGGCTCGAACAACTTCTCACCTTTATGGGTTCTCCTGGCTTGTACCACGTTTTCACATAGCTACTTCTGCTTGGGGTCGGTTCGGATTTTTCTGAGTTGCTCCGCATAAGTCAATCCGTTCTTCACTTCAACGTTTAGCGCATCGCCTTTGAAGTGCTTCTTCTGTGGTCTAGGCTTCTTCTCCTTCTCCTTTTTTTCCATTTTATTTTCTTCCTTCTTCTTTCCCACTTTCTTCTTTTCTTAATTTTTTTCTGATTTTTCTTCTTCTGTTCTTCAGCCTTGGGTACTTTTATCTTATGTTCTTCAACTATTGGTTCTTCCATCTTCTGCTTCTGCTGCTTCTCCTTTTTTCTGGCTTTTCTATTGACCTCCGTAAACCCATCGTCATCTTCTTGCTCCATGTTGCCCTCTTCTGTATCAGAAGATGATTTCGGCCTTCAATCGCTCAAATAATGCACAGTAATTAAAAAAAAAACGCCGAGATTACTGTTAGATGTATGACGACTGTTCAAAGCTATATTTACAGGGAAAATCGTTAGAATCGCTATATTTACAGGGAAAATCGTTAGAAAAAATCGTAATACAACACTATCTCTTACATTTGGTCTCCTCGTAAGAATTCAGTGAAGCACAACAGGATGACACTTTAGTATGAAAATTAGCAAAAATCTTTAGTATGAAATAAGCAAAAATCTACCTATCTAAACCTTTTTATTCTACCTCTTCAGGAGTAGTATAATGGTATCAGCGGAAATAATAATGACGGCTCGCTGTCAAATGGGTGTCACCAGACCGGTCGCGAAGTGATATTGCTAGGATGCAAACGGTTGTAAGAAGTTGATCGACAGTGGCGCTGGTTGCACCCAACATTCCCCGACCCGTAATGCTGGTCCATCGATTCCGGCGATACAGCGTTACTCCTCAGCTCCATTGTTGACTGATGTCTGAATATCCAGAACGGCGGTCTTCGTCACCGGTCGGCGTAGCACTCCTCCTGTAGTCTTCACCAGGGCTTGCCTGGCCCGTCCGTCGCGTCCCTTCACAACTGAAAGGATGCGTCCTCGTAACCATCCGTTCCGGATAGATTCGTCGACGATAATGACCGGGTCTCCGTCCTTTGGTTCCTTGGCTTCCTCGAACCATATGGTGCGTTTGCAGATCATCGGGAGGTATTCCCGTACCCAGCGACGCCAAAACTGGTCGACCAAGCTTCTGGTTAACTTCCAGTTGGTTCTAAGGCATTCTGGATGTACAGGAATGGTTTGTGGGGGTTGAACGGCTCCCTGCGAGTTCAGAAGCAGGAATTGTTTGGGTGTCAACGCGTCTTGAGCTTCTGACTCGATAGAGACGAACGTAAAAGGACGCGAGTTGATTCCTTCTGCCCCGATCATCAGTGTAAGAAGCGTTTCGTCATCGGGGTTCCTGGTTGTGCTTAATGTGGCGAAAGCAGTCTTGACCGACCTAACGAGTCGCTCCCACGATCCTCCCTTATGCGAGGCGGCTGGAGGATTGAAGATCCATTTGGTGGTCGCGTTAGTGAAAGTCGATGATAGTTGCTGGTTCATTTCTGCTATCTGCTGCAGCAGCTCGCGGCTAGTTCCGACGAAGTTTGTACCGTTATCGCTCCTTATCGCCAAGGGTGATCCGCGCCGTACCCGGAATCGACGTATTGCCATCTTGCATGCTTCCGTGGACAAGGACTGCACTATCTCTAGGTGCACTGCTCGGATAGTAAGGCAAGTAAACAGTGCCACCCATCTCTTAACTAGTGATCGTCCAACTTTGACCATGATAGGGCTAAAATATTCGAGGCCAACGAACGTGAACGGCCGGATGTACGGACTATGATGGTTTGGCTTTTGACACTCTGCACCACATGCAAAGCTTTGCTATATTCCGTACGAGCGCACGGAGACAGGACACGTAGAACCGCTGACGCACTTTGTTGATGACCGTTTCCCGATTTGCATGGAGGTATCGTCGATGGTACCAGTCGACAGTCAGGTTCGTTAAGCGGTGTCCCTTCGGAAGAATTACGAGAAATTTCGTATCGTATGGCACGAAGATTGCCCCAGTGATACGCGTATCTATTCGAATCACTCCACATTCATCAATGAACGGCAATAGCTTGTAGATCCGGCTTGTGCGATCAATCCTTGACTGGGCGCCATCTTTTGTTTCCTTCAGTATCATCCACTCTTCTGGAAACGAGGATCGTTGAGTCAGTCGCCAAAGAGCACTCGCCAGAGTCTCTCAATTGAGATACTTAGAAAAGCCGACAAATCAAAAACATCCTCGAGAGTCGATGATCTCCTCCTGCAGATTCGCTAAGGTGGGAGGTCAATCGCTGTTCTTTCATTTGCTTGGAGCGAGGGAAAGGGCTCAACAGAATGGACCAGGCAACAGGGTCTCATACTTAGAAAAGCGATTCAAGTCGATGATCTCCTCCTGCAGATCGTTCAAGTGGACAGAAAGACAAAAGCAGAACAATGTGCCAGAATCGTGAAAAACTGTATGATCAGGTGTTGACAAAATTCAATGGCTGTCTCCTCATGGATGATGAAACCTATGTAAAGGCCGATTTCAAACAGCTACCGGGACAAACATTTTACTTGGCTACGGCTCGGGGAAATGTTCCTGGCTAATTCAAGTTTGTGTTAGCAGATAAACTTGCACGTAAATACATGATTTGGCAATGCATCTGTAGCTGCGGTAGGAAGACAAAGGTTTTCATCACTGATGAGACATTTAATTCAGAGCTGTACAGAACGGAATGTCACCAAAGGCGAATATTGCCATTCATCAGATTCCACAATGAACCTGTCATGTTTTGGTCAGATCTTGCAAGCTGTCATTATAGTAAAACCACCAACGGGATTCAGTTTATACCGAAAGAACTCAACCCACCAAACTGTCCCCAGCTCAGACCGATAGAGAGATTTTGGGCTATTATGAAGAGGAAGCTGAAGGTGAATGGCAGTGTCGTCAAAAGCATCAATGAATTGAGAACCAAGTGGAATAAGATTGCCAAAACGACGGATGAGAATAATGTGCGCCGGTTGACGAAACATATTCCGGGAAAAGTCCGCAAATTTCTTCGAAATCGAGATGATTAATTTTTTTTTTTGTATTTTTCCTCTAAATTTCACATTTTCGAACATTTTAGTTGAAACAGAATACTATTTGTTAATGTATATCGGAAATATGCGCTACAGTCTATGTTCCAATTCTAACTGGGCCACACCTTACGTTATATTTTTGTACATTACTATGAGCAGTCTGTTCATTTTTCTCAAATTGACGTAAAGAAAAAAATCATTCTCATATAAACAAAATGCATAGCCAAATTTTAATTTTCCATCCATCTTTTCTTTCATCTTTCGCAAAGAATCCCACATCATACCATTTGTAAAACCGTCCTTCAAATTGCTGAAATCCCTCCAATTACCGATAAGCATTTAATGATACGTACTAAATCCCAGCCTTAAATCACTATCCGGAGCTCCACCCCCAACTTCTGGAATGTTAACCAATCATCAATTAACCTCCTTCACTTTCACTGTTCGAGCATCATTACCCTGTCCGGGTGGTGGTTCAGATTTCCAACTTTACTACCCACCTCACCCTCAGCTTCTGTTCTCTGCTCGTCACCCGCATTAAGCGACACGCAAAATCACATGGAAATCTCTTATTCCTTCCCAACCGAACCAGAAGAGCTCGATGATAATGGCTTCATAATTAAAATATAATTATCATATCATATTGTGCCATTTAATATTACCTCTCGTGTCGGTCGGTACTATATAGCTTTGCTGCTGCTACCGTGGAAATGACTGTTATTATACAGACAGGGACTGACAGTTTCCCTTTCCTTTCGACGATGATGACGACGACGACGACGACGACGCCGACGGGGTGTGGAAGAATGATGAAGTTCCGTTTCCAAAACCCCTTTCCATCCCTCGGTCTAACCTTGTCAACCGGAGAGCGGCTGTTGATGTTTTAACGAGTTCCCCTCAAGCAGCCTCATCGTCGTTCTGTCTGGTCTACTACGAAGGTGTCGTTTTGATGGTTTCCGTGGTTTCTGTTTCTCCTATCATCAGACCCCGCCAACCACAACATCACTGGCAAGCCGAGGACGGGGAGTTCATTCTGCGAGCAAGGAGTATGTGGTGGGAGGTTTCCTTCACCACTTCCTTCCATGAACGAGTTTTTAGAGAGAAAGAGTTAGGAAATTAAATCAACTTAGAAGAAAAGAGTTTATCTTGTGGCTTTTCCGATTTTCATTTACCTAAGTGTGGGGAATTATCATTTTCTGGCAGAAGTTGAGGATTCCTGAATTAATTTTATCTAATTTAATGGTTTGACAGTAACAGGAATGTTCTCAACTATTTCACGCAAGCAAATTCTTGTAAATTCTACTGGAAAAAACTTATCTTTTGACAGATACGCCTGTCTCGTCCGCACTTACACATCCGCACATCTTCAGTGTCGAGTTCTTGACTTGAAGAGAACATCGCAGTAGGTCTAGAATTTATTCTAGATGTGTCTGTTTAAATACTAGAGCTACTGCGATGTCCTCTTCAAGTTGAACACTCGACACTGAAGACGTCTGTTAGTCACAGACGAAATACCGAGTGCGGCAGCAAAAAAAATGCGACAATTAATGGTATTTCTTTCAAATCCCATTTTCAACTACTTCAAGCGATAATATCAAGATTTTTGGATTCAGTTATTTTTATTAGGTCCTTTGAAACAAATTTACTCAGGATTTGCAGGTTTTTAATGCTTCAACATATATATAAATCGAACAATCCAACGGGTTAAGGTCCAGCCTGCTAAGAGGCCACAAATCTCTCTGCCAAAACTTCATGTTTTCAATCAGCTACCGTTGGGTCCGATTTGACGTGTGATATGACGCTAGATCCTGTTGAAGGACAACGTATTGGTCGTCAAAAAAGCTGGCTTTCACCCAGGGGAGCACTTGGTCATTCAAAATACTGATATACACTTAAGTGAATTCGGTATTGATTATAACACCAGCATAAATGAAAACAGCCTTGTGGTCTTGAACTTTACCTTCACTTTCTCCCAAACATCCCCAAGTTTCTTCGGTGAAATTAACCGGTTTGTGCGGCTGTTGGACGATGCTGAACTACTTGTCATCGGAGAGCAGGGTTATCATTTTTCAACAAAGAAAGTAATACTTTTGAACGAGTCACTCGTAGTTCTCTTACCCGTTCCGTAATCAGGTGGCGTTTCATTCTAGCTTTGGAAGATGCGTGATGATTCTTCGCGTGATTTTGTCTGAAATCTTGGCTTCTTTGGCAATTTTTCAGAAGGAACGTACAGGGTTGCGAGCAGCTCTTTGCACGGTCCGATTTGATCACGTTTGGCGTACGCGCAAACTACGGAACTCCAATTCGCTGCTTCCGCTGCTTCGAACCATCCTGTAGAGACTTTTTCATGCGAAAAACTGTGGCCGATTGACATCCTACCAACTTGGCGCTCTTCTTTAGGCGTTTTCTGGGCGAGCAGCAAACTCGTAATCACTTCTTTGGCAAACATTTTTACAAAGTGGTAATGAACCAATTCCAATGTTCTGATACAGCTCTTAAAATTAAACATCAACAAATACACTGTCACCAAAAATGAGTCATTAGTTACACAAATTAACCCAATATTAAAGTTTAAATATATGTGCATTGTATCCTGGTGCGGCAGGAATGTTATCGAACGACGGAATGTACCGTGAAGTACCCATATTCTGCGCACCTAATGCCCTAATTTTGCGCATTTTAAAACATTCCAAACTAATGTTTAGTAGAGTATTCTTTGAATTTAGATCTACATGAAAATAGATGTTGTCCTCTTGTGTATGGGATAAAATGTAAAGTTTGACAATCTTACAATTAACTGCAAAATTTTGGCAAAATGCGCATAATAAGGCGCTGCGCAGAATTAGGGTACTCCACGGTATATGATGATTTAGAATGACGTGAAGCGGCCCATTGGACATAAAATTACGTCTGTTATAAAAATTACATGACAGTAAAACCTAAATTGAAAGTGTACATGCCATGACGTGTATGTAAGTTATGAAACACAAAATTAGATTCTCTTAATGCACCCATCATTCGCGTAACTTTAAATGCATTGCTCTGCCTACTTTTGACCATAATTAATTTAGATTAATTTAGATTCAAAAATCGATTCTTAAATATAATTTTAACTTTGTCCGAAAATGGCACGAAAAGAGCATCAACTGGGGAAAAGGTATTCCAATTTTTAGAAATTATTATCATCACAATAATATATCACAATGCACTTTAAATTTGCAGTAAAAAATCCATTTCAGATTCTTTGGCGATGGCGGTGCTTCCCTGACATGCTACAAAGGATTTACAGTTCCCTAACTGCGCACTGGCATGCTTCTAAACGTCGATGCACTTGAATGTGATTTCAATAAATGGTGGTGTTTCCGCACACCAAATAAAAAGCTTATCAAGACACCATCCCGGATAAAGAAACCACGACGTGTGAAATCGACTTTAGCAATTGCACAACGCTAATGCTGAAGTCGACGATAATGACTTGACGTGTACTTGTATGTGTTATTAGATTTTTCTTATGAGGATTTAAGAATACATCCAAATAAACTTAAAACGGAAGCATATGTAAATTAATGTTTAAAATATGTACAGGTTGTAAGGATTACGTCACGCGTAAAACTCATTATATTTAAGAGTGTACAGCGCCATTATAAAACTATGGATTGATTTTTTTTTACACAGATCGCAAGATAAGAGTGCTGGCTAGCATATTGGGCAAACAGCCAAACGAAAAATGTGAAAATGATTTAGCTATTGGTGAAACAGAAAGTAAATATAGAGAGTCTCTCAATTGTAGATTCACCCTAATGAAAAAAAACCTAGAATTTATCTTTTCATGGACATTTTATTTGCGATAACGGCCTTTTCTTCTTCACTGAATAAAATAACAACTATAAAAAAAAGCGATAACTGAAAGCTTTTCTTGGTTTGATTTAGTTTGATAAAAACTACATATCGACTATTTTTCCAAACTATTTCGAGTTATTTTATAGCATTCTAAAAAATATCACTAAATTTATTTAGAAGGCAGAATGTCATGAAGCATTTGAAAACTGCCAACAATATCTTTCGAAACCTCGGTCTAAGAACTTTCTGATTCTAAAAAGCTACTCGTTGTGGTAACCGAAACTTCGGAGAAGTATCAGCAAATCGAACAATTATTGATGAAGAGAGTTTTACTTCTACAGGGTGCGGCAGAAAATAATGCGAAACTTTGTTCTACATCTTTCAAATCCCATTTTCAACTAATTCAAGCAATAATATCAACATTTCCGAGTGCAGTTATCTTTATAAAGTCCTTTTAAACAAATTTATTCAATGTTTCCTCCATTTTTATTAATAACATCCTCGAGCCGACGCCGGAAGCCAGAGCATGCCTTTCGGACGTAGTCCTCCGACATTGACTGCCATGTGCGTGTTATGGTTGACTTCAGGGTTTTCACACTAGGGTGAAACGGATTAAGATCTGGACTGTTAAGGGGCCACAAATCCTTCGGCCAAAACTTCATGTTATCGTTCAACCGTTGTTGGGTTCGATTGAACGTGTGACACGGCGCTCCATCCTGCTGTAGGACAACGTTTTGGTCCTCGGAGAAGTTGGTCTTCACCCAGGGAAGCACTTGGTCCTTTCAAATACCGATATAAACTCGGTATTGATTTTAACCCCAGCATCAATGAAAACAGGCGGCATTTTCAAACCGTTGGACGCCACCAAGCCAAACATCATGACACCAGCCGAATGTTTGGTTTGAAATTCGAATTTCACTTTTTTCGGAACGTTCTTAATTTTCTGCGGTGAAATGAACCGGTCCGTGCGGCTGTTAGCTACAGCATCGATGCTGAGAGCTTTTCGTCGGAGAACAGGATTATCATGTTTCTCCTTCTTCAACAAGGAAAGCAATCTCTTGGAACGAGTCACTCGTAGTTCCTTGACCCGGTCCGTAATCAAGTGGCGTTTCACTCTGGCTCTGAAAGATGCATACAGGTCTTCTTTGATGATTCTCCGCATGGATTTCTCCGAAATATTGGCATCCTTTGCAAGTTTTCGAATGGAACGCACCGGGTTGCGAGCAATTTTTGCACGGACCGATTTGATCACGTTCGGCGTGCGTACAAAGCGCGGACGTCCGCTTCCCGGCTTCTGCTGCTTAGGACCATCCTGCAGGGACTTTTTTATGCGGTAAACTGTTGCCAAATGGCACCCTACCACCTTGGCAATCTCTTTCGGCTTCTTCTGGGCGAGCAACAAACTGGTGATCACTTCTTTCGCGAACATTTTGACGAATTTGCAATAAAACAAATAGAATGTTTGGATGCAGCACTTGAAAGTAAACATAAAAAAATACACTTTCAACAGAAATTAGTCAATAGCTACACGAATTAACCCAATACTCAAGTTTGAACATTTTCGCATTATTTTCTGCCGCACCCTGTATCACTCTAAATCAATCTTAGCAAAAACTATACTATCTTACACTTCGAGACTCTAGCAGTAGTCAGTATAGTAGAAAAAATCAATAATTCTACCCATTCCCACTCCATTCTCATTTCTATTCGGATAGGTGCTGCGATATAAGAAGTTCATATTATTAATTGAATTAAAGTCTGGTGGGTGCTTTGTTTGTAAGGGCGTTAATTTTCTTATTGCTATATTTTAAAGTATTAGCATGGGACAAAATTATAGTTACAGTATGATTTTTGGAAGCTTTTTGGGCCCTATAATAACTGTGCAATATTTCAGCTCGATCGGTGAAAGTTGGAAAGTTTCCCTGAGAGTGATTGGATTGGTTTATTTTTTAAATATAAATTTTCAGGAAAATGCTATATCTTAGTATCTAAGTATCTTGAAAAAACATTGTCTGTTTTCGAAAATGTTGTTCAGCGAAAAAATAAACTTTTAAATGATGACCAATAGTTCACAATCTTACCGCTACGTGGCGCTGGTGTGCTAATTATTTTCAGGAATATGCATATTTCTGAATGTTTCTGCCTTCGACACTGTTGTTTAGTAGAAAAAAAAACCTTGTGAATGATGATCAGAGGTGGCACTGGTGTACTAATTAATTTCAGGAATATGCTATTTATTAATACTCTGACCAGATAGAATGTTTCTGTCTTCGACAATGTTGTTCCTTGGTCAAGACCTTTTGAATGGTGACAAGCAGTTCAAAATGTTCTCACTACCCGGCTAGTGTGCCAATGTATTTCCTGAAGGTTTTCTGAATACCTTGGGATCCAATACATTTGGAAAGATTTTGTCTCGGGATAAGATTTTCAGTAGAACAAGACCTTTTCATCGATGGACAGCAGTTCACAACGATGTTCTTCATTTATGGGCACAAAAAAAAGCAAAAAAAACTTTCTTCCTTCACTTTTTCACGAAAACCCTAATACAAACCCACAGGCTCCGTGAATGTTAATGCCGTCAATGATAATAAAGCGGGAGCCACAACACTGCTTCAACTTAAAGATTGGACTCGGAAAAAAATGCGACACTTTGTTTTGGGGGTAACTTTTTATCGCGTGGGTAAAAATTAATGAAATTTTGGGTAATACTAGTTTAGAGTGTTATGTTTATGTGTGCAAAACAAGTAGTTTTCAAGATGCATTCGAAACAAGAAGAGCTACGCCAGCATATCTTGGGCGCGGTGATCGATAATCCTGGTCAGTCGCACAGATGGATCGGCAAAAGGCTTGGAATCCACCATTCCACCGTGTCCCGCGTTATGAAGATGTTCCAGGAGACGAAGACCATCGAGCGGCGCACTGGAAGCGGCCGAAAACCGAAAACGGAATACCCAGAGAAGGCGCGGAGGATAAGGCAGTACTTTAAGAATAACCCGAACCTTTCCACCCGAGACGTGGCCAAAAAGGTCAATTCGTCGAAGTGGTTCGTCCAGCAGACCACGAAGCGGGCTGGGCTAAGTGTTTTTAAGGTCAGGAAGGCGCCAAACCGGACTGACAAGCAAAACACGGTGGCCAAATTGCGTGCGCGGAAGTTGTACCGTGAGTGGCTGGTTAAGACATCCGGAAAAGTTCCGGAAGAGAAAGATGGACAAATTCGCGAGAAGTACCTGTTGTGGCAGGCGATCTGCGAGTGCGGACGGTACAGCAAGCCGTTCGTTACAACCGGCACCATAAACGGGCAGATTTATCGAGAGGAATGCTTGCAGAAGCGCTTGCTGACCTTCCTCCGCTCTCACCGTGGTCCCACGCTGTTCTGGCAGGATCTCGCTTCGTGCCATTACGCCAAGCCTGTAATGGATTGGTACGAAGCGAAGGGCGATAATGTGGTCTCGAAGGAGGCGAACCCGCCAAATACACCAGAACTTCGTCCGATCGAAAAGTTTTGAGCGATAATGAAGAAGAAGTTGAAGAAAAGCGGAAAAACATTCAAAACCGATGAAGCTTTGAAGAAAAACTGGGAGAAATTGTGTAAGGAAGATGGACAAAGCCTCGCCCAAGATCTCATGAGCAGTGTTAAAAGAAATGTACGAGCATTCAGCTTGAGGGAGGATATTCAATAAATAAATTATGCCAAAACATAGCTAATATATAGTTATTTAATCTCTGAAAATTTTAGAAGTATCCGATTTAAAATGAATTTTTGGTGATGATTTCTGTGTGTCTCATTTTTTTCCGAGTCCAGTCTTTAATTAAACAGCCTGACGCAGCGTCGATGTAGAGTAACCAAGTAGCGATGTCGTTGGAAAGGTACTTGGCATTTCCGTGAAGAGGGGTACTATTGTGGATCTAGCTTAGGGCTTTTTGACGTGTGATTTCAAAGTTCCATTAAAACTCGTTCATTGAAATTTTATATTTCTTCTAGGAAATTTCCTAGACAAATATTCTTAGTTTGTGATACAGTAGATTCAAAAAAAGAAAATTCTGAACTCCTTTCCATCAAACCAATGACGCTCAACGTCTGAACAACTTTGTCCAAGACAGGAACCTTCCATATGGATAGGATAAAAATGTCCATTATATGCAGGAAACACACTGGTGCACTTACAATGCGTAGCAATAAAATTCTGAACTATTAATCACCAATGAAAAGGCCATGGTCCACTGAACAACGATATCAAAGACAGAAACCTTCTATATGGCCAGGGTCCCAAGGTATAGCATATTCCGGAGATTTACTTACATACTAGCACCACGTACTGAGACAATTCTGAACTTCTGCTAATAAATCGAAATACCCTGACCAGCTGAATAACTTTGTAAAAGACTGAAACCTTCCATTTGGTCAGGATGTAAAGATATAGTAATTTTAAGAAATTTACTAGAAATTTTTAACTAATAGTCACCAATGAAAAAGCCTTGATCTAATGGACCGCTTTGTCGAAGACAGAAGCCGTCTAGATGGTCAGGATTACGAGATATAAAGGGTGTCCCACATCAAATTGCATCACGAAAAAACGCTGTAGAAAATTACCTAGTTGACCGATCCTTTTCAAACTTTCAGACAATAAAAAACAACCCATAAGTAAGTCCTTGGCATATTTATTTTATTCAACTTCAATATCATAACCGTACGCTCGCACCTTATGCTTAACTCCTCTCATTAGGTTCTGTACAACATCTGGCTGCAGCTTCTTCTGTACGGAAACCCACTTTTTCTTCATGTCTTTCTCAGATTTGACCCCCTTGGGATGTTTTCGTAATGCTTGCTTCATAATAGCCCAGTATTTTTCGATGGCCCTTAGTTCCGGTGCGTTGGGGAGGTTCATGTCCTTGGGTACGAAAGTGACCCCGTTGGCTTCGTACCACTCCAGGACAACATTTGAATAGTGGCACGAAGCTAGATCCGGCCATAAGATCCTAGGGCCCTCGTGTTACATCAACAGAGGAAGCAGACGCTTCTGTAAACACTCCTTGAGGTAAATCTCCCTGTTAATAGTCCCAGTAGTCACGAACGGAGCACTCCGTTTGCCACATGAGCAGATCGCTTGCCAAATCATGTATTTCTTGGCAAACTTTGAAAGATTCTGCTTTCTTACATCCTCCGGAACATCAAACTTCTGCTGGACGGTGAAGAACAGTAGCCCCGGAAGCTAGCGGAAATAGCGAAAGACAATGAGGCTTCGTCAGCATCTGGGTGTACAGTTTCCGAGCCCGTGACTTTCCCACCGTTCGTCACGATTCGGAGCCTACTGCACTTTGTAAGTATGCAGTCCCTCCCGGTCCTTGGCTCTATGAACGAAAAACTTGGGCAGATTTAAATTTTTGGCCACATCTTTGACCGAAGCATTGGGATTCCGCTTAAACGCTTTCACGACACGCTTGTGATCCTGATCACTAAAAAAACATCCATTCTGACCGCATTTCTCCTTCCGTTCAATGCTCAGAGTTTCGTAGTAACGTTTAATCACACGACTCACCGTTGACTGCACGATTCCAAGTTGTCCCGATGAGAGAGTTGAAAATTTCCAGGTGCTTGCGCAAAATCAATTGCTTTTCGGGTGACGCCGTTTTTCAATTTTCGAAATACTGACAGCGATAAAAATACAACAAAATAAACACTCTAAACTACTTCAACCTAAATTTTCAAGAAAAAAAACCCAATGAGTAATTTTCTACAGCGTTTTTTCCGTGATGCAATTTGATGTGGGACACCCTTTTAACCACGTTGGAACCAGTTATATCAAACTTGGTACACCACGTATTTTATTTACGTGGATACATCGCGTAATATCACATTCTACCGCACTACTTGATGAATGTCTGTAATAAAGGAATACGCAGTTCGGTCCAGAACGAGTTTTTTGAGGAATACACGTTGGTTTTACATAGAGAAGTGCTTCTGCATCAAAATGGTAAGGGAAAATCTAAATGTGTTGTACAAAGTACAACAGCGCGAGTGCTCAAAGGTTAAGGGCATCTTCAGCGGTGGTCTATATTTGGAACAACTTTATACTTGATTTGCATCAGCAAAACTTGAACAGAACCAGCTAAAAAAGACCTACTTGGCGTTCCTCACACCGGTGTTGTATTTACTGGTGTTAAACCCGCCACTCGTTGACCAAATAATTTTTACTGCCAGTAGTGCGTCGTTAGCAGGAATACTTGCTGTTTGGCTGAAGGTGAGTGTGTGAATGTATGCATTTCATTGAAACGATATTAGATAATGCTGATTTGCAATTTGGCAGCGGAAAAACAAGAGTCGAAACGGAGGAATCACGTCTTTGAAGACGCCAGAAATTCAGAATTCAGAAAACATCCCAAAAAATTCAAGAAACTTCTAAAGATTTTTGGAGCTTTCTCAAAAGTTTAGGGAACATTCCAAGGATGTTTTCATAGGTTGAGGAAGCTTCCTAGCAGATCAGAGATCTTCCCAGAAGCTCGAAAAACTATCCAATAGTTCAGGGAACATCCCAGAAGCTCATGGTACTTAAGTTTTAGGAAGAACTTAAACTTGTTACTACACGATATTTTTTCTTACCAAACCAAAACGAGAATTAAAAAAATCAACTACTTTTTTAATAATAAGGTTTGAAATTGGAAATATTTTTCTTATCAACATAAAACTCTAGGAGTGGATAGCAATTTAGAACCAAAAATGTGAAGAGAAAGTATTAATAGGTTCGTAAGAGCACGGCAGATTGTGAAATTGAATAGAAGTATTTAGTTTAAATTGAGCGTACTTCTTCTACTTGAAAATGATCATAAACATCAAATATCATGGTTTTCAATCGATCGAGTTTTGATTTATGCTTATCAGATCAGATAAGCAGTATTTTGGTTGGTAAAAGAAAAGACGAGTAAAAGGGCGCACCACCCACCATAATCTCACAATCTTGATATCCGTTTTTCAGCCACTACGACACTATTCGGGATTATGAAATTTGAATATAGTTGCTATGGAAACAAGACAAAATGAGTACTTCAAACTTGATACCCTTTCAACGCCGTTTACGCATCGGGACTATCACCACGCTTCTACATGCTCGCTTAATAAAGCAACAAACTCATTACTTTTCATTTCGCAAAATCTCACATCCCGTCAGAACGTTACTCCTAACAATATATAACAGGTATGGGACAATGTATATCCCCTGGCAGTAGTGCTGCAGTACAGCTCGACATGCATCCTATCTCTCATCGCAACGAGACGACATCAACGGGAAAAGTGCCAGGCGCGTTTCGGAGACAATTTTGGCATTTTAAATTTCACTATTCACTGAGCTTAAAATTTAATTTAATTTGAATAAAATGAGATGGCCGCTTTCATGGTGAAGTGCGCTGTTAAGCTTTACCCCTTCATTCTGCGGTACGGAAGGATGACTGGCAATGACAATAGGGTTGATAACTGGAGCATTTAATGTAATGGTATTTGTAGGGGAAAATTGTATAAACTGCACGAAATTACTATGAGGTGAAATTGAAATTTTTCAAAACTTATAAATCGAATGAAAAGAGTTTAGTGACCAACCCTATGGTGCCAAATAAGCTATCTACTGTTTCAACGTCAAGAGTGACGACACACTCTGTAGGTTAGGTATTCGACGCTGTACTATTCTGCTGATGGCTGGAAGGAAAGATGATTTTCCGCTACGGTTGCGAAAGTGACGGGAAGCTACGCTTTCAAAAGGATGTTGCAACTGACCTTTCCGGTGCTGGGGTTTGAAGCTTTAAAGTAACACGCCAGTATAACCTGAACCAAATATAAATTTCTTCGTTCAAAGAGCAGTAACATGTTGGATGTTAATAGGGTGTTTTGAAGTTTTGGCTGGTGATTAATCAAGTATGGTATTTTGAATGAATTTACAAAAAAAAATCTCAGAAACATAGGGCACATTATAATCTCCTTCTATTTTTTTTAATAATATCCGCGTTTGAGTCATTTTTGCAATGCATATATCGGTGAAATGCCAAGACTGCCTGAATAGACGAACATTATGATGCGTTACGATAAATAAAAATATGACAATGGACTCTCGTAGTAAAATTCTATAAAAATCTCACTTATTAAACAGGTACCGCTCTAAGTTTATTGAGTCAATTTGAACTCGAGACTTCAGGCTGATTACTGTGGACGCCAATTGTAATTTATTTCATCTCAGAAACAGGCCATGCCTTTAACCGAGATTCAAGGCAGTAATAACAGAAACAGACCCCAGTATCCAATCCGAATTAATAAAAGAAAATTGCAACTCCCAAATAACAGGGATCATTCGAAGAAAGTAATATTTTAATATACAACGGTAGCATTTTTCACATCAAAGGCTAAGGTACGAGTGACCAAAAAAAATAAGGAAGCCACAGGTCAACCGTTTATTATAAGATATGAATCTCAAGTAGCATAAAATGTACATTACTATTATTAACGGTGAGAGATGCAAATGTAAAATGTGTAATGAGTGGCAACAGCAATGTAAGCGTTGTTAATTTGCAATTAAATAAAAAATCAAGACAAGAATTAAAAGAGCTTTATGTACATTGTTTGAACTGCATCAGATTTGAAATTTATCGAACACTGTTGCAATCTGTCATCGTTAGAGAGATTATAACTAATTAGTAGATTGAAAAAGCCGAGAAAAACCCGACACCATCTGTGGAATCCACATAAGGACGGACAGCATGTTGAAAACAAACATATTTAAAACAAACGCAAACACTAAAAAGACATAAAAGAAAAGACTTTTACCCTAGCTGAAAGAAGAAACTTAGTATTTGCTAGTTGAATTTACTAGTTAAAAAAGATGACAAAACAAAATATATCATGCAAAGAGGAACAAACTTATTGAAACTTTATTCAAGATAATCGCCAAAAGAAGCGAAAGAGACGCTCAATCGCAGAAGAAAGTAGAACAACAAAGCAGAAATTTTTACTTTTTAGATAAACAACCAAACATTTAATCATACTTATTAATTATGGACATGATTATTATATCCTGATATAAACGATTACAGTTGCTGAATTTCGTGAAACCTCAAGCAAAACGAATCCGATTAAGAGGATTTCCGGTGCAAGATAAACAGCTGAGCAGTATTCTGGGCGCTGCGCTTCGGCTGGAGAAAAAACTGGCAAGAATTTGCAATCCAAAAGCAAATGATTCATTGGAAGATTATTTAATTAAAACACTGTATAACAACGAAAACAAAAATTATGGTTCATCTGATCAATCCGAAAGCCTTCAACATTTATTTCTAGTGTCTACAAGGTGTGCGCACAGCAAAATCTAGCCAAAGAAAAAATCGCAGTATAACATTATTTCTATTAATTTATAATCCGAAAAAAAATCATCGTAACAAAAGGTTGATTCATAACTCAATAAACAACAAAATATTACTGTTCGGACTTTTTATATCCGTATGCTCCAATTTTACGTTTAATACCATCCATTAAGTTCTGCACAGTGTCATCAGTCACCTTGCTGGTAGCATTTTCCCACTTTTTAGCAAAATCTTTCTCATTATCTGCCTCTCCTTTCGATTTCCCAAGGTTTCGCTTCACAATGGCCCAATATCTTTCAATTGGACGAAGATGTTCGGAGGATTACAGTCCTTTGGTACATAGTTCACATTGTTTCCTGCAGACCACTCCTGACCCACTTAACCATAATGGCAAGAAGCCAAATCAGGCCAAAACTACACAGAACTCGTGTGCTTTTGGATGAATGGTAGTAGCCGTTTTTGCAGACACTCGTTGACGTAAACTTGTTGGTTAATCGTACCCGTAGTTAAGAAGATTTTTCTCTTCAAACTACAAATACAAACAGTCTTCCAAACCATGTACTTTTTAGAGAACTTCGACAGCTTTTTGGCCTTGAAATGATCGACCAAGAAGCTGCTTGAAGTCTGCTTTGACGTTTGTTTCATCATCCATAACCACGCAGTCAAATTTTGTCAGCAATTTGTCGTACAGCTTACGCGCTCTTGTTTTCGAACTGGTTTCCGGCTTCTCGTTCCTGTTTGGGGTTTTAATCACCTTGAACGACCTATATCTTGCCGCTTTCTTCACTGTTTGAACGAAAGAATACGATGTTTTGACCTTTTTAGCCACATCTCGGATGGAAAGGTTCGGGTTTTGCTTAATCAGCCGAAGCACTGCATTCCGCTGGGATTTGAAGTTGTCGTTCAACTCGCCACCAGATCCTGGTTTCCGATCGAGAGCCAACCGATCCTGGAAGCGTTTCAAAACGCTACTTACGGTGGAAGGAGGGACTCGGAGGGATGTTGGGACGGGAGGGGACGGCAAAGGTGCGCGCCAGCCAATAAGCCTTAAAAAAATAATGGTGGGACAGGGGGGGACCCCACCTAACAAAATGGGGGCAAGTCATTTTATAGGAAAAAGGGACCGGAGCCAAGAGCAGGCGGATGAGACAGCGCTCGAGGAGTCTCCGGTCTCTGAGCATTTGCCAGGAGTTCTTGGCCTATAAGAGTGATTCCTAAAAGGTGTTCCGATCAAACAGTAATGTGTGTGAGTCGATCAAAGTTTTTATTAATAATTCAAATTCTTTTTCTTTTTCAAGTTCAGTTAATACAGAATACAGGAGAAATATTCAGCTAAGCTTCCTTTTTACCGAATGCAAATTGCCGGGTCTTTCGTTTAACACCTGCCATAAGATTTTGTACAGTCTCCTTGTCCACTTTATTCGCCGCAGAACGCCAGTTTGCCTTGAACTGTTTCTCGCTCACAACAGCTTTTTGAGTCTTCTTAAGGTTCCGCTTGACGATGGCCCAATATTGTTCGATTGGGCGGAGCTCTGGCGTGTTGGGAGGGTTCTTGTCCTTGGGCACCACTTGAACGTTGTTGGCAGCATACCACTCCATGGCCTTTTTCCGTAATGGCAAGATGCCAAATCCGGCCAAAATAGAACGGAACAATTGTGTCGCTTCAGGAAAGGCAGTAGACGTTTTTGTAGGCACTCGCTCAGATAAATTTCCTGGTTGACGGTTCCGGTCGCAATGTAAACATAGCTCTTCAAGCCACAGGTACAGATGGCCTGCCACACCAGATATTTCTTCGCGAACTTTGACAGTTTAATGTGCTTGAAAATATCTGCCACCTTTCCCCGTCCGGTTGCCGTATAAAATTCCTGTCCAGGAAGCTGTTTAAAGTCTGCCTTAATGTAAGTTTCATCGTCCTGTACCACGCAATCAAACTACGTCAGCATCGTCGTGTACAACTTTCGCGATCGTGCTTTGGCCGACGTATTTTGTTCATCGTTACGATTTGGAGTCACCACTTTCTTGTAAGTCGACAGTCCAGCTCGTTTTTTAGTTCTATCCACGGTTGAAGGCGCCACTCCCAGCTTCTTTGCGACATCTCGGACGGAGAGGTTGGGGTTCCGCTCGAAACAGCGGGCAACTCTTTTTGTCGTCGCTGTGGCCTCCGGCTTTCGATTACCTCCCGATCCAGCTTTCCCGGTTGTCGACAAACGTTCACCGAACACTTTTAATACGTTGGTAACGGTTGATTTAGTCACATTCAACAATTTCGCCAACTTGCCGTGAGAGTAGTTTGGATTTTCGCCATGCACGTGCAAAATTTTGATACGTTGCTTCTCTTCCTTCGACGACATTTTGATAACTGAAGTGCTAATCTCAAAATCAAAATAGACGCATGATGCTACACGCACACATTTTCAAAATGAGGGGTTTGCAAAAATGTTCAATGCACGATGAAAGGAAATGCGTCAAGTTTAAGTCGACTAAATTTTGATCGAAACACCTTTTACTTCGAGTAAAGTATTAATCTTCCTGAAAACAAGCTGTTGGTCCAATTAATCCCTCGAATTAGTGGAAAATTGATCTCCTCCATTATCCACTCATACAACCGAAAATAAAATATACAAAAAAAAACAAACTAAGGAAATTGTTACTAACAATGAACCTAAAAATATGTCAAAATTGGACGCTTTCTAAAACATAGAATTTAAATAAATTGAATAGGCTGACTAGCAAATACATAAACAGCGGATGGAAGGGGGCAACCGCCCTCGAAATTTCTGTAAATTTTTTTTGCATTGCCACCACCTCTTTTTATTACTAGTCAATAAAAGATTTCTTACGGAATTTTGTTAGTTTTATATGGAACGTTTATTTAGCTGGCCAGCTCACCATATATTTTAAACTAAAGTATTTTATCTTCATTTAAAAACCTAATTATTCCGAAGCAAGTACCTTGCTATTCCCCGGTTGTCTAAATCAGAAAATCACTGAAGCATAACTATATAATCACAAGGCAGAAGTTCATATACAATTCCTCACTTAAATAGTGCGTCTTGCGAAGAACTTTGAATTACTGGATGTTGCAGTCTACTCTTCAGAACTTTAATTGAAATCTGAAAACAACAACCTAAACATTGACATTTTCCACAATGCGAATCCAAAGGAATGTGCTTTCACTGCCAATGTACAGATGCTGCTGAACAAGTCATTTCTTGTCCTCCACCACATGGTGAGTGATTCGAACAAACCAGAAGGATAATGCATCGAACGGGACATAATTCAGCTCAGTTGCCTCCGATGAATAGGCTGTGGGATGTCCGTCCATCCGTCTACTCGCCAAGAGGCAACTTTCTCCATCAACAACGTAAGATGAGATCCTTTGCCGAACAAGCTATGACATTCTCATCATGAACTACCAGTGCCCGACCGACGTTCATACATATACAAGATGGCATTGTCCTCTTCCTGTCTGCAGAGCACAGAGATTGTTTCTTCCATCCATCGGATTCCTTTTATTGCCATTCTTATGGCGCTGGGTGCGGTTGCCTCCCCAGTTTCCGATTCCTAAGAGAAAGGATCATCACACCCAGCAACAATGATGCCGCGCTGCCACTCTCTGGCCGGGGCAGAACTATATCTCGAAGTCAAACATCTTGTTAAATTTAAATTATAACTTTTTTGATATTTGTCCTTTTCTTTCCGTTCGACTCTGACAAACAAATGATGGGTTTCCTCCCGCCCGGACTGAGATGGAATGGAATATAAAGTCTGGCAGGCGCACATCACCTTCAGCATGTCAAACTTCCATTCCGAAAGGTGGCATCCAACCGGGCAGGGGAGCCCAAGTTATTGTTCTTCGCCTTTTGCGTTGCGGTGGTTGCATAATTTTGTGCAACTTTGGTGTGTTCGTTTTCCTGGAAGAAAGCAAAACTTTCGACTGCCTCTGACGGGCGGACGGAATCCCGTTTGGTGGTTGTTCGTGTGTTTGTCTGGCGTTGTCGGTGAAAAAGACAGTTGAGGTTGTCATTCCTGGTTTGGTGGTAGTTATTTTTGAATGAGCACATTTTTTAACTGGTTTGTTTGAAAGGGTAACCGGGAGGAACTTAAAAATTCGTCGAAGCTCGTCGAGCTCGGGAAAGTTCAAAGTCAAAGGGCCCTATTATTTGTTTGTGGAGAACCGTTAGAAGTAACATAGCCATCTTCATAATTGTGGTTGTTGAGGATGATCATTAGACAGATGCATATTTCGAATTATTTACTCCCCAGTACTCAATTGATATAAAATCACATCCCAGCATGGCCCATTTAAATTAGCAACAAATTTAGTTCAAGTCAGGGCCACTTTGAATCCCAACACTTTATTTATTTATTTTTTCTTTATTTTACGTCGGCCTATTTCCTCACATGGTGACAATCACCGAGCCAGGAGCGACCCACCCGGCCCGCTGAATGACGGGCCGGGTTCCGGGGGGGGGGGCAGTTCCCGAAAAAACCCGGCGGGGGGGGCCAGCCCCTGGGGGGGGAGGGGCCCCCCCCCCACCCCCGCGGCCGGGGAACAAATTTATTTATTCGACAATTTAAAAATGCTCAATTTTGCATGCTTGCATGCTAGCGCCACGTAGCGGGGGAATTCCAAACAGAACGGTTCACCTTCTGAACAACTAAGCCGCCGACTAGAACTTTTTATCTTATCAGAATCACGAATTAGAACAAGTTGAAAATGCTCAATTTTGCATGCTCACTAGCGCCACGGAGCGGTAAAATTCCAAATAAAACGATCCATCTCTTGAATGCCCTTGACCTTCTGAGCAACTTTGCAGATATTAAGGGTCTCTCGAGATATACCATCATGAACGTACCTGTATTATCCCCACTTGTCCCCACACACATTCACTCCGGTCTTATTTTGTGTTCTGGCCCTGGGGCCCTCGCTTGCCTCTTGGACCTTGCTGGGCTATCCATTCCACTGTTCACAAAATTTTCTAAGTGTTTTTCATTGCAAAAGACTTAGCATGTTATCGCAGGTTTTTTTACACGGATTTCGGAAATAACACGGTTAAAAGAGTTGCCCGCTGTTTCGAGCGGAACCCCAACCTCCATCCGTCCTAGATGTCGCAAAGAAGCTGGGAGTGGCGCCTTCAACCGTGGATAGAGCTAAAAAACGAGCTGGACTGTCGACTTACAAGAAAGTGGTGACTCTAAATCGCGACGATAAACAAAACACGTCGGCCAAATCACGATCGCGAAAGTTGTACACGACGATGCTGACGAAGTTTGATTGCGTGGTACAGGACGATGACTCTTACGTCAAGGCAGACTTTATACAGCTTCCTGACAGGATTTTTATACGGCAACTGGACGGGGAAAGGTGACAGATATTTTCAAGCACATTAAACTGTCAAAGTTCGCGAAGAATTATCTGGTGTGGCAGGCCATCTGTACCTGTGGCTCGAAGAGCAACGTTTACATTGCGACCGGAACCGTCAACCAGGAAATTTATCTGAGCGAGTGCCTACAAAAACGTCTACTGCCTTTCCTGAAGCGACACAATTGTTCCGTTCTATTTTGGCCAGATTTGGCATCTTGCCATTACGGAAAAGGCCATGGAGTGGTACGCTGCCAACAACGTTCAAGTGGTGCCCAAGAACAAGAACCCTCCCAACACGCCAGAGCTCCGCCCAATCGAACAATATTGGGCATCGTCAAGCGGAACCTTAAGAAGACTCAAAAAAGCTGTTGTGAGCGAGAAACAGTTCAAGGCAAACTGGCGTTCTGCGGCGAATAAAGTGGCCTAGGAGGCAGTACAATATCTTATGGCAGGTGTTAAACAAAAGACCCATCAATTTGCATTCGTTAGAAAGGAAACTTAGCTGAATATTTCTCCTGTATTCTGTATTAACTGAACTTGAAACAGAAAAAGAATTTGACTTATTAATAAAAAACTTTGATCAACTCATTGTTATGGCGGACAGCCAAGCAGCTCCGAGTTGAAGTCGCGCTTCCCGTTGGGGTTCATCCTCGTTGCTTGTAGTAATCCGATCTTTTGAGGGTCGGGGGGGAGAGCTGATGAATTAGCAGACTCGGGATGTCGCCTCCATCGAACGCTTCTGCCGGGACCTGAACCCTTTTGTGGGTTTATCTGCTTCTTCACTTAGAATGAAGATGAAAGCCTGGAAATGTAAAAGTGGAGGCAAACTGAAACCTTTCGCAAAAAGCTAGGCAATCAAAGCGGTTCATCACTCCAAGCATTTCAGCTGACTCGCAAATTACTTGATCTGAACAAAAAAAGATTTGACCTTATATACAGGCCTTATAACTGGTCACTGTCCGAGCCGATATCACTTGAAGCTGATAGGAAAACTTCAAAACGATTCATGTCGATTGCCTGAAGCGCATGGATAAAGAAGACTCCGGAACACTTGTTATGCCACTGCCCGGCAATCTCCAGCAAAAAATTTTAATTTCTTCAGCAAAGGGCTACAAGAGACTTCCTCAGAATCTGGAGAACGATGATCCAGTACGGTGGTACACTTTATTCGGTGTCTGTTTATTCCGCCCTAAAACAACGCATGAAAGTCAAAATGTTAGCGATCACTTCTTAATGAAGTGATGCGTCACGTATTTGACAATATCAAAAGCAAAAAAGGAGGATAAAGTCGCAATGAATCAAAAATTGGTGCGCGTGTGAAGATACACGACCGGAAAAAATAGGCCCTAATGAAAATTCTTTGAGATGTCCAAAATTGTCAGATGTCCAAAATTGTCAAAATCATGTGATCTATGAACATCTATATGTAGTCCAGCGATGCAGAGCTGCTTCAAATGCTGCTCCATATCGATATTGAATAAACTCAACCAAGTCTAAACCGTAAAGAAACATTCCGCTGACAAAATCTGAACAAAGCTGAAATACGTATATCTCTGAAAATGCTTCATCAACGCGTGAAATATTTTAGGAGACTGATGAACGTAAAATCCATTTCATTGTGTAACATCAATTTTTTTTGGTGATACTGCAAAAACTTTAAGATCGAAGATGGCGTCGAAAGAAGAGCAAGTGCGAAAAGCGAGTGAGTCCGGTCGCAATGAAAATCCGGATCATCAGTTAGAAAGCTTTTGCAAAATAGATCAATTTTTTGTTTTTTTTATCCATAACGTTCTTAAATCTTTCGATACACGTTTGACAACAGCCAGGAAGGCTGGGAGCGGAACAAAAACGGATCTCAAGAACCACCAGAAGGACGTGAAGGTGAAGCAAATAGTGCAGAAAGACCAGATCTTTTAGGCCGTACTGGTTAGAAAAAACTGCATGTCACAAATTTCGATGTACTTCCAAGCACCGGCAAGATATGAATTCGTTCAAGGTCAAAACTGTACCGAACCGTAATGATAAACAGAATGTGACGACTAAAACCCGGGCTCCGCAAGTTGTACCGCGAATATCTGACGAAGTTTTCCTGCGTGATAATGGACGATGAAACTTATGTGCTGAAAGACTTGCGGCAGCTTCCAGGAATGTCTTATGGCGCTGCCATGCAACGGAACTCCGTAGAGGAGCATTTCAGGACGAAGAAAAAGGCCGAGTTGGGACTAAAATATTTGGTTTGGCAAGCAGTATGCAGCTGTGGTCGAGCAAGCCAATGCTTCATCACTACCGGAACGTTAAACAAGGAAATATATCAATAATCAATATCCCCTGCTATGAATCGACTCTTTTTTTTTTTTTTTGTCTTGATTATCGAGATTTTCAATATGACGCAAGTTCATCTCCCATCGTAGTTACTCAAATTCACATTTGCGGGTATTTTCCGTAGCTTGTTCGGAGGCCAGATGGGAAACCAACGACTTTGGCGTGAGAGATATGGATGTTAACCACTACGCCGAGGTAATCGCGAATTCCACGGTGTCGCGAGTGATTAAGCGGTTCGAGGAACGGTTGACCACCGATCGGAAGCCCAGAAGTGAAGGAAAAGTATTCCGTACAACACCAAAAATCACAACCGCGTAGTTGGGGCCTTCAACCGAAATCCGAACGCCTCCGTTCGGGATGTGGCTAAGAAGCTGCACCTAAGCCGAAGTTTTGTCCAGAAGGCCAAAACTAAGGCTGGGCTTCGAACGTTCAAGGTACAAAAGGCCCCTAATCGCGACGAGAAGCAGAACAAGTCCGCCAAAACCCGTGCCAGGAAGTTGTACCTCAACATGCTGACGAAAGTTGAATGCTGCATCATGGACGACGAAACATATGTGAAGGCCGACTTCAAACAGATCCCCGGCAACCTGTTTTTCACGGCCAAGGATAAGTTCAGCGTTCCGGAGCATGTCCGCACTCAGAAGATGTCCAAATTTGCGAAGAAATTCCTGGTTTGGCAAGCCATCTGCACGTGCGGGAAGCGGAGTGCACCTTTCGTGACCCAGGACACGATGAACGGACAGGTGTACATAAAAGAGTGCCTCCAGAAGCGGCTGCTTCCTCTCCTGAAGGCCCACAACGTCCCAACAATCTTCTGGCCGGATTTGGCCTCATGCCACTACTCCAAGGACGTGCTGAAGTGGTATGCGGACAATAAGGTCAATTTCGTGCCGAAAATGTTCAACCCTCCCAACACTCCGGAGCTCCGCCCCATCGAGAAGTACTGGGCGATTATGAAGCAGCACCTTCTTAAACGACCTAAGGTAGTGAAGATAATTGTCCCAAACACCATTTTTACCGAGCGCTGTCAATGATGTTTTAATTCCACTTTAGCTTGACTTGGATTGCTCAATTATAAACCTGTATTGTATCATCGGTTCGCTGTCATTGTTGAGTTGCACCTTAACTGGCGAAGTTATACTAGCTCTCGAAATGGCAAATAAACAAGAACGTTTTTGCACACTTCCAAGAGTTCATGCACTACAACATAAAACAATCAACAATAGAGATAAACTGCAATCGCCATTGTTCCATCGTCTCTGTGGATCTCTGCTCATCGGCGTCGAAATGCTGCCACGTTGTTTAGTCTTCACCAAGTAAAGTGCTATATTATTGCTTATCAATAATGGTTACTAGCGAAACATGACCAAAGTACAAATGTTGTGAATTAAGCGTCTGGTAAAGTGATTAACTTTATGGGAAAATGTGCCACTGGAGCTATTTATTCCTACATCGGGAAAACGTTCAAGCAATGTCACTAAAAATCAATTTACAGCAAGCTTCCCGATTCTCTATTACACAGTCCTTCTGAGAGTGACTCTCATTGTCGTTGAAACGTTACTAATTCAATAATCTTCCTCCCGAAAAATCCAATTAGGATTCAATCCATCGCTCGAGCCAATACGACCTAGTTCAGGATTCAACCAAGTCTGATCGAATGTCGGGAAGTGGCACAGCAAAAGGCAAAATTGCCATTAATTAAGAGCTCGAACGCATCCGCTCTGACACTGCTGACCTCATCTTGGGAGAGAGAGATAGGGTGAGAACCAGACCGGAAGAACGAAACAAATTGAATATGACGAAGTGGAGTCCCCTCCGAGTTCATCTGAGGATCTTGAAGAAAAACAGACATGACACTTTTCGGTCCTAGGCACGTCGCATCCACTGCTGCCCTCTGAGGGATAGTGCAGTCTAGCTAAGCCAAGAGACATCAATATTACTGTCGTGTTTCAATATTTTGACAAGTGTTGCAACCATTTTCCTTGTCCTAGAATACAGCTGTAGACAATGGCGCCTGTAAAACTTTGTGGTTGGTGGTAGCGATGGAAGCATTCAGTCAATCAGTCCGACAAGCAGGCAAATTGTATTTTCCTCAAGAAAACGTGTCCAACATATCTTATGGCGTTTAAGTTCGTGTTTGCTATGCTAGTGAGGATGTGTTTATAGTGAGATGAATAAATTGCGTTCTGGGTTGAGTTTTGCTGAGGTCAATGGGAATCTGTGCTGTTCGGGAAGGTTGATTTTTGCAGTGATAAATATAACAATTTTCACACGATTCAATTAACTTTGCATAAGTTCCTTCATATTACTCAATTGCGTATGTGAATGGACTGGATTGTTCGTTATAATCAATTATTAATTTATAACTTACCGAAATTAGATTTAATGCTTTTTCTCGCATGCCGAAATATTAAACAAATTGTTTCTTCACAACAGCATACACAGTAAGAATAATTTTATAATTTTAAGATTAGCGCCTTAAAGTAACTTCAAAATCATATATGTTTTTAAATTTACACGACTTGAAAATCAACGACAGTAATATTGGTTGTCCCAGAAAGTATAAGCACGATTTCTACAAGAAACCGGATAACGTTAGACAGCTGATTATGAATGTTTTATCAACAGACTAATTTGCTGTTCAAATGATAAAAACAAACTATCTTACCGCTAACAAAAACTGTTTTCTTGTATAGTCTCGCGACATGTTATAATCGAAAACAGACGATACAATTAAAGGCACGTTGCAAAGAAATCATTCCCGAGTTCTTCCCTTAGACGGTTCTCCTGTATGAAACTCTAAGGAGGGAGGTGTTATCGTAAGATACGGCTACGAGCCTGGAGTGGAATATCGGCGAGCAGTGAAGGGTAGTCTATTCGACGAGACTGTAAATTCGCGACGATAAGAGCCTTCATGGCTTCACGACGAATTCGAAGAGTGTCAAAATGAATCATAAGGCAGCGACTCTCGTAGCTCGGACGGTTGAAAGGGTCCCTCCAATGCAGTCTACGAAGAGCGTGTTGGATGAAACGTCGTTGAATTGACTCAATACGTTCGACGCCATTTTGGAAATGAGGGTTCCAGACCGGAAGCATATTCCAAGGTGAACCTCACCAACTAACAGTACAGCAACTTAAGGAAGTACACGTCTCAAAATTCTTTAGCCACACGAAAAATGAAGCCGAGATTTCGGGAAGCTTTCGTTATGATGTAGGATATGTGAGGATGGTACGTGAGTTTATCGTCGAGTATCACACCAAGGTCCTTTACTTGGTTGTCTCTTTGAAGAGGAATTCCAACCAAGGAATAACCAATGATAATAGGAGACTTCTCCCAAGAAAACGTGACAACTATCCACTTTCCCAGATTCAAGAGCATACAGTTCACCTCACACCAACTTTGTACTGTCTCTAAATTTTCCTGCAACTGTAAAGCGTCTCGTAGCGAATCCACGCGAATGTAGATTTTGAGGTCGTCAGGAAAGCTTAGCCGATGAAATTCCAGCAACAGGTTGACATCATCGAAATGAGCATGAGCATGAACATGATTGACCGCCCGAGGTTGCTACTCCGTTGTTGCCAGATCAGCTGTTATTACACAGAGAACCAACAGATGATGCTTCAATGTGTAAAAACTGGTGGTCCCAATCTAAGGCAATACCGGCGCCGGCCTCGCCCGAATGCAGGTCAAGTAGGGAATGGGTAGGAATATGTTGACGTGATACTCGCGGAATCCACTGCACTTCCACGAGAAATCACTGGGATTTTGGATAGCAGGATTGGGTGGCAGTAGGGTTCGTTTTGGTAAACGATAAGCTGTCAAGTGTAATTAGTACCGATTTCCGATTTGAACCGACTTAAACCAACACTTCCAAAGTGTGATTGTGGTTTTTCATTGGGAAAATAAAGTTATTTTAAATAATGCTAAAAAGCCGTACCAACTTGGACCGATCTACGCCAACAGTCCGAATGCCGCTGGGGTCCCTTACAAAATGGGACAGTGGTTTATGTGTGATAGGGCGGCCCGACGAGTATGGCGAACGAATAATTTGAATTAATTATGTACCTCCTGACCGACCGATCTTACCCGGCGAACCACGACTTCTGATGCTCACTAGATCACTCGCGCAACAATAGGCAACCGAAACAATAGACAAAACGCTACGCCCGATAACAACATTTTGCGGAACAAAGTATTGGCTCAACCGATTCAACCGATTCCACCGATGGTCGACGCAAACCTATTAAAAATAAATTTTATTAATATAGATACAATGGATAACAATTACCTGTCTTGCTCCACGTTCTTGAAAGCACTTACTACCTCACTTGTCACCTGTACTCAACTCCGCATGTGTCCGTCTAGTTTCCGGTTCATTCATTCATCTTTATGCCTAACTTTAAAAGTTTTGAGAAATAGAGAAATATTAGATATTGTCTTCAAAATTTGGTAGAAATAAATTATTTGTTGCCTGTAAAGAAACAAAATTAAGAACAAAGATATAAGTAGAATCCTTGTAGTCCCCCGGATGTTTGAAGAGCTCAGCCATTTCTATGAAAAGATACTAAGAGTTGTTGTTGCGGGCTGTCGATGGTTGGTGATAACTATGTGTTGAACACTATTGGCTGAAATGAGCATTGAATGAGAATAGTAAGAACATTTCATTGAATAAATGACTATAATACTAAGTTGTTTATTAAGCTGAAGCCCTTCAGTTCAATTTACCCATTGAGGTGGACACATCACAATAGAAAATATTGTGATGGAGCACGGATGTTAGGTTACTAGAAGTATGAAAAATACTCTATAACCTATTTAAATTTGAACAATCCAAACTTGGCCAACACCCACCACAGGTTGACATCATTGAAATACAAGAGAAAAAATCAGCGGCCCAAGATGACCACCTTGTGGAATGTCGGACAAGGCGGGGAACGAAAAGGACAGCTCATCGCCAATTTTAATCTAGAGGGTTCTGCCACAAAGATACGATTTGAACCAGTGAAGCAAGGAGGAGCCGACGCCAAGCCTTACGAGTTTTGCCACTGCGATGTCATGGTTGATTCTGTCGAAGGCAGCAGATAGGTCCATGTAGATAACGTCCGTTTGTTAACCAGCTGAAATCCCATCCATGATGCAGGAAGTGATTGATAGAAGGTTTGTGGTCGTTGAACGCTTCGGCATGCATCCATGTTGATCTTCGCTGATATATTGCTTCACGGGTTCCAGAACGGCCAGAACACGGGTTCTAGAACGGGCAGTTCAAACAGCTAGAGGCTGCGCACAAGCTCAAAACTCCCATTTTGTGAACGAGAAACATGTACACTTCCTTCCATAGTGTTGGAAACTTACTTACCGCACCGGTCAGCGAAGCAATGCAATGGTTTAGAAACACGGATGGAACACCGTCCGGACAAGCGGTGCTTGACGTATTCAACTTGTTTGCAGCAGCAACGATATCTGCATCGTCGAGGCTTTTTTTGGAACGTGTCTGTCGATCAAGTAGCTCAAGATGTTGGAAAACGTGGCGTTGTCGCCGTCGTTCGGGTCGAGAGTTTCATTCTTAATACTGCTAAGCACATCGAGAATGCTGTTATAATCTGAATTGCCGAAGTCATGGTAGGTGGATAGCGGTACAATAGCTGGCTCGATCAGTGCACTAGTCACGAGATAGAGAAGAAGTGGTGGATGATGAGGCATCTGTTTTACTAGTGCAGATGGGGTTAGCATGATGCTTGGTGGAGTGTCGGCATTCACAAAGCAAAGGTCTAAAGGTTGTGCATTTCCATTCACAATCTCGTTATTCTGGCGTAAGGATGCAACGGTATAATGATCAAGCATCTAAATCGACCTCGCATGGATGCGCGATTGGAAAGGGTCGGGATAAAGGAAGCTGTCGGATCCACGCCGTTATTCGACACCGGGGAGGTTAAAATCCCCGATTTTCACGATTTCGTGTCTAATGGAGGCATTTCCATATTTATGAGATCATCGGCGCCAACTCTGTTAGGAGGAAAGTAAACGGCACACAGGTACAGGGTACGATCCTTTAGATTCGACGAGATCCAAACTTACTATGCCGACTTCCAGAATTCATCTTCAACGATGTGCGATTCGAGGCCGTAATGTACAGCGTTTCTTTCAATTATTTAGTGCACTTCGATCGCATCGAAATACCTTGTAGGACGAACCAAAAGCACCTATGGAGAAAGTGTCATCAGCCATGTCTCAGTAAGGACCATTGAGCCATGTCTCTGTAAGGACGATTATTTCGTACGAACAACCCGGAGCTAGCCAGAAAGTATTGGACCGGAGGACTAGGTTCATACTGCTGACATTCTGGTAGTAAACTTGCAGTCCATGCACAAAGAGATTCCTTCTAGCCATACGATGGGAGGTGCCGGAGGAGTTAGCGGTATTGGATTTGGTTCATGAGCGGCCGGGCTGATTGCTGATGTTTCGTTAATGTCGGTCACTGTGGGTATGGCAGTGGATTCGAGTCCCAGTCGCAAATTTGCTGAGATTTTTGCGACATTGGGTCTATGAAGGTTGGCTGCAAACGACGAATTGATCAGCGCACGAAATATTTAGAGACCTTGTACCGTACTTGCCTGGAATCGGAGTTTGGAAGGCCACGTCTTGCAACTCACCCGTGGGACCGGGGTGGCTGCTGGTCGCTGGCAGCAGAGGATCGACTGCAATGAGACGAATAGAGCTCCCTTGAGGCTTAGGACACGTGTGCGTCCCGGTGTCCAAATTACAGAAGATGACTGAACGTGGTGTAACGAAGCTTGACTTAAAACAGCAAATTGATCAGCGCACGAAATGTTCGAATTAACAGCATACTTATCTGGAATCGGTGTTCGGAAGACCCGATCTTCCAACTCAAACGAAAAGCAGGGATGGCTGCTGGTCGTTGACGGTCGATGCTCAACTGCGATGAGAGGAATAGGGACTTCCTTAGAGCTTGCGGCAAGTATGCGTCCTAGTCGGCCATGTCCAAACACTACACTGTGCGGCGAGCTACTTCTTACCACGATAGCGCGTGTATTAAATTCACCACGTTGACTTCGTGCTTTCAGACTAACACGCAACGCATTTTTTTCAGATTTTACCAATGCGAAGTGCTCGTGTTTTGGCTTAGAACATCGTGTATGATGTTTCAGCAAACACCACAGCCGAGTGTTTCTGATTGTGTCCGATTTAGGAATACACGCGTGGTTAATTTATTTAATTTCTACTCATGCCGTGCTTGTTAAAATCAATCAACATATGCGCCCGTCACACAAAAGCCAAGAAAACAAACCTATAAGTCAAATTATCAAACTTTTAAAACAAGTTTGTTTGTCGGAAGTGAATTTTTGCCACGAGGTCATCAAAATGCAAGGCTTTTTTCTCGAAAAGCGTAAACAGATTGTGCACGAACAGTACTCTATTTCCAATATTTCACTGATACAACTGGCGAAACTGGAAAGTGTGAGTATCTGAGCGGTTTGAAATGTCATCCAGAAGTTTTATGAGGATTGTAACTTTGCCGACGCACCGAAATGTTGTCGAAAACCAGGACCAATGGACCGAAAGATGGACCATGATGTCTTTTTCGAATGAAGAAGGAGTTCTGTTCGAGATATGTAAAAATCTGGGTACTTCCAGTAGTACCAGCTAACGTTCCAAGTCAAAAATTCATTTAAAAACCTTCAAGAAGCAAAAAATGCCTGAACGGAATAAAAAGCAGGCAGCAACCGTTAAATTGCTCGGAAGCTGTATGACAGTGTGAAAAATCAGCGGTATTGCAATGGATGATGATCAAATGTAAAATTTGATAAAGAGTGTATTCGATAAAAATGGCACACCGGAAATTTTCTGTAACTTTTGAACCGTTTCAGTACAAAAATAAACCTGAAAATTTGAGCAAATCTTATTCATAGTGTATTGTTACACCTGTCAAGTTTCATAGTTATTCATACAGTAGTTCCAGTCATGTCGTCGAAACAAGAAATTGTCCGTGAAAAAAATGTGTGCACTTACAATCAAAATCCAGAGGTGTCCCACCGATGGATCTTTAAAAAGCTTGCAATTGCAAATTCCACTGTTTCGTGTGATAAAACCCGGCAAGCATGCATTAGTGCCCGAAGTCCGGAAGTCAAGTGATGTAGAAGGAGATGTCTCGCTCATCGCCATGAGGCACCAAGAGTGGACAGCAATGTTTTTTTGCTAGAATGAAAGATATGAAGAGAAAGTTGAAAGTTCCGTCAGTGTACGGTAGGCTAGAAATAGAACAGAGGTATTGAAAATTGAGTGAAAGGGCATGGTAAAGTAGTATTCGAACCACATACATTAATTGTTATGTTTGTGTTCTCCGTGCGTGGAGTAACGATTATGATGTAGAAGGAGATGTCTCGCTCATCGCCATGAGGCACCAAGAGTGGACAGCAATGTTTTTTGCTAGAATGAAAGATATGAAGAGAAAGTTGAAAGTTCCGTCAGTGTACGGTAGGCTAGAAATAGAACAGAGGTATTGAAAATTGAGTGAAAGGGCATGGTAAAGTAGTATTCGAACCACAGGCGCTTCATTTGCCTAACATCCCACTATGGGGTAGCTCGAGGAGCAGATCACCCTGCCACCTCGACGAGGCAAAAGAAGCACGGCAGAACGCACTCTAATACTACCGATAGCTTGCGATAGTTTTCTAGCGGTAGATTGCACACACTCTGTTTTGATGCATACATGGGCGAGAGGAGACTGTCTCCCATTGGGTTTGTTTTTGATACACAACGTCTGATAAACACTCACATTTTATTTTCTCGTCATCTCTGACTTAGAGACCTCGGAGAGAAAGGACTGTAAAGCGTTGTGATACTGGTCCCCACCAGTATGAATTAATGGATACCACCATTTATGGGTTTTACATACATTAATTGTTATGTTTGTGTTCTCCGTGCGTGGAGTAACGATTATGATGTAGAAGGAGATGTCTCGCTCATCGCCATGAGGCACCAAGAGTGGACAGCAATGTTTTTTTGCTAGAATGAAAGATATGAAGAGAAAGTTGAAAGTTCCGTCAGTGTACGGTAGGCTAGAAATAGAACAGAGGTATTGAAAATTGAGTGAAAGGGCATGGTAAAGTAGTATTCGAACCACAGGCGCTTCATTTGCCTAACATCCCACTATGGGGTAGCTCGAGGAGCAGATCACCCTGCCACCTCGACGAGGCAAAAGAAGCACGGCAGAACGCACTCTAATACTACCGATAGCTTGCGATAGTTTTCTAGCGGTAGATTGCACACACTCTGTTTTGATGCATACATGGGCGAGAGGAGACTGTCTCCCATTGGGTTTGTTTTTGATACACAACGTCTGATAAACACTCACATTTTATTTTCTCGTCATCTCTGACTTAGAGACCTCGGAGAGAAAGGACTGTAAAGCGTTGTGATACTGGTCCCCACCTGTATGACTCGAGCTACCCCATAGTGGGATGTTAGGCAAATGAAGCGCCTGTGGTTCGAATACTACTTTACCATGCCCTTTCACTCAATTTTCAATACCTCTGTTCTATTTCTAGCCTACCGTACACTGACGGAACTTTCAACTTTCTCTTCATATCTTTCATTCTAGCAAAAAAACATTGCTGTCCACTCTTGGTGCCTCATGGCGATGAGCGAGACATCTCCTTCTACATCATAATCGTTACTCCACGCACGGAGAACACAAACATAACAATTAATGTATGTAAAACCCATAAATGGTGGTATCCATTAATTCATACTGGTGGGGACCAGTATCACAACGCTTTACAGTCCTTTCTCTCCGAGGTCTCTAAGTCAGAGATGACGAGAAAATAAAATGTGAGTGTTTATCAGACGTTGTGTATCAAAAACAAACCCAATGGGAGACAGTCTCCTCTCGCCCATGTATGCATCAAAACAGAGTGTGTGCAATCTACCGCTAGAAAACTATCGCAAGCTATCGGTAGTATTAGAGTGCGTTCTGCCGTGCTTCTTTTGCCTCGTCGAGGTGGCAGGGTGATCTGCTCCTCGAGCTACCCCATAGTGGGATGTTAGGCAAATGAAGCGCCTGTGGTTCGAATACTACTTTACCATGCCCTTTCACTCAATTTTCAATACCTCTGTTCTATTTCTAGCCTACCGTACACTGACGGAACTTTCAACTTTCTCTTCATATCTTTCATTCTAGCAAAAAAACATTGCTGTCCACTCTTGGTGCCTCATGGCGATGAGCGAGACATCTCCTTCTACATCATAATCGTTACTCCACGCACGGAGAACACAAACATAACAATTAATGTATGTAAAACCCATAAATGGTGGTATCCATTAATTCATACTGGTGGGGACCAGTATCACAACGCTTTACAGTCCTTTCTCTCCGAGGTCTCTAAGTCAGAGATGACGAGAAAATAAAATGTGAGTGTTTATCAGACGTTGTGTATCAAAAACAAACCCAATGGGAGACAGTCTCCTCTCGCCCATGTATGCATCAAAACAGAGTGTGTGCAATCTACCGCTAGAAAACTATCGCAAGCTATCGGTAGTATTAGAGTGCGTTCTGCCGTGCTTCTTTTGCCTCGTCGAGGTGGCAGGGTGATCTGCTCCTCGAGCTACCCCATAGTGGGATGTTAGGCAAATGAAGCGCCTGTGGTTCGAATACTACTTTACCATGCCCTTTCACTCAATTTTCAATACCTCTGTTCTATTTCTAGCCTACCGTACACTGACGGAACTTTCAACTTTCTCTTCATATCTTTCATTCTAGCAAAAAAACATTGCTGTCCACTCTTGGTGCCTCATGGCGATGAGCGAGACATCTCCTTCTACATCATAATCGTTACTCCACGCACGGAGAACACAAACATAACAATTAATGTAATGAAACCCATAAATGGTGGTATCATTAATTCATAGGTGGGGAAGTATCAAAGTTTAAGTCTCTCCGAGGTTCTAAGTCAGAGATGACGAGAAAATAAAATGTGAGTGTTATCAGAGTGTGTATCAAAAACAAACCCATGGGAGAAGTCTCCCGCCAGCGATCAAACCCTGAACGAACCTATTAGAGTGTATGCCAGATCATCTACCGTCTAGCATAACAGTAAATGAGTCGTAGAAGTTATCAGGCAGTATTCAGCCAGACGAGCTGCATTCTAGCCGTGATTCTTTTGTACCAGTATCCTCGAGGTGGCACGTCGTGGATCTGCTTCTCGTGCTGTAACCTCAATAGTGGGATGTCACGCAAACGAAGCACCTGTGTTTCGAACCTACTACTTGTTTTGATGCGCTTTCACGGTAAATCCTCAATAACTCTGGTTCTGGGGATTTCGAGCTTTCCGTACACTGACGGAAGGTTTAACTTTCTCTGTCATATCTTTCATTCTAGTAAGAAACATTGCTGTCCACTCTTGGTGTCTCATGTCGTTGAGCGAGACATCTCCTTCTACAACATAATATAAGGGAAGGGTGGGAGGAAAAGCAGAAAGGAAACAAAGGGGAGGGAAAGTGAAGAAATAGGGCGAGATATTGGTACGGGGGGGCCGGTAAAATATAGGAAAAAAAAGTAGTGGGGGGAGGGGGGGGGGGTGTAGGATTTTGTAGAAAACATGCGTACCCCTCTTTCTTTTGTATTACTGTCCCTTTTTTCGCAAGGAAAAGTTACCTAATTTTCGTAAGAAGTGGATACATCAATTTTTGAGTTGATCCACCTCTCTACGAAAATTGAGTAACTTTTCCGTGAGAAAAAAAAGGACAGTAATACAAATGAAAGAGAGGGTGTTTTGAGAGCGCATATTGCCTACACGGTAAATCTGAAGTCTGCAATTATGACTTCAAAGAAGGCACTTTGCTTGAAGCCTGAAATTATGCATAAATACCTCAGAATTACCGTTTAATGCTAACTAGATTTCCTACCGACACGGATCGTAAAAAAGTACAAGGGCCGTTGAAATATTACGTTCCAAATTTAATTACTTCTGAACGATCAAATGAGTCAAGAATAAAATGTTAGTTACTTGGAACCACCCGGTCTTAGAGTTAATTCATTGGTGTTGGTAAAGATTTGATGGTCAAAAACCTCAAAATGACACCAAATCCTGATCCTGATTCATCTAGGGTGAAATAAAGATTGCCCACGAAATGAGATAAAATGATTAGCTTGAAACTTTTTAGCGTGTGGGTAAAAAATGATGAAATTTTGACTGAATTTACCTAAGAGTGTTTTTGTAAATTTTGTCATAATCTGTCAAGTGATAATCGCGATGGCATCGGAATAAGAGTAGATCCGCCAAAAGATTATGTGCGCCGTCGTGGAAAATCCGACTGCGTTTCACAGATGGATCGGAAAAAATCTGGGATTCCATCATCATTTGACGGTGTCCTGGGCGGTTAAGTCATTCAAAGAGACCCAGACGATCCGGCGGTGGTCAGGTTGAAGCAAAAAACCGAAGACAGCTTATTCGGTGAAAGCGAGGAAGGTGCTGAATCTATTCTAGCGTCGATCGAACCATTCAATCCGCGATGTGGCGAAGGAGAGGGAGGTTTGTCCATCTGGTTTGTAGAAAAACCAATGAAACGTGCCGGCCTCCACGTCTAAAAAGTCAGGAAGTGCACCAAACCGGAATGACAAACAAAACACGGCAGCCAAAAGCCGTGCCAGGAAGCTGTACCGAGAGTGGCTGACGAAACCGAGTTGCGTCGTGATGGACGACGAGACATACATCAAGGTGGACACAAATCAATCGCTGAAGCAGAAGTTTTACGTTACCACATCATGGTTGGCCGTTCCTAAGGAGATAAGGAAGATGAAGGTGGACGAATTCGTCAAAAAGTTCTTGATTTGGCAAGCAATCTGTAGGTGTGGAGAGATGAGCCAGCCATACAACACGACGGGTACCATGAATCGGTCAAATTTACCGAGATGAGTGTCATCAGAAGCATCAGCTACCCCCTTCCTACGGTCTTACGGAGGCGAGACGCTATTTTGGCCGGATTTGGCATCCTGCAACTTGTAACCGTTCACTATCTATGTAAAGAGGGTTTCTGTCTAAACGCAGTGGCTTAAGCGCCACTCCCAGTTACGGGAGACCACTGGTCGTGTTTATAATTTTGCCTGATTTATGAGACCTTTTCTCAGGGAACCTCTTGAACGGTCATTGGTTACTAACAGCAAAACATAATTCTTGGAAACGCCAATTAATTTACTAGGACTGGACCTCTCTGACTCAGCCACAGAACGATCAATAGAACCGGATAGCAAAAAGAAGCGTGTGCTTACCCAAATGAGCGAAACGGAAAGAAACAAACGTAATGTAATATGTGAGTTTTATTCAAGGAGCGGCATTTAAAACGGCACAAAGGGATTTCAAGTTCTCTAATTAATTTATATTTTTAGCATTCATTCGTGTTGGGCTTCCTGGTTAATGTACGTAAAAGAGAAAATCATGGCCATGAAACAAACATGCTCACATACCTGCGCAGGATTTTTGATAACTCGACGACTCGATGACGGCGCTGGATGAGGGCTCGACGACTCAACGATGGCGATGGATGACGGCTCGACGACTCGAGGATGACGATGGATGAGAGCTCGATGACTCGAAGATGGCGATTAGGAACGCCCTAGCAGACAAAGCGCTGAAGCCTGTGGCGTATGGCGGGGAGAGGGGGAGAAGGGAGGGGTATGGAGGGGAGAGAGTGGCGGCTGGACGGAAGACTTCCGGTTTGGTCTCGAGAGCCAAGCGACGACGGGTTGTCGTGCTGTCCCGGGAGATTCCCACGCAGAGAGGTTTCCCTCTGCTTCCGCTATGACCGCCCGAGATGGAATGAAACCCGATCCCTCTTTGGATGGAATCCGGACTGCGGTACGCTTTTGGCGACGCACGCGCAAGATCTGGGCTCTCGAAAAAAAGGTCCACAGAGGTTGGAGGAGGACCTCCTTCGACGGATGATTGGTGACCGTCGGGAAATTCGCTTGAAAAACTAGCGACTTCACTCACCTCCGTTTTACTACCTGCGAAAGGTGGGCCTTTTCGTGGCGCCCGAGTCTGATGATCCGTCGGACGAACCAGCTACACAGTTACCCTCAATCCGGCGTTGACGATAGCCCGTACAACAAAGCGCCAAGCGCTTTTATGTACTATTTCCAAAATCAATAAAACTGATTAGCTTTCGCGAAAACTTAATCCTCACTTAAGTTAACTTTTAGTACCTTTAACGGAAATAATCGCAAACTAAGCTGAGCTTAACTACACAGACAGTATTTCGCGCACTTCTGTTCACCAGCCGATTCGAAAGCGATATGCATGAGTCAGAGTTACCGTACATGCAAGAAGGTTCCTAACCACCTTTTTTTTTTAATCTTTATTTTACGTCGGCCTATTTCCTCACATGGTGACAATCACCGACGCCAGGAAGACGACTCCACCACCTGGACCCTACCTAACGACTCATGAATATGAATCCGGGACCAACGGCTTTTACTTCCCTTCCGAAGGAAGACGTGACCAGATTTTTTCGCCTCAGAAAAACCACTCGACGTCGACTGGGATTGAACCCAGACCCTACTGGGGTGCCAAGTAGCAGTCACGCTTACCACTACACCACCGACGCCGGCATTCCTAACCACCTTTCTCTATTCAAATTGGCGATCTATTAACCTTCTTTAGGTATCGGGGTCAATATGACCCGGAATGGATTTTAAAAATGCTGTAACTTTCTAGAATAAGCATCTAGACGTTTGAATTTTCTTGACTTTTCCTAAATCATAGGAAATTACGTTTCTGCATCGAATCTATTTTTTTTGACATTTCTGAAGAGCTGTTAAAAAAAAGTTACGAATAAGGTGTTTCGGGTCATATTCACCCGGATTTCAAACTCCCATTATGGAAACTATGTATGCCAAATTTTTAAGTTTTTGTAGTCAAAATGCTTATTAGAGTCCCAATTTCAGGTTTTTGGTGAGTACTGCCATTTTTGCCCCTTTTGGCCACATTACTTCTGTGCCGGAAGAGGGCATGTTTTACCACGACCCGTGAGGCAGTGACAAATACAAATTTGTCACAACATGCATTTCGAGGGCTCCAGAATTTCACGATTCGTCATGAACAGTTTACTTCTAGCCTTGAAATAGACCAATAACCATATTGGCCAAGAGCTTCAAATGGTGAGTGGACAACTTCGATGGAGGGTGCGGCCGACCTCTCGTCCTCACAAGTTCCTACCTAGCGCTTCCACGAGTCTTATGATCACAAAAGACTGTCAGCTGAAACATGGAGACGCTGGTTGGTGTAGCCTGGGCAATGTTGTCAATCTGACAATAGCGAAGTGAGGGGGTGCGACTGAAGATCGTGTACCTTTAAATCATATTGTATATTTCCCATTCTCATTTGATCAATAATTTCAGCACGCTTTGGAATCATTGTAAGAGCCGGGAGCAACACGACAGGCATCGAAGGCTCAAATTGTTTTTCAGCACTTCAGCATTACATTTAATTTAAAATTGCACTTCTGAATTGCAACTATAGACTGGCATGTGCTTATAAGCAATGTAAGATTATATTTTAATATTGTGTTTAGTGGCATTATGGTAAGATAAGCC
Organism: Aedes koreicus; assembly: GCA_024533555.2. Lineage (NCBI taxonomy): Eukaryota > Metazoa > Arthropoda > Insecta > Diptera > Culicidae > Aedes > Aedes koreicus. The sequence continues at coordinate 142,057 of JAHHFK020005840.1, forward strand.
ATTTATTTCAGGAATCATCAAACCGGACTCTTCGTTCACTCCAATTGCTATATTTGAAATGTTACTAGAACAGTATAAAGAAAAAATATTACAACATGTCTTATAAAACAATATCTTTTATTGAAATTTTATCTTTGATATTTGGAATGATCTATTCTGTTTTCAGCTTTTCCAGGACAAAAAGGATATTAATACATATCTAATTTTTATTTATTTTTCAGTAACAATCCATTGGTAGTATCATTCAAGTTTGAAATTTGAATAAATTGGCATGTTTGTCTATAATGATATCCTAATATTTTGTGTACAAAATATACTAAATATTAAATAACATATAACGGGGAAAGGGAGGGACCATCAGGGCACCCAAGTAAAACGATTTGGATAGGGAGCATGGGACTGCCTCCTCCCTATTGTTAACATTTCGCGGAACGAGGGCGGGCTCTTCGACCCCATCTATTGGGTTTATTCTGTCATTCGAGGGCTCGATTCTAGTGCTGTCTGTGTGAACTTGCTTTTGGAAGGAGATTCTCTTCCCTATATTCGCGGGTTTCGCGTAAGTGTCTCTGCTTACGGGCCCGCACAAACGTTTTTGGCCCTTCATACAGGAGCTTGATGATCACAGACAACTATAGAATCCTGATCAAATCGTTTTTCAGATTATTCCACTGCTATGGAAAGTTACCTTGCTTCAATAGATGGTAGTATTACATCATCATCATCATCATCACGTAGTCTTACTTCTAGCCTTAAAATTGATCAATGACCATATTGGCCATTCTTATGACAACCCAGATGTCCTGGAAGAACAAATAATATAGAGGGGACAAATACAGATTTTTACCGGAAAATGACTTTCGACGGCTCAAACTTCATGATTTTTCATGGTAGCATAAGTTCAGCCTTGAAATGGACCAATGACCTATTTAAGTGATTCTGGGACAATCCAGATGGCCCGGAGGAACCTTTTATGCCTTTCAACGGCTCAACCATGATTTTTTGTAAAAAATCTACTTTCAGTAATTAAATGGTCAAATGAACATATTGACCATTCCTGGACAACCCAGATACTCCGAGGGAACCCTTCAGGCGGAGACAATTACGGTTTATCAGCGAACCTTAATTCCCACCATGCATGAAGATATTGGAAAAGCAGCTATGGTCATTCATTCAAGCTTAGAGTCATTGTCAAAGGAAACCATGTAAATTTCACAGTTCCTATCTTGTCAATGTCCAACATGTGCTGTTGTTATTATTTGCTAAATTGGTAACAAAGTTAAACAAATTCAGTTAAATACATCCATGGAGCTGGCAAAGTAAATACTCATTAACTTCCTCAACTATCTGGATAACAACCGGGGTGAACCACACCCTCGCCCAACTTTCCACGATACGCCAATAGCTCACTGTTAAAAGCCACACTAAGAAAGCATTGTCAATTAGATCCGTTTTTTATATTGGCCAACTCACAAAACTGATACCGTCCTGTTTACCGAATTTGCCAGATTTCGGTAACCAGGTCGGTAATCGAGTTCGTGGACTTCCCGAATCGGCAGAAACTGATCATGGCTTTCTTTGTTTACTATTTTTACTCATTTTTAAGCACGTTGAGACGTTTTAGATTATTTCAATGTGATTTGAGAACAACAATAAAAAATCAATAAAATTTACCAGTAATAAGCCCTAGGTGCCAGAAGGTTCTCATCTTGACCCATTACTGTTTATTATACTGTTGATTTTTAATCATCTGATTGAACCCATATAGGGTGCGAGACCAATTCTTGTCAGCAATCGCTATTACTCAGCCGCACAAGACCAACATTCTGTTCATGAATAGTTTCACATAGACACTAGTCATATAAAAAAAATCAAATCATTCGATTTCAAAACGGTTGAGCAATAGCGATTGGTGACAGGAACTAGCCCACTGCCCCGTTTCCTATGCTGACGACGTGAAACACGAAGTTGTAGCCAAGGCTTCACGTTTTCACAGCATATTTACATTTTTGCGTTCACTCCTCAAATATGCCACTACAGCGGTTCAAAGAAAAGTTGGCACCTTCAGCCTCACTTTAACCTCCAATTATTTACTACGATTTTTTTTGCCAAATTTACCATTCTTCCTCCTATTTTCTACTTTTTGGACCAGGTTCATCAGTTTAGCATACATAATTAACGTTTTAATTACGGTTCATTTTCCGAAGATCAAAATGGCCAAAACAAAAGACGATCGTTCCGATTTTTTTAGGGTAATAGGATCAATTTAATAAATCAAAAACAGACATCAAAAAGATGGATCTCGTAAAGGTCAATCCAAGATCACCCTATCCTAGTTCGTATGTAAAAAAAAGGCAACTGTCATTAGTCCATTTTTTTTCCAGGCTAGAAGTAGACTACTTATAAAAAATCATGAAGTTCAAGCCGTCAAAATGGTGAAAATCCATTTTTGTCCCCTAATTCTTACAGGGCATCCAGGTTGTCTCATAATTTTCAATATGGTCATGGGTCCATTTCAAGGCTCGAAGTAGACTACTCTACAAAAATCATGAAGTTTGAGCCGTCGAAAGGCATGTTTCGGCGAAAATTTGTATTTGTCCTCTCCTAAACGGTTCTTTCGGGGCATCCGGATAGTTCCGGAGTAGCTTATATTATCATTGGTCCATTTTTAGGTAGAATAGACTACTTATACAAAATCATGAAGTTTGAGCCGTCGAAAGGCATGTTTCGGCGAAAATCTTGTATTTGTCATGTCCTTGCCAAACGGTTCCCCCTGGGGCATCTGGATTGTCCCAGAATGGCCAATATGATCATTAGGCCATTTCAAGGCTAGAAGTAGACTATTTATAAGAAATCATGAAGTTTGAGCCCTTGAAAGGCATGTTTCGGTGAAAATTTGTATTTGTCCCATCCTAAACGGTTCCCCCGGGGCATCCGGATTACCCCAGAATGGACAATATGATCATTGGACCATTTCATGACTAGAAGTAAACTACTCATGACGAATCATGTAGTTTGAGCCGTCGAAAAGCATGTTCCGATGAAAATTTGTGGCTGTCGCCGCCTCACGGATCGTGGCATAACATGCCTTTTTCCGGCACAGATTTCTTATAGCCAATGGGGTTGAAATGGGCAGTACTCACTAGAAACTGAAAATTGAGACTCCAATAAGCATTTCGACTGCTAAAACTTCAAATTTGGTCATATAAAATTTCCACAATTTGAATTTGAAATCCGGGTCAATATGACCCGAAACACCTTATTCGTCACAAAATGTTAACACCCAAGGAAGGTTAAAAAAAACAAATGAAGGAACATGGCCAGAAGAAGATGAAAACAACCAATACAACATGAGAGGAACGGAACAAGACACATATGGAAAGATAATCGAAACAATGAAAATGATATACATAATGAAATATCAATCATCATAATAATCATAATAAAACATAAATATATGAACGAAACAAAATGAAATCATACAAAATAAAACATAACGGGGATAATATGAGGATATCAGAAAGAAGGGAGGAAGGGCCAGAAGAGGATGAAAAAACCAAAAAAGAGATGGAAGGAAAAGAAGAATGGAAAGATAAGAAAAGAAAAGGATATAAAAGAAAAAAAAAAAAAAAAAGAGGAAAACGCATTGCGTTACAAACTATGCGCGGCCGGTGTTAGGGACTGTCACAGAGATAATAATGATGTTATTGTACCAAAAGACTTAAACCCGCCGAACTCGCCTGAACTTCATACGATTCAGAAGTTTTGTGCCATCATGAAGGCCAAACTTTGTAAAATGCCTATAGTATTCGAGAACGAACTGAAAACGCATTATACGTTATGATATTCTCATTTTGACACGTACATCTGTGGCATACATGGGAAAGTTTTACTATTTAGTGTGCTTAAAACAGAGGTCAAGACGTTCTTCCATTAGTGTCGTATTCCTTGAATTTTTTTCGAGTTCAATTTCGACGACTTCAGTTCTTAACAATCGTTCAAAAATACATGATCAAATTTCTTCCAACGTTCGCCAAACCAGTTTCTCTCTCTCTCACACACACGCACACATATGGAGGAGGTGAATCCGTGCTTTTCGCGTAACCCACAGTATTTCCTACCTTACCATGCCATCCACCGTCCTGAAAGTTCCACTACGAAAACACGAGTCGTTTTTGATGGATCCTGTCGAAGCTCAACCAGCTTGTCACTCAACGATATTATATTACAGTACAGCCAGCTCTGTACTCTACTGTTATCAACATCCGCTTGCCTCGATACGCCGTGACAGCTGACGCCGAGAAGATGTTTCGACAGATCTGGGTGAATCCAGATGATCGAAAATATCAGCATATATTGTTCCGGAAAGATCCATCAGAACCAGTTCGAGTCCATCAGTTGAAAACCGTTACCTACGGTCTTGCTAGCTCCCTTTTCCACGCTGCTTGTGTGTTTCCCCAGTTGGCCACTGACGAAGGAGAACGAATCCCGTTGGCGATCCCCGTGATCAAGAAAGGAATGTACGAGGACAACGTACTCATCGGCCACGACGACCAGGTCACACTTGCCGAAACTTGCAAACAGTTGATGGAAATGCTACAAGGCCGGAACGTACTCAGGAAATGGGCAACCAACAACACCGCCGTTATCGTAAGCATTCCTCGTCAGTTGTGGGAAACTAAGTCCGAACTGGAAATCGATCGCTCAACTACTGTGAAGACCTTAGGACTTATCTGGTTTCCCCAGTTCATTCCAATTCAAGATCCCAGCTCTACCAGCTCTGGAGGTGGCGACCAAGCGCCTTGTTGTCTCCGATATGGGAACGTCCATTAATTATGTCACGCAAAAAGTGACTTTTTATACCCCCCCCCTGTCACGTTTTTTTGTATGGACCTTCAATTTTTTTTTATGGATTGTGACGTTTTGCCAAACCCCCTCCCCCCTTACTGCGTGACATAATTAATGGACCTTCCCTATGGCACAACTGTTTGACCCTCTTGGTCTTCTTGGACCTGTAGTGGTTAGGGCGAAAATGTTCGTCCAAACACTTTGGGCAGAACAATTGTCATGGGACAACCAGTCCGATGAACATGCCACCTGGTGGGCAAGCTACAGGCAGTTACAAACACTTTCCGTGGTGCGCAGAGTGGTGCAGAATAGCCAGAATAGTCTACACTGTTTCTGCAATGCATCGAAAGCAGCATGTGGTTGCTGCATCTACGTCGTTTCGAGTGCTGAAAACGGACCGTCTACAAAAAAAAACATTAAATCTAACCCCAAACGTTTTTGGCGTCACGTTAATAACCAGCGGAAGGAATCTGGTTTGCCCTCCCCTATGACGAATGGTTTGCTTGAAGCAGATTGCATCACCGGAATTGCCGATATGTTCAGTTTCCAATTCAGCAACGTTTTCTCCGACTAGCAGCTCGACCCGCAGGACATCGCGCTCGCCATCAGTAATGTGCCCCGTCTTAACAAGGTACAGTGGGTAAATTTGGCCGCATTTGAAAAAAGTGATGTTAATCTGTTATGCTTCACTAGTGATGTCATGGTGGCCAAAAAGTTAAGGCAATCGCACGCAAGTGGGTAATTGTAAATCGAAGAATAATATCTCAATTGATTCAAAACTAAGAGATCTTCTCGATGTCAACATAATTTTGAAAATTTGAGCTGAACTTATGAGATATTCATTTTTTAGGCCGAATGAAGGGGTTAGGCTGGCATAACATCCCATAAGACATAAAGCCATACCCCTAAATGTCTCGGCAGGCATTTACAAATATTGACTTGGCCTTCCATTTGTACTTTAACCCTTACATGCTCAAATTCTTTAAATTTTGATGTCGCTATTAAAACTCCCCCTAACAGTTGATAATTTAGATTATCGCTATATCCATCGCAATAATAACATTGTTATTATTTCTGAATGCCTCTTCACTTCTTTTGCTTTCATTCCTACTAGTTTCATTTGCTAGAAATACGGAATATATGCTGCTTAAAATTTTCGTTTGAAACTCGCTAATCTTGACAGCGCTCCGAAAATATACTAAAACTTAGCTTATAGTTCGACTTTCACTTAACATTGGAGTTATTTCTATCGAAAATATAAAAAAAAAATAATGCTGATATCTTGATGACCTGATATTCATACTTGCTACTTGCTCTTGCTCAAAAGCTAATGTAGCCTTTTCTCATGGTACTCTAGACTCATTAAACGCTCGGGACAAAAAGGGTTTTCCCATATTCTTACGTGATATCTTCGCTGAATCAAAATCCAGACACTCCACGTCAAACTGATCCCGATGATGATTTATCTCAACCTGCTGAATTTACTCTCCAAATCGAATTTCAAATAACCAACATACCGTAAACATGGCACCCTCGTTGAATCTATATCATATAATCCTTCGCTTCATCATAACACCATACTATTGACTTTCCATTACACCCGTCACCAAAGGAATCTCCCCTGCCTTCAAATTGCGTGACTGCGGCAGATTCACCTGGGCCAGGGTCGGACGAACCGGCGGCTGTAATCTATCGCGTTAAATATTTACCTTGAAAATCGATCCGCAAACAGCATCCCGCCTCTTTCCAACCCCTTCCCGTGGCGGTGGCAATGCATTTTAGGCGTCAGGTATAGCTAATAGCTGTTTGGCTGCAGGCACGTGGCGCACTCCGCTGGATATGCAGCAGATAGGTGTAAAAGGGTTCCACTGTTTAAACACACTAGCAAACAACCCGTGTGTCTCTAATTAGTTTTCCACCGGAAATGGACGTACACGGACGGTTGTTTCTGATTTCTTCGTTTGCCATTAGCTTCACACTCAGCGTTGCGTCCAAGTTGGTGCGGGAGTGGTCTGAGGCGAGGCCATCACCATCTCTCGAGAGCCATCTCCGGCTAGTCAGCGATGGAGCTGTGTTGGTTTTACATTTTATCTATCTCGTTAGTTCCCGTGATTCCGGAAAAGGTACGACGGAACAGGTGGAAGTGATTTTAGAATAACGTTACAATTATTTACAGTTCCACCGGCTGATTCGTTTCGGTTTCTCCTGAAAATGGTCGGACCACAAATGGCACGTGTTTATGTTTGCATTCAGTTCGTGTCGTCGATCGTCGGGAACCACTACATGTCACTTTGCGCGTGCGACATTATAGTCGAATATGTTGATATTTTGCTGGAGCAACGATTTCACATTGTGGTGGATCAGGTTTGGAGACGTTGGATTGCCTTGAGTTCCAATCTACTGTTGACGGTTTTCAACTGCTGCAGTATACACTGGACAACGCCAAGCTACGGGGTCTACATGAAGGTACTTTTTATCAGCTTTTGGATGGCAAAAATATGGCTTCATTTACCTACACTTGTTGACATTATTCACAACAATTGGATGTTACCTGTGCTACTGTTGATGTTGACATTTGTCCTGCTGGCTCTGTTGGTAGCAATCAAAGAACTCAACTGTTTTCCACCGGATACCACGTCGGCCAACCAAACCGTCTTGCTCCCACTGTATGAACACCTAGTTCGGGTCAAATGCCCGGAGCTTCCGGTCATCGTATCCTGTTTCTACGCTGGATCAATGAACAACTACTTCCTATCGTTGGAACCTAGCCTTACGGCAGCTGAGCTGGATCATCTGCCATCTATTTTCAAACTGTTCAGCAGGACAACCAATTCGCCCACGCCGTTTCTAATCGTCAAATTTTTCATCACCGCCATGGTCGTTGGTTACCTGAGTGACGACTATGATCGGCTAGGATCAATCTGGAACTGCTTACTGCTCTTCAGTGCCTTCCTGATGGATTTCGCCTTGATGAAGGAGAATTGTACCTCGCTGGTGTGCAAGAACAGTGACAAACTTACTGCCGCGGCAACATTGTTGATGCACGTGGGATTTCAACTGGCAAACTTCGGCTGGATCTATCATCGAATGTCAGGATTAGCTGATATAATTCAGGCGTTGTTTTTTGTATTTGTAGTGACTAAAGTGACCTTCAAGTTGGTAGAAAACGTACAAGTTATTGATTTTTGCTTCAACACACTGAAACTGGAATGCCACAGTCGGCCGAGTGAAGACGTGAAGCCGCCCATTATTACAAAGGGGAATTTGCTGGACGATCTGGTTTGACATCATTACAACAGCAGCTGTTGCCGGAAAACCATATCCCGCAGCAGGACTTCATCGGACCGTGCTGTAATGAATTCCTGGGATGACCGCGGTTATTTCCCGGATGCAGCCAACCCAATGTTAATTCACTCGTTAATAAATGGCAGAAAATATAAACACAACAGCCCGGTAGCCGTTGTTGGTTGCTTATTCAATTTTTGTCTGAATATTATCATTTTCGGCTCTCCCCATCATCCTCACACGTCCTTAAACACACCTGGTGCAACAGCAGGAACAACAACAACGTCAACGGGTTAATCCTTCGGCGGTGCATCAACACAAAATGAGCCGGTCAAGGTGATAACGCATTAAGGTGGGATTATCCGAAGCACACCGATGAAAGCAGCTTGAAATGTGTGATTAATTATGTGAGTTATGCAAAATAAAGTGCTTTTCATCGCCTTCTAGGATAGGTGACGCTCCTTTTGACGTAGAATGCGTCATACGGCAAGGGTAGGGTGTCAATGGAAAATCGAAAAGGAAGCGACCGTCACGAAATAGGTATTTGATGGTGGTTTGTCCACTTTTTTAACTGCATTAATTAGGCACATTGGTTTCAAATAAAGTATTCAAATGTTTCCTAGTATACAAATAAAGTAATATTGTTGATGATTTGCAGTCGTTTTATAAGGAACATTAGCGAATTTGCTTGTTTTAAAGTTGTACAAAAACTGTACTTATCAGTGTCATTGCACCCCGCAATAGAGCTAACATTTAATCGATAACCAGAGGACTACTTGGCATGTATTTAGATCTTTTATGATTTATAACATTCAGAAATATTGTAAACATCAAACCTGCATACATCTTATATCAGAATTATTGGTTTAGTTTATGTAATTAATGCAATTTGATGACCTCAATTTTGATGATGATTTGTCCGCTGCGCTGATCGTGGTTTGTCCAGTTGGTTCCTATGTTGACCGCTTGGCGCGCTGCTATTTGTTTATGGTTTGCATTGTGCGCAGTAGAAGTAAAGTATTTCCGATTTAAGTGCTATTCAGTGGAAAAATGTCCAAGAAAAGGCAATATTCAGAGGAAAGCCTTTTAAAGGCTTTATGGGGTGTGAAGAACAAGTTGTTAACAGCTAATAGTGCTAGAAAAATATACAAAATACCAAAATCGACCCTGTTGTTGAAGTTAAAAGGAAAAATGGGGAAGGAAAGGGGTATGGGATGTTTTTGTGTGGGGGTGGGGAGAAGGGTGGGTGGGTTGCCGATCGTCGATAAGTGCGGACGCGTTTTTAATTTGCTGCCGGATCCGTGCGCGTATTCGATTATATTTATTTTCATTGACTTATTTTATTCTTGTTGACTCAGTAGTTTTACTTTTGCATACGCTATGAACTGCGAAATTTGTACTTTCGACGCTTCCATCGATTCGGTTATGTGGACGTGTGCCGGTTGTACACGGAAATTTCACGCTGCCTGCATTGGAGTGACCGTTCAACGTGGCTCGCTACGGAGGAGAGAAAAAAACCTAGTGGATGTGAATTCCTATGTAATACCATGCTGCGGCTCGTGTCAGGAGCTGTTACAGGCTAAGCTTGACTTCAATGGACTGGTTGAGCAACAGAAACGCCTTGAAAAACAGCTTCACGACAATACAGAGGTGATGCACCGGCTTGCATCCCAACACAAGCCTGACGCCGTTCATGAAGCGTTTGAAAGCTTGGAAAGAGGACTTGAAACTCTGCTCACCAGTATAAAAAATGAACAGTTTAGCTGGTAGCGTTGTTGCTATGAAAAATCACGTCACTTCCCTATTCGATATAGCGATGTCAGCAACAAAAGATAATATACATTCAACATTGAAGGTGGTGACGTCAGATTTATCAACTGACCTACGCAACATCAACAATGAAATTAGCCTGCTCAATCAGCAATCCATTGAATTAGCAGCTAATTGTACAATGAGCACGAATTCGATGTTGGGTATTGATATTCTTGACGAACTCAAGTCTTTATCGGCAAACATTTGTGCAAATCATAATGTAGAATCACCGTTATCGACACCTGACCCATGCTCCAGTTTAGAAGCAGAATTAAATTACAAAAAAAGACGCCGTTGACTCAGGGTGGCGTTTTCTGGGCACGAGGAAAGTCTGGATGGCAGACTGGTCACAGTACGATGCTCGTTAATTACATCGCTTGAATCAGCAAAAAATGGCCGATAAAGCTCGAAGGCGGAAGAAGCAGAACAAAAAACAAAATATTCAAAATAACAATGCTACTCACCATGTACAAAACCATCGTAGAACCACAAGCCATACCAACCCCAATAATAATAATAACAACATCAACAATTACAACCATTTACCATCAGACCGTGTGCTTCTTGCTGCTGCAAAGCACCAATTCTCCAGGCCACCACTCAGCTATCGACCAATTTACTTCCAAAGTGGTGGAATACAAAATCTGTACCCGGCAAGTGATGCATCACCACCCTATTCCACACCTACCGTTCCAACGAGCTCGTTCAACTTAATGACTCCAGGGACATCTTCTGTCGCATTATGCAGTTCATCAGCTGTTCCAGTAACTTCCGTTTCAGGGCACTCACCCGTGCCAATAACTTCAACAGCACCTTGTCAGGTGTGTATATGCAGGCATTCGTGTTTTACCAAGAATTGACGGACCCTTTGGAGGACAACAATCTAGCAGAAAATGGAAAGTATAATACTATCCCAAACTTGACGTCTGCTCGCAATCAAACCGACTCTCAACACGTGAGTGCTTTGAAAAATAGTAAATAAAGTAAGGAAATAACAATCTATTGTCAAAACTTTAATAGAATGAAAAGTGCGTTGAAGATTAATGAAATTTATAGACGTGTTGCTGCTTGTAACTACTCTGTTCTTTTAGCCACTGAGACTAGTTGGGATTCGAGCATTAAAAGTTCTGAAGTTTTTGCCGATAAGTTTAATGTATATAGAGACGATCGAGATAAGTCGTTATCCAATAAGAAATCCGGAGGTGGCGTATTAATTGCAATTTCATCTGATTATGAATCAGAAGAAATCACTTCAAAAAAAAAAAAAAATCTGTGATCGAAAATTAAGTTCATATTTTTGCAGCAGTCTATTTCCCCCCAGAAAGTGCAAAAATTGATTCATACAAAATGTTTTTAATATTGCTGAAAGTATTTTGACAAAATTTAAATCTGACGTCAATATTCACATATATGGTGACTATAACCAAAATGCTACTGATTTTATTATAGATGATCAAAATGAATCTCTTTTAATACCAATAATTGAAGAAAATTTAACGCTTCTTACTCTATTTGCAAAAAGTGCGCAGATTGGACTCAATCAAATTAATCATGTACGAAATCGGAACAATTGCTACCTTGATTTATTGTTCACTAATATGACCGATGATTTTTGCGTTATTGAGGCACCAGCACCTCTTTGGAAAAATGAAGCATTTCATACTGCTATTGAATATTCCATTTTCAGTCATGACAACGCCACAATGTTGGATAACGATTCATCCGAAATTTATTTTGATTTTAAACAAGCAGACTACAATCTCATTAAAAACAAACTATACTCGATTGATTGGCAAACCATATTTCGCAATTTGTCAACAGAGCAGGCCGTAATTGTATTCTATCGAAAGATCTACGATATAGTAGAGACTGCAGTACTCCAAAGCCATAGGAGAAGACCAAATAAGAATCCGGTGTGGTATACTAAGAAAATTATAAATCTCAAAAATAGGAACCAAAAAGCGCACAAAGCTTCTAAAAAAGATAAAAATGATACAAACCTCACAATATATTTAACTATCTGTGATGAACTGAATTTAGAAATGGAGATCGCACATGAGGAGAATAATAGAAAAACTGAAACTAATATCAAATCAGACCCGAAATTGTTTTTCAGCCTTGTTAAAGATAAGAAGAAGTTAAGAAATTTTCCAACAAAAATGCAATTCAACGACAAAGACGGTAAAAATCCAACCGAAATCAGTAACTTATTTGTTGATTTTTTTCAAGATGTTTACACAACTCGTGACGACAAGGATCGAGATTATCAATTTGTCTCATATCTTCCTGAGCCTTCGTTAAATGTGACTGTTGATAATGTATCCGTCAACGAAATTTTGCTTTCTTTAAGCACATTAGACACTTCTAAAGGAGCTGGTCCTGACGGATTACCGCCAGTATTTTTGAAAACATTATCAAAGGAATTAGTGAAACCCTTGTTTTGGTTGTTTAATTCATCTCTAAGAACTGGCGTATTTCCCCTCATTTGGAAGGAATCGTACTTGGTTCCGATCTTCAAAAGCGGTAAAAAATCAGATGTTAAAAACTATCGTGGGATTGCAATATTATCTTGTATTCCCAAACTATTTGAGTCCATTATCAATAAACATATTTTTTCACAGGTTAAAAATGTTATCTCTACCAAGCAACATGGCTTCATGAAAGGACGCTCTGCTACTACAAACTTGCTAAATTTTGTAAATTTTTCAATAAATGCAATGGATGAAGGTAATTATGTTGAAACCTTATACACTGACTTTAGCAAAGCTTTTGATAGAGTCGATATTCCTTTGTTGCTTTACAAATTGTCTAAGATAGGTTTCAATCTTAATTTATTAAAGTGGGTTCAGTCATACTTGCTATAGCGTCCTAAAACTTTGAGCAAACCAATTTTTTTTTGTATTACTAGTAACTAGAGACTTAGAGCTTCACAGCAAACACAAACCTATCATGATTCTAGATTTTTTTCATGGAGAAAAATCGATTTGTATTTGACAGTTACGTGAAGATATCGAGAATTGGACAAACCACCATCACATACTCTATTGTTGCAAATTAAACGCTTATAGCTTCATGAATGCTTAATAGATTTTCAAGATGTTACATCAATCGGTTAGAAATCTTCCCGCGTACCAATTCAAAAATTATTCGTTAACAATTTTAAACTATTGAAAATAACGGACATGAAAGGTTATATATTATTATTTTGTTTTGCAGGCTAAATTTACTAAATGTACAATACTTTCCTATCGCAGATTTCAAATGTGAGCAAGGGAGGTCTCATATGCAGCAGTGAACGATATAAAAGGGGTACACCTTCGCAAATTTTCTCATTCTTGTGACAGAACTGGAGCTGTGTGAAGCAACGAGCCAGTATTGATTGGTAGCTGGCGATGACATGTACCCTGGAGGGTTAACTAGCTTCATTCGGCAGTGCGGAGCGCCAAAGCTCCAACGTTGGATTTGGCAGCTGACGGTGGCAAGAACCCTAGAGGGTGCACTGGTGACCAACCACTGGTCAGGAAGCTGATTGCTCGGCAGGCTGCTGCTAGCAAGCCGTTGGCTAGGCAACCGTTGCTAGGCAGCCATTAATGGTGCAGTGGTGTGCAAGGCAGTGTGATCTTGTTGGTAGCCATCTTTTGGTAAGGCACAACGTGTAACGCCTGAAATAACCCGCTTTTTCAAAAGACCGAGAAGGTTTAAATTCGAATGCGGAAATTTCAAATCCTTCCTTTTCAGGACGACTAATTTAATTTTGAGAGAGTTTGTTTGATTGTTCAGCATTGTGTACAATTACAAATGGCTACCGTCACGAAACATTGAAACACCGGACGCTAATAACTCGATCGTTTCTCTATTGATTTATTTTTGAGGTTTTTGGTCTTTTCAACTAGAGGTTTTTACGGATGCCATTTTATTTACTCAAGTATTTAGAGTCTTACAACTAAAAGATGAACATATTTTATGTACATATTGATCCATCGGTGTTGGAAAATTATAAAAAATGTTGCGTTCCAGCAAGTATTAAGAAAATCCCTATCACCGACAACGTTTTGATTCTCGAACACGATATCCCGAAGCAACATTCTCTGCATATTCCAATTAGTACTGTTATGAATAGTTATTCTGTTGTGTTAACGATTCGCGTTGGATTGAGTTTTACTTTTAGGAAGAAATCTAGACAAAATCGTCAAAAGGTCGAAGGTAATAATTGTAAACAATGACTCAAAATGTACATTTCCTCGAAACGCCAGGTTGCTAACACCTATATTCACTACCGACGAGAAGGTAATAACTCCCTGTATCTGTTTCTGGTGCTATTTTGTTTGTGGGAGCAAGCAGATCCCAGCAAAATACGCTAGAAGACATTGTTTACAAATGTTACTTTCGACCTTTTGACTATTTTGTCTAGAAAAAAGTTGTGAGAAACTGTGAAAGTGAGAATATGTGTAATTCCTAATCGTTTTGATGCCAAATGTATGCGCAAATTTCGGAAGCGCGTTAAGATCGAACATACGTAAAATCCTTCGACTATGTACGGATGCCGAATAAAGTCGTGATTATCGGGTGAAACTTAAAGCAGCTAGAGGTACTACGTTGCCAACTATTGGTTGAGACACTGGAGAAGGGCCTGCAACTCGAGGCCGTATCATCATTTAACCCTTTTGAAAGAGTGTACAATGGAATTTTCTAAATTTTATAGTACTAACATACTTACTCACTCACTTACACATATCAGGTTTACATTTATGAAAAATTGCAAACATTTTTTTTGGTTTACGCTTGTTTTGGCTTGCAATTGAACAATGGGGAAATTTACACGTCTGTTAAAATTCATTATTATTTTTCTGTGAACGAAACTAACGAAACTAATCAAACGGTGTAACGTAGTCTACGTCAACTGGACCCCACTGATTTTTTTTTTGTAATGAATCAAATGAGGTTAAACATCGTAGTATCTAAAACTGAAATTGACAATAACTTTCTGGCTATTTTTAAAATTGTATGGAATTGGTCAGTATCATCTTCATCGACGATTTTCTGCTCTTTTAATCCCCAATTACTTTGCATAGACAGCTCGAAAAACTATTTTTCACGAGCGCCATCTACGACGTTTAACCTCACTTCCACGTTACCTAAATTTCTTCAGAGGTGTGTTGTACACGTATAATATTGACTCACCCTATGCAACCAATGTTGCATTTTTTCTACATTTTACCAAGCTGGTTAGTTTTTTATTTTGGGAGTGGTGTAATGTCTTGTCAGTGTACTCTGGGAATCTGGTTTTCTTTCTACATGGAACCTAACATGAGGAGCAAGAATTTCAAAATTTTCATTGATATGACTAACGCAAAACCCATGACTTACGATTACTGACTAACCAATGGGATACGAGATTCGCGACGACAATACCTCGGTATTTGAGGATTTAAATTTCAGTTCCTACTCTAGAATGAATTAGAAAATAACAGAAAGCGATAAAGATTTTCCATAAGGGCCTAACTGAAAAAAGTAAACAATGGCTTTTTCCGCGAATTTCTCATCATTGAAAACTTCTCTTATCAATCCACCACTGTCATTTCGAAGAGAAAGAGTTCACCTATCCGATAGAATTGGAAGCTAACGTGGGTAGACTTTGTGTGACGAGAAATTAACGGACGAAGCCATTGTTTACGTTTGTCAGTTAGGCCCTAATGAAAAATCATTGTCGAAATACGTGTGCATACTTGCAGTAAGCACTCCGTCATAGAGTATCCATGCACAAGGTATCAAAGTTTGCATCTCCAAAATCGCGAGGTGCAGTAGGTTAAAAGAGATAAGAGGCGTTAAAATAGCGGAAATTACCCAACTTTACATAAATGGATAGAGAAGTAAACTTTGTTCCCGAGTCAAAATTAAAAATCCCATATTTTCCTCCGATGTCTCCATACCACTCCCACGTATCTCCAGTAATTCTCAAACCCTACCAAGCATATAAAAAGGAAAAACAAAATCAATCAATCCATAATGTTTCAATCGTCTTTCATCCCAAAACACAAATTGAATCCCTCGACGTGAAGGTGCAACTGCGCAAATTTGCCTCTGACAAACAGCTGCAATTAATTAATGCAACGAAGAGCACTTCTCGTCAATGGCAACCAGGCAACGGGCGTGATTGTGTCCTTCCTCCTCAATCGCAGTAAACATAGAGCAAGTTTAAATAAAAACACAACAAAACACCTCTCGAATTGACACCGAAATTGTTCCTGTTCCTTTGCCGGAGCGTTTGGGGCGGAAAATCGAATTTCACTCTCACTGTTGCTAGGTAGGTAAATCGACGGAAGGCACCAGCAAAAGGAACTCATGAAAGCCAGACGAAAAGTGGAAAACTATTTTCAATTTTGTTTATTATTTCCGGTGTCGACTTTCGTGAGCTTTCCGTAAAGCAATCAATGGCAGCTTCTGTCAAGGTATCTATTGCCGGCTTTTGTTTCTTTCGCGACACCTGCCCTGCCGGAAGCAACAGGAAATTGATTAAAATAGTTAAGCCCTTTGCCAGCTCGCTCGAGTGGTAACAATTTGGTTTACTTAAAGGAAATGGGTTTTAATTTTTTGTTTGCACCAGCGAATTGGATTCCGATTCAGTTTTCACCGCACAGCACCCGGTTACATTGAGCAATTCCGCCACGATGCTTTTGTGAAACTGAACCTCGCATTATGAAAGGGCATAAACTTGTTCAGATTAAAACCATTTATCGTAAAAGGCTACAGCTCGCATGTGTGTGATT
Organism: Aedes koreicus; assembly: GCA_024533555.2. Lineage (NCBI taxonomy): Eukaryota > Metazoa > Arthropoda > Insecta > Diptera > Culicidae > Aedes > Aedes koreicus. Next base: position 158,766 of record JAHHFK020005840.1, read on the forward strand.
GTGTGTTTGGATGACCAGTCCACGTCGAACACTCAAATTAGTTCCGGCTGGATTGGCCCAGTTTTCGTTTTTCGCACCAGCCAAAGAGTGAACCGGAAATGGTTATCCTGGTTGCCGTGCTCCCAACGATACATTCCTCCAGTGTGTGTGTGTGTG
>JAHHFK020005841.1:0-349534 GCA_024533555.2 Aedes koreicus
AGCATAAGAAAAGAAGCCTAAGTATCACTCCAGAATAATAAGGGAAAGAAACCGCGACAAAATCGTTAAAAGAGCTGGTTTTATCACTCCAGAATAATTGGGAAAAGAATCCGCGACAAAATCGTAGCTAGAGCTGGATTATCACTCCAGACGATAAAGACTAGGGACAATAGGATCATTTCACATAAACATGCCAACATAAATTCACATATACATACGTACATATATTTACATATACATGCCTACATACATTCTATAAACATGCATACATACAATCACACATTCATGCAAGTGTACAGTCACATAAACAGGCATACATATATTCTCATAAACATGCATGCATACATTCACATAAACACGCCTACATACTTTCACATATGAATGCAAACAAACATTTATATATACTGATGAGTGCGAGGTTTTTAGTACCTTTGATTGAATTTCAACTACTTTGTTGCTTATCATGACAGATACACCTATTTCGTCTACAATATGCAGACTTCTTTTGTGTCGTACTAAGCCGAACAACATTGCAGACGAAAAAGGTCTATCTGTCATGATAAGCACCAAAGTAGTTGGAAATCAATCAAAGGTACTAATCTCCGTTATTGATTTATCGTTATACATTCGTATATTAACGTATACATACATTCACATGCACTTACATATTTCAGTTGAAACCATTCTCCCGTTTTATCACCCAATGAACCACTCAACAGGATCTCGAACCAATTATTATCCAAAGCTGACCAGATAGTACCACAATCTCTGAACTTCTCCTTCATTACTTGATCCTCGGTAACAATCATCAGCGAGCGCATCGCTCACGCATTCCGCAAATACCTTGACTAGCAATCCGTTTAGCTCAACCAGCTACTGCTGCGGTTTGTAGAAGCCTTTGCAACTCCGTAGGGTCAAACTTGTGGAATGGGACAGCCTTCTCGCCTGCGATCCGGGCAGTATGAGGCAGGAACTGCCTGTTTACGTAAAACAAAAGATTTTTTCACAAAATAGACAACATCCATAACGAATTATTATTAATTTAGCTATTAGTTACCTTTTTTTTTTTCCACAAACATAAAAATATGTTCCTACAGCGACTACTATTCCTGACATGATTTGACACGTTTCGTTTTCGTTTTCGTTTGTTTTTGAATCTAGGCTGGAGCCAGAGATACCTGATCATAATGCCAGTGCAAACCTCAAAACGACATGAGTTACACATAAAGACAAATACACCGACGTTAGGAACACAAAGAGTCGACCCAATTTTGATACCCAGTCCAGGTTGGAAGAGAATCAGACCGAATTCGCTTTAACGTGTTTCGATAGTTTTTCTTCATGGGGCCTACACTCCCGCTTCATTTTACTCAATTTTTGAGTACAATTGTATACTATCTCTTTTTCTCTCACGGAAATGTTACTCAATTTTCGTAAATAGTGGATCTACTCAATTTTATGAGTAGATCCACTTTTTACGAAAATTGAGTAACATAGTATACAATTGTGCTCAAAAATTTAGTAAAATGAAGCGGAAGTGTACATGCTTTTCTAGAACTACTCATTTTTGAGTCAAAAATCACTCAGTCTCACAAAAAGGGAACGTACCCAGAAATGGTTAAACATGTATTTACTCAGATTTGAGTAAAGGCACCTATGGAGGAAACTGAGTAAAGTTCACTCAGATTTTGACATAAGTCAAATGGGTAAACTTTACTCATCTTGATTGAAAGGAATATGATAGTGTGTGTGTATGTCTCAATCATTATTTATTTAAATAGATGAATTTATAAAATCGTTTTTAAAACAGTTCTGTATTTATTAAACATAAAATAAACTAAAGGAGGTAAACATAGGACTGCGGAATTTTTGCCCGAAGACTCGAAAGCACAGCACCAGAGCACAGAATGTTATGTTCCTAATTTGAAAGAATAGCAGCACATATGATGCGAGTTTCAACGTACGAGACATCATGGCGATCATTTATATCCTTAAATGAAATGGATTTTTGTATTGATTGAAAACAAAAGGCATTTATTACCTGTCCATTGAAGAAAAGGTCCAACAATAAATTCCTCTGTAAGCATTGACTGGCTTTAGCCTATATCACTTGATGTGGCATTTTTAACACCATTCCGAAGAAGTTTCGTGAACATTTGCAAAGCTCCTTTTAAGTGTACTAACAATAAATAGAATAAATTAGGTTTTTAAAATGCATTAATTAAGCATGCACATTTTTTCCATCTTCCGATAAGCTGATTGTTCCTGGTGATAAAAGAAGCCTTTTTCCCAAAATTGATGATCACCCAGCCGTTTTGATATAAGAGGTTTCAGGCGATTGTATGCGTCATGGATCTTTAATTGAATAAAAAAAGAAATACTAGAAAATAATGAGCAAAATTATTCATACGAACCATATTGCCATCGCATGATGTTTAATGTGGAATTGGAAGCTCTCACCATCCCGTCACTTCACGTCACTGTGCAAAAATAACCTGCTTGCAGTTGCGCGCCATTTTGAACTCTATGAAATTTTCTATCATAATCATTTACTCAAAATCTGGGTAGATTACACTCATCCTAGATAAACCAGTTTACTCATTTTTTGACAACTCCATACACAGAAAAAAAAACCTTGTAGTAGAAACTACCATTTTACCCGACTATGCCTATCTTTAAAACTACCATGAAATTTCAGTCAAATTTACTACGTTTGTGGTACAACCTTCAGCATTTGTGGTATATTTGACAGACCCCATATTGATATCAACCGCAGCATGGTTGATCTAATCGCAGGCATGGTAAAATCAAACCTATCTATAGTCAGCTCAAAATTGTTGGTGTTTGCGCTTAATTCAACCCTCGAAATGGTAGTTTCTACAGTGGTTTCATTTTGCGTGTACTGCTTGCAAAAATCTACTGCAATCTACTCAGTCACTGGGTAGTCCAAAAATAGCGTGTACACGCTAAGATTACAATACCTAAAGATCGTTAAAAGTATCGATAATCGCTCAAAAGTGCACATACCCAAATTGTGCGTAAACTCAGATTACCTAATATTAGGTATTGGTATTGAAGGAAATTACCGATTTTTTATCGTAACTTTTTACTGCAAATTGGGTATTTTTTTTTTAAATATTTTTTAATAGAATGCATCAAATGCATTTCTACCATATATCTATTCTGATTAGTATTCTAAATTCTGCATTTAAGGAGAAACACATGTTCAAAAGTATTACAGAAATATTTTAACTGTATTCAAAAAAGTATCAATGAAGTTTAACAGAAATATTTTTTCAGCAACGACCGAACATTTTAATAAGTTCATTTTTTCGCTCCGGAGGGAAGCCGAATTGCACCTCCGGATTTGCGTTGGTTCTCAAGGATCCGTCGGAACTACATACAAAAAAGAAATCTTGTTTTATCACATGTTTTGCGCTTTACTTCTGAAAAGTGTTTATTTTTCATTAAATTGAAAGAAAATTACACACTTAGAAATTATAAATTTTACACGAGACGTAATTCATGTTTGTAAAAAGTCGGGGAACGTAAAGAAAGATTTCGTGTAAAATTATGTCTCCTGAAACTGACACATACGCAATTCGACAAAAGATGTGTTTGATTGAATTTATTTTCTCATCTCTTTCATCTCATTCTTATGTGTTAAAGGACGCTTGCATGTGTCGGTCTCAGAGGACAGAAATTTACATGACATTTTGGTAGTGTGTATCTACAATGAAAGTTCTTCATTTGATTTGAAAGTGTTATGTTTCGGTTCAGTGTGTAAATTTAAAAGTGATTTCCTTCACCATGAAAATTTTAAAACTGTCAAATCCACCAACACAAAAAGCAAGAAAAAAAAAGAATTGGGTTTACCTGGCAAAGTTATCCTGTTCTTTTCATCCGTCCGGGAAAACATTTTAGCTGCTCACGGATATTGTACAGTTTCTTGGTGAAGGGATTTGTCGAGGATTTTGAGGTGAGACTCGATGGTGTATTATATATTGTATTATATTGTATTGTTATTATATTGTTTTGCACCAGCTCACCGGACAACCTAATAAGTTAAATGAAACAGCATAAGACCCCAAGGAACAATAGCAACAGTCGACTTTCTTCCAATTACGAATCTCTCACAGGCAGCGAAGTGGATGCGAACTACGAATCCGTCCGAGCAAACCCCGTCGACCCGGTCCTAGAGAGATTTGTGCACATATTCTGAAAATTGGATCACATTTACTAAAAATATTCACAAAATAGTGAAAATTCAAATTTCGACATATTTTTCATACCTAGCCTTAGTAAAACATCGAGGCTTAGATTTCTATAGAAGGTACTAGCAAACTAAGTTCACCGATTGATAGCCGGAGCACTAGTTAAGAGATTTGTGCACATGGTTTGAAAATCAAATCATATTTACTAAAAATATTCACAAAATAGTGAAAATTCAAATTTCTTCATATTTTTCATACCTAGGCTTAGTAAAACACCGAGGCTTAGATTTCTAAAGCAGGTGCAAGCAAACTAAATGTCGAAATGTCCAACTATCAGCATTATGTGGCTTTGTGCACGTTCCTTTACAGATGAAGTTGGGGAGAGCCCGTTCCGAATCGATTTAAATAATCGGAACTCATCCTGTCGGTTTCACATCTGGTCTCAGACCTATTACACTCGTAAATTGATGAATACAATCGGGCCTCCAAGTACGCAGCAAGTGGTACCATCTAACCACTCTGATTTCTCGGTTGTCTTCCTTTAATCTTCGTTAATTTATATGTCAGTTATAATTTTTTCTCTTGGGAAAATATATAACAAACATACCCTGGAATTTCCCTCAGAACTACTATCCCCTTCGAATTTCTCTAGAAATCTCAGAAATTGTCTGGAATTTTCCTAAGAATTCCCTAAGATTTTTTTTTAGAATTCTCCTAGAATTCTCCTCAGACTTTAGTTGCAATTCTTCAAAGGATTTTTTCTGGAATTCTCCCTTTAATTTATTCGCAGTTTTTCTAATAATTCCTCTGGAGTTCTTCTCAGTTTTCTTCTGCAATTCTCATCAGAATTCTTGTGGAATTAATCTTGGAATTACACTGAAATTCTCAAAATTCCACTCAAACTGTGTTCAGAAGTCCACTAGAATTCTTCTCAGAATTTCTCAGGAATTCTTACTAGAATTTCTCTAGTATTCTCCTCAGAATTCTTCTTAAATTCTCATCAGAATTCCTCTGGAATTCCTCTCAAAATTCCGCTGGAATTTCTCCAGTATTCCTCTGGAATTTTCCCTCATAATTCCTTTGGGATTCCTCTCAGAACTTCTCTGAAATTCCCCTTTATATTCGTCCAAATCATTTTCAATTCTATACCTAATTTAAATATTCCACAATATGGAGAAATTCTTGAAAACATTTGAGAAACAAAGAAATAGGGAAATGATGGTAATAACAAAGAAATAGGGACATGATGGTCAGCAAGTTCAGACTTGTTGCTGCAACTTGAAATTATTAACGAAAAAGTAGAACGTATACAAGATTCAAACAGATGCACGACCATATGGCGTTGATTCAAAGTTTGACGTTTGACTTGATTCCATAGACACTACCACAATGACAAAAAAATATATAACTTGGATGAAACGCGTTTCAAATTTGAACAAAAATAGAACAACGTAGTATTCCAGTTCTTAATTTTAACATGAAACTATTCGAAATTATCCAACTAGAACGCCTTGCTGAAGTTGCCTTTGTTATAAATCCAGTTCTATTTTGTAACGACCATAGACTCCTGGAGATGCCCTTAAATATAGGCGTTGATTTCTATAGCAGGTACAAGCAAACTAAACTCACCAATTGGTAGCCGGAACTTCCTAAGATAACTATCATCTTGCATACAAGTCCCGGGCTGGTAAAAGGCAAAGTTCTGAGGCTGGTAAAAGGCAAAATTAAAAACAATATGCTGAATAGGCGGAAAAGTGCAGTTACCGTAAAAAAAGACAGTTATCACGAACCAAATTTTTGCTGTAATGGCAATGATTATTTGCACTCCCGTTTCATTTTGCTCAATTTTTGAGTACATTTGTATACTATCTCTTTTTATCTCACGAAAATGTTACTCAATTTTCATAAAAAGTGGATCTACTCATAAAATTCAGTAGATCCACTGTTTAAGAAAATTGAGTAACATTTCCGTGAGAGAAAAAGAGATGGTATACAATTATACTCAAAAATTGAGTAAAATTAAACGGGAGTGTGTGTGTTTGTTTTGATAGTACTGAGCGTTCCCTAAACTGATATGTTAGATCGATTTTTTTTATCGAGACACGGTTACATAAAACCAATCAAAATAGTAGCTTGGAGCATACCTGGTTTGTTCAGCTTACCTATTCAATATTCATCCTCATCCTCCTTCAAAAGTACACATACCCATTAATGGGTAAGCTAAATTATATCCATATATTCAAATATGGGTAAGTAGTAATTTACCCACATATGGGTTTGTGCACTTTTTGCAAATATGAGTATTCTTCACCCATATTTGTGTAAGCTGAACTTAGCGTTTATGGAATCTACCGAAGGAAAATCTGACAACACTGCATCCCTGTTTTGATTTCAATTCATATTATTACGGTTCAAAAGTGTTTTGAAGATTTTCAAAGTTTTTTTATAAAAATTCGACTGAGTTTGTGAGTGAAAGTGTATCGCGATAAAATGATGGATTGGAATGCTATTGTGTCCTTTGGCGCATCTTGCGGAATACCCGAAGATTACTGGAGTAAGGTAAGCATTCATGATTTATTCCATGTTTAAAGTAAGGTTAAGTATCAGACGAAAATTATATTTATTATATTTTTTTTTCCAGACGAGTGATGCCACCGAAACCGCTTGGTTGCATGATGACCACAACAAGATAGATGGTGTGGTTTGCTGTGGAGTGCGAGCTGGGACGACTGGGTCTGTTCGGGGTGGTGGAAGTGAGGTAAGATTGACACCCCGTTATTCCAATTTGTACACATTTAGAAAATTAAACAGTATTCGGTAATTTTTTACCGAACTTTCAGTTGAACGTTCGGTAATCCGATTTACCGGATTTCGGTGAAATTTTACAGTATAGGTTGGTATCGAGTTCGAAAGATATTTCTTTTTCTATCTCAATCCCATGTTGAATTCCGTTTACTGAAACGGAAAAGTAAAGAATTCGAAAATAAATTTCTGCAGCAGTATCCACCGGTAAAGAACGAAAACTATTTGTAAGGTTTCCACGCAAACTACTTGTAGCTATCACTTTTACTTGCGGAAAAATATTCCGCTCGATTATTCCGTAAGTGAAGGTGACATTTCGTTCCATGCAGATCAATTGTCAAAATTCCTCTTGGTAATATTGAACAAAATTCCGTAACCTCTCTACTTTTTAAGTCGATACTGGCCTTATTCCGGTTAAAAAAATTACCGGAACTTGTCAAATTTTACCGAAATCCGTTAAATTGGATTACCGAACATTCAGATGTTGAAAGTTTACCGACTACTGTAAAACTTTCTAAGTGTGTAGTATCCGTTTTACTTCACTCAAAAAACAATGCACCTTATATGTAAGTGCAATCACCTATAGATTTGGGCAAAGTGCAAAGTTATTGCTCTGTATTGGTGCGGCACTTATTTTTTATTAAATGTGGTCAATTAACCATATGTGCAATACATATATAGTCTTTAAGTACAAGAGCTGAATAGATATTAATTATAGTGTACATGGATTGCATTAACTGGTCCTAGCAGCCGGCGTCGGTGGTGTAGTGGTAAGCGTGACTGCTACTTGGCACCCCAGTAGGGTCTGGGTTCAATCCCAGTCGACGTCGGTGGTTTTTCTGAGGCGAAATAATCTGGTCACGTCTTCCTTCGGAAGGGAAGTAAAGCCGTTGGTCCCGGTTCATTTTCGGGGGTGGTGGGGGGGGGCCGGGGGGGGGGGGCGGTCCCCCGGGGGGGGGGGTTTTCCCCGGGGGGGGGAAGACGGCGACGAAAAAAAAAAAAAAAAAAAAAAACTGGTCCTAGCAAAAATCAAATGATTTTTTTAATACGTTTTATGTAAAAAGGAGCATGGATTTCATTTTTTTATAAAAAGTTTAGTACTGGATTTTTTGTACTTTTCATGTAATAAAACGAAATATGTGAATGAAAGAGGTTTTATTTGTACCATCATAAAAACCATCATAAAAACGAAAAATGCTCGGCAGACCTGAAATATTCACAATAAACACAGTTAACATGGCAAAGAAGAACATCTATAGTAATTTATTGCCTTCAAAAAATTCAGTGACTTCCGCTGGCAAACCAAGTACCTAAACCACCACACGGTCAACTTCACTTTGCTTTTCCATTTTACAGTTGTTTTTTTTTTCTTCTATAACGATAAAGTTTAGTTATTTAGTTATCAGAGAAAAATGTTAGCTAAATCTGTGCAACCATAGAGGCTGAACATTCCATATTTTTAACTCAGCCAGAAGTTTATTTTCATTATTTATATACATTAATTTGTATAATATATATGTATATGATATTTACATGTATATGTATATGTATATGTATGCGAATGATGCAAATTTACTACTGCCGGTCACAAGCCCGGTATAATGAGGAGTGAAAATATGAAAGCTTTTTTATTACATTCTTTCTTTCGTTCATTCCGAGAAAAATCACTGTTTGCATAAGAAACAAACTATCAGCGTCTCAATAACTATACTATACGGCAAAATCATATTTTTCTAAGCTTGGAGCGATCGGATTTTCTTCAAATAAATTCAAATTTATACGCCTATTTAAAAAAAATAGAGGTAGGGCCGTGTTGGTGTATAGTAATAATGATACTATTTATGTAATAATTACATATCATAATGTAGTAGGGGACTGTTCATAAACCACAGGATGACGATGATGATGAAGATGATGATGCTGTCCCGCATAAACAATAACCATAAGAAGTGCCTAACCGCCAATTCGGGGTATCATCCCAACTGTAACTGGTATGGTAATATTGTCTATCATATCGTTCCTGTATCGTTCATGTTTATTAATCTGAAAAACGATTTGATCAGGATTCTATTATTGTTTGTGATCATCAAGCTCCTAGATGAAGGGCCAAAACGTTTGGGCGGCAGCAGAGACAGCAGAGACACTTACGCGAAACCCACATTATTGATACATCCAATGGATTTTTACTGAAAAATAAATTAAAATTATATATGTGTTAATATCCTACTAGTCTTGGAAAAGCTGAAAACAGAATTGATCATTCCAAATATCATAGATAAAATTTCAATAAATGATATTATTTTATAAGACATGTTGTAATATTTTTTCAATTTACTGTTCTAGTAACATTTCAAAGATAGCAATTGGAGCGATCGAAGAGTCCGGTTTGAAGATTTCTGAAAAATGGCTTATCTTACCATAATACCACTAAACACAATATTAATATATAATCCTACACTGCTTTTAAGCGCCTGCCAGTCTTTTATAAATATAGTAGTTGAAGTTCAGAAGTGCAATTTTAAATTATATGTTATGCTTAAATGCTGACAAACAAATTGAGCCTTTGACGCCCGTCATGTTTTTCCAGCCTTTAACATGGTTTTGGAATGCAAAGATGATTACAAAGCGTGCTAATGGTACACGATCTTCAGTCGCACCCCCTCACTTCGCTATTGTCAAAATGACAACATTGCCCAGGCTACGCCAACCAGCGTCTCCATGTTTCAGCTGGCAGTCTTTTGTGATCATATGACTCGTGGAGGCATGAGGTAGGAACTTATGAGGACCAGAGGTCGGTCGCACCCTCCTTCGAAGTTGTCAACTCACCATGTGAAGCCCAGGGGACTGTTCACAAACCACATATACCAAAACTTCTCATTTTAAAACAGCCCTTCCTCCTCGTAGATTTAAGTAGACTTCTCCCGAACCCCCACGTACGTTGAAAAAAAATAGTATTCATTTTATTTCATCAAAATAGCAAAATTAAAAGCAAATCAATCAATTAGAAACTGCTATAGATCTCCATTGGTGAGCAGTTTCGGCGGTTCTTTTTTCAACTTAGGTCAACCAAAATCTGCAACAAAATGTATATGAATGGAAATAATAAAGCATTTCGAGAACCTATTAACCCTAGAAACACTGCCAAAAGCAAAAGAAATATTGGAAAAAGAAGAATCTAGAACTAAAACGAGTACAAAATATGCCGCAACCACTAACAACGAGCAACGCTCACAGCAGCCAATCAATGGATGAAGAAGACCACTACGAAGAATGACGAACGGCTATAAAATAAACGATCTTTCCATCTACATTTCCCCAGAACATCAAACAAACTCCAATTGAAAGTCCCTCCTCACCAAGCAATCAATCAAATCTCTTTCCCAGTTCTCTTGATGGGCGACGTTAACGGTCACTCTCCACTCTGGGGTGCCTCCTTCCATAATGCTTGAAGATTGATAATAGAACAATCTATTGATGATTTTTTTTTCATATTAAATGTTGGCACCCACACCAGAATTAGTCCCTCTTCCGGCAAATAAGTCGGTCTCGATTTATCCATCTGCTCCCATAACCTCAGCCCTCAGCTGTCCTGGAAAGTACAGCTGCGGTAGCGATCATCTCCCAATTGCTATCGCTCTAAATCGAGCCCATCCTGTCACATCCTGCCGCCCCAGATAGCAATATGAATTGATCAAACTATCAACAGGATTTATTGGACAGTTTAAAAATCTGACCGCCCTTCTCGCTTGACGAATTAATCGAACTAATTTTCGACTCTGCCATTCAAAATTTCCCTGTAACTAAAGGCATTCCGGGCCAAAAAGTGGTTCCCTGGTGGAATGCCGAGGTGCCGGCTACAATAAAACTCTGTCGTAAAAAACTTCGTGCTCTTCAGAGAGTGGCTGTGGAGGATTGCAAAAATTCTGACGCCCACATCACCTTTAAAATAGCTTGCCGAACTGCTAAAACCGAAATTAAACAAGCCAAGCAGGACAGTTGGGATAATTTTATCACCTCTATCAACCCCGAAAGCTCAAAGGAACTGTGGGATAAAATTCATATTCTTAACGGCAGCAAAAATATTCAACCAAAGGACACAAAGAAGAAATCGCTTTTTAATTGTTAAATTCTTAATTTTTAGTCAAAATTTTCCGCTTCCATTACGGTGATAATAGCAAGAAAAAAAAATTCACGCTCGTTCATTTTATACATTTGTTAAAACGTAACTGACCTATCTTGCCCGTGACCCATCTTGCTTCTCAGTATTATATTTTTAGCAAAATTAGTTATAACAGTTATAATCATTTGATAAAAAAAACATGTCAACATCTAATTTTTATTCACTCATAAATCGTCATAACATGTATTTTTTCTTCAAACAAAAAGCGTGTTTATGTAAACATATAACCATTATGTATAAACTATTCCGTTAGGCAAACTTTTGCATAATTTGAGCCGTTAAGGGCGTGCTTCTGTTGCTTGAAGTAAGCTCGATCCTTTCAGACGAGGAGCCCACTGATGTGGCCGCCATATGGCATCACATAACATGTCATAACATCGAGTCCAAGTCTTGTGGCTCGAAGTGAAGGTTGACAAAATATTTTGAAATGCTAGCAGATGCCACACCTCCGCCAAATCAGAGGACGCCTCGACTTAAGCGCAGCTTGTAGCTAGTAGCCAACATCATTTTGACCGGAGTAATCTTAATGTAGATGTCTTTCAAAACCAAATAGATCAGCTCGATTCAATGAGATATGCGATGGAGCTACTTCGGGTGTTAAACAATTACATGCGCTAATGATGAACAAAAAATAAGTCGATTATTAACATGATCCTACTTTCACAACTTTTCTATTTCCTGGCATTACTCGGAGTCTACTCATGTTGTTTTGAGAACTAATGCCATCCTTTGACGTCCGGCAGGTTCCGCCTGGCATGCAGGAAGCTTCCCAGGCTTTCAACGCATTCACACATCCCAACTGAACATCGATCATTGCTGCTTCGCGTCTCAAATTTAATTAGTGTGGGGACCTCTAAGATAGCTGTTCCACATACGTCACACTACTCCTTAATGCACGTCAAATACCTTCTTGCTACAGCAAACTTGCGTCTGGAAACGAAAATTAACCCTCAAATTTTATTCAACTTCATATCTAGGGTAATAAATTTAATACTTTAGCAGGTGTCTCTGTAACGGTTGTTCCAAATATCATCAGTGCTTGCTAGCTCTAGGGTCAATTGTATGAACTGGCAATTGTACGGATGTTGTAGATTGTTTAGGTGTCTCAAAGAAATCGCGTATTTTGCATCGTCAGTCTTCCAGATTCCTTCACAGAATCTGACCTGGAATCAAAAGAATGGGAAAACCAGCAGATTTGCAAAGGGATTTTAAGATAAGAACCATAATTATCGGAGCGCAACAGGTTTCCGCCCACCAGTCAATCAATTCGTAGTAAAATAATCGTAGTAATCGAAAGGATCACTCAGAAAGTGAAGTTTCTTTACATTTATTAGGTTCAACAATACATTTTTAGAAACTGTTTATTATGTGTTCCTTTAACTGACGCAGTTCCTCGTTATATGCATTATGGTCTGAAAAAAGAAGATTTATTTTTCCTTGAGGAACTTTTTTTTATTTTTTAGCACTTACCACTTCCTGAGAGTCGCGCTTGGTCAACTGAAGTGCGCAGTTTGCGCACAACAGCGGACAGCCTCGTTGAAATTTTTCTAGCCGCATTAAATTGTCGCCTCTGCAAGAAAAACGATGTGAGTATCGGCTTACACGCCAGGCAGAATTTGCCTGAAAATAATCCTGTAATAGTCGCGGCGAGGTTACAGGGTTTTTCTCAGACTAATTGTGTAATCCTCACCCGCTCAGAACAAGGCTCTGTACTCACGATATTTATGTGGGCCATTCTATTGTCCCGCCGTTGCGGATGTCTCTTCCTTTGCAGCTCCTGCACTTGTTTTTGTAGGTTCTGTATTTGTTGAACCAGTGGACCTGCTGCATCAACCTGCCGCACCTTGTTTTTTTTTTTTTTTTTTTGTTTTAAAAAAATATGGTTTTTTTTTTTTTTTTTTTTTATTTATTTTTTTGTTTTTTTCGATTTTTTTTTTATTTTTTTTTTTTTTGGGTTGGGCGGGGGGGGTGTTTTTTTTTTTTTTTTTTTGGGGGGGGGGTGGGGTTTTTTTTTTGTTTTTTTTTTTTGGTACACGCTAAGATGAGAATACCTAAAGATCGTTAAAAAGTACCGATAATTGCTCAAAAGTGCACATACCCAAATTATGCGTAAACACAGATTACCTAATATTAAGTAATAGTATTGAACGAAAATAAACGTTAAAAATTACCGATTTTTTATCGTTACTTTTTACTGAAAATTGGGTAATTTCTTTGTAGTTTTATTTTATGGAATGCTTAAAGAGAAGGCATGCAATTTATAAATTTATCCATTCGATGTAATATTAAGAATGTTGCACTTAACAAGAAACAAATGTTCATATGTGTTACAGAAATATGTTTTCGGTATTAGAATATGAGTATTAATAAATTATTACAGAAATGATTTTCTGCATCAATCCAACATTTTGACACGTTCATTTTTTCACCTCGGCGCGACACCGAATTGCACCTCAGGATTCACGTTGGTCCACAAGCATCCATCTGAGCTAGAATCAAATAAAATAATGCAAAAGTTTTTGCTTCATATATTGGGAAATGAATAAACTATTTCTTGAACGATTAATAAGAAAAATAATTACCTTTCCGCTATAACAATATGGCTACCGCGTTGCTGCAGCGACGAAATATTTATTCAATATTAGGTAAATATTAAAGTCCAATATTTGAAAATGAACATTACCCATATGACAGTAAAAATTACTGTTTATTATCGTTTAATTTTACCGATATATTGGGTATTGTGAACATTACCTAATTTTAGGTAATATAAAAACCTAATTTTAGGTTTTCTCATCTTAGCGTGTAGGGCTGCCAGTTTTATTTTTAATCAGCGTTCTGTACACTGACAATATACTCATAATTATCATTTTAACATATCCGCGTGGTTATCAAATAGTTTAATCTTGTTTTCACCATATAACGATATAACCTCTACATTAACACATATTGATAATAAATGTCATATTGTCATTGTATAGTTTTTTGTTGTCTGAACTCGGTCTGGATTATGTATCAATTTTTTGGCATAGAGTAAAGCAAACGCTTTTTTTTCGTGAAAATTGCCATTTTTTATGGTAACTGAACCCAGCCGCCTTTTCAGCATATTGTTTTGATGAAAATCTTTGAAGGTAGGACAAATTAATTCATCTAAAAAAAAAAAAAAAAATTTTAAATGATCGTAATCGCTGACAAAGATTCCGAGTGTGTTTATTTTGCTAGTACTGGGCGCTCCCTTAATTGATAAGTTTGATCGTTTATTTTTTTTATCGAGACACGGTAGTATGCAATAACACCAAATTTTAGTTTGGCGCATACTGGGAGCATCTTGTGCACGAAATGCGTTACCTTATTTTTATTCCAATCTGAGTTAAAATTGATACATTTATGCAAACAATTTGAAAAGGCAAAAACATAATTTAACTAAAAACGCCGGTGTAGTAAAACTCACAGAGTGTATAATAGAGAAATCACCTGGAAAATAAAATTTATGTTATATGAGTCAGTTAATGGAATAGCCGACAAAATAATAGTTCCTTCATCATGCATCATGCCATTTATAATTAAACTTTATTTGGATTTATTTAGACATATAACCAAGTTGTCATACTACACATGCCTGCTGGAAAAATATATGAAATATAATAATACACAACATTCTTCTTCTGTGCGATCGGAATCTTTGTTGAAATGTATTATGGTACGCATATTATCCCACTTTGCACAGATAGTGTTATTTAGGCTGTGTCCCAGTTTGCAACCCTAATAAACATGTACCATACAGGAACGATATTATAGATGGTGTGACCATACCACTTAAAGTTGGGATGATACCCCGAATTGGTGGTTAGGCACTTCTAATGGTTATTGTTTATGCGGGAAATTAATTTTAATTTTCACTTGAACTTGACAGGTGGAAAATAATTAAGTCTGCTACCCGAGCTGACTTATTTCTTACAGACGGGAACTCAATTTTGACAGACATCTAATCGTAAGTTTGTTGATTAATCGCAAAGGGATTTTAACCGATTAATCGATTATTTGCCATCTGTTAAAGGCCAGTGTCGACCTAAAAAGTAGAAAGTAGGTTACGGAATTTTGTTCAATATTACCAAGCGGAATTTTGACAATTGATCTGCATGGAACGAAATGTCACCTTCACTTACGGAATAATCGAGCGGAATATTTTTCCGCAAGTAAAAGTGATAGCTACAAGTAGTTTGCGTGGAAACCTTACAAATAGTTTTCGTTCTTTACAGGTGGATACTGCTGCAGAAATTTATTTTCGAATTCTTTACTTTTCCGTTTCAGTAAACGGAATTCAACATGGGATTGAGATAGAAAAAGAAATATCTTTCGAACTCGATACCAACCTATACTGTAAAATTTCACCGAAATCCGGTAAATCGGATTACCGAACGTTCAACGTTGCAATTACTTATTTTAAGGTAGAATTTTACCCAAAAGTAAGTTATTTGTACCCAACGGTAGGTAAACATGATTATACCCAACTTTAGCTTCCCACACTTAACTGCTCCGTTGGGTACTTTTTTCTTAGCGGGTAGGCAGAACTAAGCGGGTATGATCGAGACAATATTGAGTTATTACATGCAACCGTGTGTCGATAAAAGAAATCTATCGTTCGTTATAATGTAGGGATCGCTCAGTACTAGCAGAACAACAGCATCGGGGATGCCAGTTGTTCTGCTAGTACATAACAAACAATTTTCAAGATGTGAATTGTTATATCTTCAAACTTTGATCATTTAATGATTCCAAAGCAAAATTTTATAAATCTATGAAAATGTTTGTGTTAATCAAATTCTTCACTTAAATTCAAAATAACCTAAACTTTGAGGTTAGGTTAAGCATATTCAAGTAAATAAACTTTTGTACCGGATCAAGTAACATTATCAATGTGGGCTTATTTCTTGATTATTTCAAAAACAAATACATAAACTGGCAGCTCTGGACGATAGCATGGTTCGTTGAATAAACGCCAAAGAGCTCCATAGTTCGTGTATGATTGTGCTAACAAGATACAAAAGTTTGTCTTGAAAAGAGTAAGTACATTACATAATAATTTGCCTATGACATATTTAATTTTCGTTCTTCCTTTTTAAGCCATCTCTCTGGTGCCAAATGAGGTTAGATGACTCGAAATCATCATGTAACGCGACAATCCACCACCATCAAATGGAGTCGCCACAAGTGGCGACTAGAGAATATGGGATTGATTTACAAGCAAGTAACTGGTATTGACTGTCAGTCTTAGAGAACTCACGTTGCATCTTGTAAAACAGCGTTAAAAATAAGGTCAGTGGCTTCCGTTCGTTTATAAATTCGTCATATAGTAATCCTACGTTTTCATGCGATTGCCACCAGGTATATTGCAACTTAGATTAAAAAATCATTTGCTCTGCGTTCTGGTTTGTGAATCTACGGGGTTGGATTTAACACTGAATGATGATTCGATTTCGGACTATCGTATTGCCGGGCAACAGCTGGATTGCTTTAACAATTTCGCCACACACCTACTTACAGGTTCGTATTTTCCGATCGGCTGTTTATTTATATGCTGCAAAAAGGAAATGGCTGGATTAATTAAAAATGTGTTACTTTCGAAAAGTAAGGCCAACATCTGGTCTCATGATGACCAAATAAGTCTAAATGATTTGGTTATAATGAAGTGCGAGCGGAATGAGTGTTCGGAATGGTGTAAATGAAAACATTATCACGATTTCTCTTAAGTTGTTGTACTTGTAACATATCTAGTTCTCGCTATCCTTGTTTCGCGGCTTCTTTCCTTTTTTTTTAACTGGAGTGTTGGATCCAGATCTTGTTATCCTTTTTCGCGGTTTCCTTCCTGTATTATACTGGAGTAATAGATCCAGAGCTCGTTATCCTTTTTCGCGGTTTCTTTCCTGTATTAAACTGGAGTGATAGATCCAGATCTCGTTATCCTTTTTCGCGGTTTCTTTCCTCGGTTAAACTGGAGTGATAGATCCAGATCTCGTTATCATTTAGTCGCGGTTTCTTTCCTCAGCTATACTGGAGTGATAGATCCAGATCTCGTTATCCTTTTTCGCGGTTTCTTTCCTCGGTTAAACTGGAGTGATAGATCCAGATCTCGTTATCCTTTTTCGCGGTTTCTTTCCTCGGTTAAACTGGAGTGATAGATCCAGATCTCGTTATCCTTTTTCGCGGTTTCTTTCCTCGGTTAAACTGGAGTGATAGATCCAGATCTCGTTATCATTTTGTCGCGGTTTCTTTCCCTTATTATTCTGGAGTGATATATCCAGTGATCGTGATCTTTTCGTCGCGGTTTCTTTCCTCGGTTAAACTGGAGTGATAGATCCAGATCTCGTTATCCTTTTCGCGGTTTCTTTCCTCGGTTAAACTGGAGTGATAGATCCAGATCTCGTTATCTTTTTGTCGCGGTTTCTTTTTCCTCGGTTAAACTGGAGTGATAGATCCAGATCTCGTTATCCTTTTTCGCGGTTTCTTTCCTCGGTTATAACTGGAGTGATAGATCCAGATCTCGTTATCCTTTTGTCGCGGTTTCTTTCCTCGTATAAACTGGAGTGATAGATCCAGATCTCGTTATCCTGTTTCGCGGTTTCTTTCCTCGGTTAAACTGGAGTGATAGATCCAGATCTCGTTATCATTTTGTCGCGGTTTCTTTCCTCGGTTAAACTGGAGTGATAGATCCAGATCTCGTTATCATTTCTCGCGGTTTCTTTCCTCGGTTAAACTAGAGTGATAGATCCAGATCTCGTTATCACTTTTTGTCGCGGTTTCTTTCCTCGGTTAAACTGGAGTGATAGATCCAGATCTCGTTATCCTTTTGTCGCGGTTTCTTTCCTCGGTTAAACTGGAGTGATAGATCCAGATCTCGTTATCCTTTTGTCGCGGTTTCTTTACTAGGTTAAACTGGAGTGATAGATCCAGATCTTGTTATCATTTCGCGTGGTTTCTTTCCTTGATTATACTGGAGTGATAGATCCAGATCTCGTTATCATTTTTTCGCGGTTTCTTTCCTCGGTTAAACTGGAGTGATAGATCCAGATCTCGTTATCATTTTGTCGCGGTTTCTTTCCTCGGTTAAACTGGAGTGATAGATCCAGATCTCGTTATCCTTTTTCGCGGTTTCTTTCCTCGGTTAAACTGGAGTGATAGATCCAGATCTCGTTATCATTTTGTCGCGGTTTCTTTTCTCGGTTTGACTGGAGTGATAGATCCAGATCTCGTTATCATTTTGTCGCGGTTTCTTTCCCTTATTATTCTGGAGTGATATATCCAGATTTCGTTATCGATTTTTTCGCGGTTTCTTTCCTTATTATTCTGGAGTGATAGATCCAGATCTCGTTATCTTTTTGTCGCGGTTTCTTTTTCCTCGGTTAAACTGGAGTGATAGATCCAGATCTCGTTATCGGTTTTGTCGCGGTTTCTCTTTTGTCTGGAGTGATATATCCAGCTTTCGTTACGATTTTCCGCGGTTTCTTTCCTTTATTATTCTGGAGTGATACATCCAGTTGTCGTGATCTTTTCGTCGCGGTTTCTATTCCATTTTGTCTGGAGTGATATATCCAGCTTTCGTTACGATTTTTCTGCGGTTTCTTTCCCTTATTATTCTGGAGTGATATATCCAGTTGTCGTGATCTTTTTGTCGCGGTTTCTTTTTCCCTTTGTCTGGAGTGATATATCCAGCTCTCGTTACGGTTTTGTCGCGGTTGCTCCCTTTTGTCTGGAGTGATATATCCAGCTTTCGTTACGATTTTGTAGCGGTTTATTTCCCTTATTATTCTGGAGTGATATATCCAGCTTTCGTTACGATTTTTTCGCGGTTTCTTTCCCTTATTATTCTGGAGTGATATATCCAGTTGTCGTGATCTTTTTGTCGCGGTTTCTTTTTCCCTTTGTCTGGAGTGATATATCCAGCTCTCGTTACGGTTTTGTCGCGGTTGCTCCCTTTTGTCTGGAGTGATATATCCAGCTCTCGTTATGATTTTGTCGCGATTTGTCCCTTTTGTCTGGAGTGATATATCCAGCTTTCGTTACGATTTTGTAGCGGTTTATTTCCCTTATTATTCTGGAGTGATATATCCAGCTTTCGTTACGATTTTTTCGCGGTTTTTTTCCCTTATTATTCTGGAGTGATATATCCAGTTGTCGTGATCTTTTTGTCGCGGTTTCTTTTTCCTTTGTCTGGAGTGATATATCCAGCTCTCGTTACGGTTTTGTCGCGGTTGCTCCCTTTTGTCTGGAGTGATATATCCAGCTCTCGTTATGATTTTGTCGCGATTTGTCCCTTTTGTCTGGAGTGATATATCCAGCTTTCGTTACGATTTTGTAGCGGTTTATTTGCCTTATTATTCTGGAGTGATATATCCAGCTTTCGTTACGATTTTTTCGCGGTTTATTCCCTTATTATTCTGGAGTGATGTATCCAGTTGTCGTGATCTTTTTGTCGCGGTTTCTTTTTCCTTTTGTCTGGAGTGATATATCCAGCTCTCGTTACGGTTTTGTCGCGGTTGCTCCCTTTTGTCTGGAGTGATATATCCAGCTCTCGTTATGATTTTGTCGCGATTTGTCCCTTTTGTCTGGAGTGATATATCCAGCTTTCGTTACGATTTTGTAGCGGTTTATTACCCTTATTATTCTGGAGTGATATATCCAGCTTTCGTTACGATTTTTTCGCGGTTTTTTTCCTTATTATTCTGGAGTGATATATCCAGTTGTCGTGATCTTTTTGTCGCGGTTTCTTTTTCCTTTTGTCTGGAGTGATATATCCAGCTCTCGTTACGGTTTTGTCGCGGTTGCTCCCTTTTGTCTGGAGTGATATATCCAGCTCTCGTTATGATTTTGTCGCGATTTGTCCCTTTTGTCTGGAGTGATATATCCAGCTTTCGTTACGATTTTGTAGCGGTTTATTTGCCTTATTATTCTGGAGTGATATATCCAGCTTTCGTTACGATTTTTTCGCGGTTTCTTTCCCTTATTATTCTGGAGTGATATATCCAGTTGTCGTGATCTTTTTGTCGCGGTTTCTTTTTCCTTTTGTCTGGAGTGATATATCCAGCTCTCGTTACGATTTTGTCGCGGTTTCTCCCTTTTGTCTGGAGTGATATATCCAGCTCTCGTTATGATTTTGTCGCGGTTTTGTCCCTTTTGTCTGGAGTGATATATCCAGCTTTCGTTACGATTTTGTAGCGGTTTATTTCCCTTATTATTCTGGAGTGATATATCCAGCTTTCGTTACGATTTTTTCGCGGTTTTTTTCCCTTATTATTCTGGAGTGATATATCCAGTTGTCGTGATCTTTTTGTCGCGGTTTCTTTTTCCTTTTGTCTGGAGTGATATATCCAGCTCTCGTTACGGTTTTGTCGCGGTTGCTCCCTTTTGTCTGGAGTGATATATCCAGCTTTTGTTACGATTTTCCGCAGTTTCTTTTCTTTATTATTCTGGAGTGATACATCCAGTTGTTGTGATCTTTTCGTCGCGGCTTCTATTCCTTTTTGTCTGGAGTGATATATCCAGCTTTCGTTACGATTTTTCTGCGGTTTCTTTCCCTTATTATTCTGGAGTGATATATCCAGTTGTCGTGATCTTTTTGTCGCGGTTTCTTTTTCCCTTTGTCTGGAGTGATATATCCAGCTCTCGTTACGGTTTTGTCGCGGTTGCTCCCTTTTGTCTGGAGTGATATATCCAGCTCTCGTTATGATTTTGTCGCGATTTGTCCCTTTTGTCTGGAGTGATATATCCAGCTTTCGTTACGATTTTGTCGCGGTTTATTTGCCTTATTATTCTGGAGTGATATATCCAGCTTTCGTTACGATTTTTTCGCGGTTTTTTCCCTTATTATTCTGGATATCCAGTTGTCGTGATCTTTTTGTCGCGGTTTCTTTTTCCTTTGTCTGGAGTGATATATCCAGCTCTCGTTACGATTTTGTCGCGGTTGCTCCCTTTTGTCTGGAGTGATATATCCAGCTTTCGTTACGATTTTGTAGCGGTTTATTTCCCTTATTATTCTGGAGTGATATATCCAGCTTTCGTTACGATTTTTTCGCGGTTTTTTTCCCTTATTATTCTGGAGTGATATATCCAGTTGTCGTGATATTTTTGTCGCGGTTTCTTTTTCCCTTTGTCTGGAGTGATATATCCAGCTCTCGTTACGATTTTGTCGCGGTTGCTCCCTTTTGTCTGGAGTGTTATATCCACTCTCGTTATGATTTTGTCGCGATTTGTCCCTTTTGTCTGGAGTGATATATCCAGCTTTCGTTACGATTTTGTAGCGGTTTATTTGCCTTATTATTCTGGAGTGATATATCCAGCTTTCGTTACGATTTTTTCGCGGTTTTTTTCCCTTATTATTCTGGAGTGATATATCCAGTTGTCGTGATCTTTTTGTCGCGGTTTCTTTTTCCTTTTGTCTGGAGTGATATATCCAGCTCTCGTTACGGTTTTGTCGCGGTTGCTCCCTTTTGTCTGGAGTGATATATCCAGCTCTCGTTATGATTTTGTCGCGATTTGTCCCTTTTGTCTGGAGTGATATATCCAGCTTTTGTTACGATTTTCCGCGGTTTCTTTCCTTTATTATTCTGGAGTGATACATCCAGTTGTGATCTTTTCGTCGCGGTTTCTATTCCTTTTTGTCTGGAGTGATATATCCAGCTTTCGTTACGATTTTGTCGCGGTTTATTTCCCTTATTATTCTGGAGTGATACATCCAGTGGTCGTGATCTTTTCGTCGCGGATTCTTTACCCATTTTTCTGGAGTGATATATACAGTTCTCATTGTCGATTATCGGTTTCTTTCCCTCAATTTCTTGCTCTTATTTTTTATAGTCCGTTCTTCTTAATCTATTCTGTTTGAATAGTTTTTTTTATGTGTTGTTCACTACTGATTTAATTTTCTTCTCATTTCATGTATTCGTCGAGCATCGGACTGAACGAAATCTGTGGTCTTCATTGCCATCCTCAACCCTGCTAAAGGTGGAATAATACATAAGGGCTACGCAGGAAGCGGTTGATTCAACAAACAATAAAGAAAAGGATCAAAATATTATCTGTACATAATACTTAAGTTTGTATTCAATAATATCATTGAAACAGTGTCATCAGTGTCAGTGTCAAATAAGATAGGTTTCGCATTTGTATGTCTATTACATGCCGTATAAACTATATTGTAAAATAAGTATCAAATGAAAAGAAAGTAATGGAAATGTGTATTTTTCAAAATATTATATGCTAGGAGTTAATTTTATTTTGAAGAAACAAATTGTGAACAATAAATTATTGATTTCTTTTGGTGTTTTTTAACGAAATATCTAAACCAAACAATCCGAGAACAAAAAAATAAATATACCTTTCACGTCTCCCTACCGGGAATCACTAATAAGAAGGAGGGCCTTATTACAGGTGTTATTACATGGTGAAAATGAATTGAAGTGAAAAAAAAACTATATAGTTAACGCTTATTTGAAATGTTCATGCAAAGTAACAACTCGGTGTTATTCTGTATGCCACGTTACTAAATTTTCAACGACGTCATTTTCCGTGGATTTCTTTTTCACCTTGGTTTGCGTTGATTAGAAAAAGTCAAGTAATGGAGTGAAGTAAAATTTTGTTTTTCTTATATTAGAATAATTATTCTGAATCTGACGCTTACGAGAAAGTTGTTAATAGTTAAAGCACCTACAGAACCTACAAGAGACGCAAAAAATCCGTTTAATTTTTCTAAGAACCGTGGTTTTTTTTTATTAT
The DNA here is from genome assembly GCA_024533555.2 of Aedes koreicus. NCBI lineage: Eukaryota > Metazoa > Arthropoda > Insecta > Diptera > Culicidae > Aedes > Aedes koreicus. The sequence goes on from JAHHFK020005841.1 coordinate 22,963, forward strand.
TCTTATCCTTATGAAAGCGTTGAATATATTGGCTTTTGCTGCATGTACAAGTTCTGAATTTTTTAAATGAATGAAGAACTATGATTTTTCTTTGTTATTTCTTATGGCGTCATTTAAATTTGCACGTATGATCTTCAAATTTATTCTCAGGACGAGCAAGTTGCGTTTGGATGTGATCCTGAATATCCGTGAACTGGGCGAAATAAATATTAGAACGCTGCTGTTTGTTTATATTTCTATAGCGTCTATTGAGTACATTTGCAGTTTTAATCTGGACATCTACGTTCAGGACTACTGATCAAGCCTTCTGCATCATCCGGAACAATCGTAGAAGTGGCTACTTCATGAAATTATTCTGAGCAATTAAGGAAGCTTTTTTTGGTTGATTTCGGACGTGTGACCAGAAAAGCATTTATTGAGCCTCGTTTGATACGAAGAAAAACCAATAAAACGGTCAGTTCAAGAAACGTTTCTGAATTTCAGCGATTTCTTTGAGATCACTAAATCTAGAAAGGCCCATTATACTTAGTTCGTTTATATGTGAGGCTCAGATGTGTGTAACACTTTGTGGAGCTGATAATCAATATTACTATTTACAATGCTTTGCTTTTTTATAAGTAAGTAAGTGGGGTGCAAATTACTCATGGTTTACTCGAGGTTAATGGGTCACATTATCGTATTTAAGCTAATATACGCTGCTCATGGCTGCGACTGCCATCAAGTCGATTCCTATAGCCCCTTTAAGGAGTTAGGCGCAGATACCTAACCTTACCAATCAGACCAAGGCCGGTGTGGCCTCTGCTGTACACAGAAGTTGTCACCATTGTATTTGGTCCATGGCTGTACCTCGCCAGCCTCGCTGTCTGCGGAGGGTCCGCAGGTCGCCTTCTCCATGATCGATCCACCTTGCTCGTTGCGCGCTAGGCGCAGATGGTTGCCCAGCTTGCTGGGCAGGTACGAGTAGCACGGAAACTAGAGGATTCTATAACAGGGCCACGTTGGCGGCAATTTATTGGAGTGGATTTTTGCCCAAGTTTTGCCAACTTTAAAGAGAGCTCTGACGTATTAATGGGAAAAAATCATAAGGTTAAATTCTTCTAACATACCTAGAGAGTCTACCATCTCATTGTCTGGGATTGAGCAATGTGAAGGGCAATACAAATGTAATCCTGAATGATCTCTCGACCAACGGACACATCTGCCTCCAAATGTTAAAAGAAAGTAAGGTGAATGCCTTGCTGTTTTCATCGACCGGAGGGCCTAAATAGAACTGAGACTATCCGAAAAGACGAAAAATTTGTCCATGCACATGTCGGAAATCATCCTCAATGCCAAATTGATTGTTGCCAGCTTAGCAAGATATACGGAACAAGGTTCCTGAAGTTCTCAGAAGGCAGATGAGCATTCATTGTAGGCACATAAATCAGTGGATCCATTAATCCATTAATCATCAGTGAAAATTCTTCTATTTGAATTGTCATGTTCAGACTTTTTAATAAAAATATGGGGAATTAAAATAGGTCAAAGTTGATCTGGAATTCCTTGAATAACATGCTTCACGTAGAGATCATAATCAATGGAGGAACTGTGATAAGTAAAGCGTACATTAGGAGAATGATAGCAAGGAAGACTAATATGGGAGGACATATAGTTAATATAGATTCGCAGGAATCTAGACTGGGAAATCAATTCGAGCATTTCTTCGAAGTATTCATTCACAAGGTTGTTACTGATTTCACATTTAATCAGTATTCTAGATGAGAGCTCCCAGAAGCGGTTCTGTAAGGGTTTTACTCCTGTCTGAACCTCCAGGCTCATATTATGCGTTGAATGCATACAGCCAAGCTGTTTCTTGCCGAGAGAAAGCTAAAAGAGCCATATATTCGAGAAATGAGAGAATAGTTGTTTTATACCGCTTTCTAGTAAACACTTCAAATTGGGTGAAAAATCGATCGCAAATGACCGGCCCAGATGGACAGATCATACAGGGAATTATGAAATGGCAAATAAGTCACATATGTCACAAGGAGTATTACTACTTTTGTCATCCAGATGCATTTTTGATGTATGTGATGTAAATGTGATCCGATTTTTGAAACATCTGCATAAATCTCTTCATTAGAGTTCAGGCTATCAGTCATTAAGCTAAGATTGCTCCTAGCTGCTATAGAAAATTATTTGGAAAATGTAGAAGGACTATTTCTCTTCATTTCTTATTTTCTATTACTATTTTTTATTACTATTTTGTGAATATTTTAGTAAATATGATCCGAATTGCAAAACACGTGCACAAATCTATTCGTTAGAGCCCAGACTATCAATAAATGAGCTTATTTTGATTGTACCTTCTATAGAAATCTAAGCCTCGATGTTTTACTATGGCTGGGTATGAAAAATTGGATGAAATTTGAATTTTCACAATACTGTGAATAATTTAAGTAAATATGATCTGATTTTCAAATTATTTTCACAAATCTATTTATTAGAGTTTTGGCTATCAATCGGTGAGCATAGTTTGCTTGTGCCTTCTATATAAATCTTAGCCTCGATGTTTTACTTAGGATAGTTATAAATAATTTGATGGAATTTGAGGCATCGGTATATATTGTATTCCTATTTTTAATATGTTTTTGTTCACACTATTTCTTGCTCGTTTTTGAAATTATTTACCGGTATTTATACTAACATTTTGTGTCAAATTAACGATTTGTGGCGATTTTCCTCTCCTGGGGCAAATTTCTGTAGTTAGCCTCAGAACTTGAACCGGAGCATTTTATGCAAGCAGTTGTCTGCAAGTTGTATTATGCGCTGCAATCCTAAAAGAATTAAGATCGATAACTGCAGTGGTCGCGTTTTTGCAAAAACATGATCCGATTTTCAAAATGTGTTGCAAAATCTCTCCATTAGAGTTCAGGCTATTAATTGGAGAGCATAGTTTACTTGTACCTTCTTTAGAAATCATACCTAAAAAAATCATAGCCTCGATGTATTACAAAGGCTAGGTATGAATAATATGTTAAAATTTGAATTTTCACTATTTTGTAGTATTGTATTGAAGAGTAAATATGATCCGAATTGCAAAACACGTGCACAAATCTATCCATTAGAGCTCAGGCTATCAATCGGTGAGCTTAGTTTGCTTGTAACTTCTATAGAAATCTAAGCCTAGATGTTTATCTAAGGCTAGGTATGCTAAATTTGATTAATTGGGCTACTAAAATTAATTTGGAAAATGCCGAAGGACTATTTCTCTTCATTTCTTATTTTCATGTCGGGTTTTCATTGATTACGGGCATTCGTGCTTATTTATTTCATCAAATTAACGATTTGAGGTGATTTTCCCCCCGGGGGCAAATTTCTGTAGTTAGCCTCAGAACTTGTACCGGAGCATTATATGCAAGCAGTTGTCTGCAAGTTGTATTATGCTATACAATCCTTAAAGAATTAAGATCGATAACTGCGTGGTCGCGTTTTTGCAAGAAAATATGATCCATTCCTCAAAATAAGTATGCAAATCTCACCATGATACTTCAAACTATTGTATATTCAGGCTTAGTTTATTGATTTCTTCCAACAAACTTTTTACGTCGAAGTTTTACCAAGGCTAGGCATAAATAAGATGCAGAAATATAGAGATTGGTAGCTTTCCTTCACATTTTTATATATATGCTATACCAATCCAAAAGTAAATTTAAAAAACTGAAACGGACTATAGTTTTTAATTCATATCTTTCTTGATTGAATTAATGCAATCTAAGGCTAGGTATGAAAAATATGCTGAAATTAGAATTTTAACTTTTTGTGAATATTTTTAGTACATATGATCCGATTTTCAAAACATGTGTACAAATCTCTCCATTAGCGCTCCAGCTATCAATCGATCAGCTTTCTTTGTTTGTACCTTTTATTAAAATCTAAGCCTCGATGATTTACTTAGGCTAGGCATGCTAAATTCGATTAATTGGGTTATTAAAGTTTATTTGGAAAATGCCGAAGGACTATTTCTCTTCATTTCTTATTTTCATGTCGGTTTTTCATTGATTACGGGTATTCGTGCTTATTTATTTCATCAAATTAACGATTTGAGCCGATTTTCCCCCCGGGGCAGATTTCTGTAGTTAGCCTCAGAACTTGTACCGGGAGCAGTTGTATGCAAGCATTAATATGCAAGATGTTAGTTTTCCTAGAAAGATCTAGCCATTGAATTCAATAGCGGCATTCGTCACGTTTATGCAAATAAATATGATTCGATTCTAAAAAAAATACGAAAAGCCTTCCATTAGAGTTCAGACTATCAATCGGTGAGCTTAGTTTGCGTGTACCTTCTATAGAAATCTAAGCCTCGATGTTTTACTAAGGCTAGGTATGAAAAATATGTCGAAATTTGAATTTTCACTATTTTGTGAATATTTTTAGTAAATATGATCCAATTTTCAGAATATGTGCACAAATCTCTCTATTAGAGTTCAGGCTACCAGTTGATTAGCTAAATATGGTTGTACCTTCTATAGAAATCTAAGCCTCGATGTTTTACTAAGGCTAGGTATGAAAAATCTGTCGAAATTTGAATTTTCACTATTTTGTGAATATTTTTAGTAAATATGATTCGATTCTCAAAAACTGTGCACAAATCTCTCCATTAGAGTTCAGACTATTAATCTGTTAGCTAAGTTTGCTTTTTTCTGCTATAGAAATCTAAGCCTCGATGTTTTACTAAGGCTAGGTATGAAAAATATGTCGAAATTTGAATTTTCACTATTTTGTGAATATTTTTAGTAAATATGATTCGATTCTCAAAAACTGTGCACAAATCTCTCCATTAGAGTTCAGACTATTAATCTGTTAGCTAAGTTTGCTTGTACTTCTGCTATAGAAATCTAAGCCTCGATGTTTTACTAAGGCTAGGTATGAAAAATATGTCGAAATTTGAATTTTCACTATTTTGTGAATATTTTTAGTAAATATGATTCGATTCTCAAAAACTGTGCACAAATCTCTCCATTAGAGTTCAGACTATTAATCTGTTAGCTAAGTTTGCTTTTTTCTGCTATAGAAATCTAAGCCTCGATGTTTTACTAAGGACAGGTATGCTAATTGTGTTTAATTGGGTTATTAAAATTAATTTGGAAAATGTAGAAGGACTATTTCCTTTCATTTCTTATTTTCGTGTCGGTTTTTCGCTGATTACGGGCATTCGTGCTTCTAAATTTCATCAAATTAAAGATTTGAGGCGATTTTCCCCCCGGGGCAGATTTCTGTAGTTAGCCTCAGAACTTGTACCGGGAGCAGTTGTATGCAAGCATTAATATGCAAGATGTTAGTTTTCCTAGAAAGATCTAGCCATTGAATTCAATAGCGGCATTCGTCACGTTTATGCAAATAAATATGATTCGATTCTAAAAAAAAAATACGAAAAGCCTTCCATTAGAGTTCAGACTATCAATCGGTGAGCTTAGTTTGCGTGTACCTTCTATAGAAATCTAAGCCTCGATGTTTTACTAAGGCTAGGTATGAAAAATATGTCGAAATTTGAATTTTCACTATTTTGTGAATATTTTTAGTAAATATGATTCGATTCTCAAAAACTGTGCACAAATCTCTCCATTAGAGTTCAGACTACCAGTTGGTTAGCTAAATATGGTTGTACCTTCTATAGAAATCTAAGCCTCGATGTTTTACTAAGGACAGGTATGCTAATTGTGTTTAATTGGGTTATTAAAATTAATTTGGAAAATGTAGAAGGACTATTTCCTTTCATTTCTTATTTTCGTGTCGGTTTTTCGAAGATTACGGGCATTCGTGCTTCTAAATTTCATCAAATTAAAGATTTGAGGCGATTTTCCCCCCGGGGCAGATTTCTGTAGTTAGCCTCAGAACTTGTACCGGGAGCAGTTGTATGCAAGCATTAATATGCAAGATGTTAGTTTTCCTAGAAAGATCTAGCCATTGAATTCAATAGCGGCATTCGTCACGTTTATGCAAATAAATATGATTCGAATTTTCACTATTTTGTGAATATTTTTAGTAAATATATCGATTCTCGAAAAGTGCACATCTCTCCATTAGAGTTCAGACTATCAATCGGTGAGCTTAGTTTGCGTGTACCTTCTATAGAAATCTAAGCCTCGATGTTTTACTAAGGCTAGGTATGAAAAATATGTCGAAATTTGAATTTTCACTATTTTGTGAATATTTTTAGTAAATATGATTCGATTCTCAAAAACTGTGCACAAATCTCTCCATTAGAGTTCAGACTATTAATCTGTTAGCTAAGTTTGCTTTTTTCTGCTATAGAAATCTAAGCCTCGATGTTTTACTAAGGACAGGTATGCTAATTGTGTTTAATTGGGTTATTAAAATTAATTTGGAAAATGTAGAAGGACTATTTCCTTTCATTTCTTATTTTCGTGTCGGTTTTTCGCTGATTACGGGCATTCGTGCTTCTAAATTTCATCAAATTAAAGATTTGAGGCGATTTTCCCCCCGGGGCAGATTTCTGTAGTTAGCCTCAGAACTTGTACCGGGAGCAGTTGTATGCAAGCATTAATATGCAAGATGTTAGTTTTCCTAGAAAGATCTAGCCATTGAATTCAATAGCGGCATTCGTCACGTTTATGCAAATAAATATGATTCGATTCTAAAAAAAAATACGAAAAGCCTTCCATTAGAGTTCAGACTATCAATCGGTGAGCTTAGTTTGCGTGTACCTTCTATAGAAATCTAAGCCTCGATGTTTTACTAAGGCTAGGTATGAAAAATATGTCGAAATTTGAATTTTCACTATTTTGTGAATATTTTTAGTAAATATGATCCAATTTTCAGAATATGTGCACAAATCTCTCTATTAGAGTTCAGGCTACCAGTTGGTTAGCTAAATATGGTTGTACCTTCTATAGAAATCTAAGCCTCGATGTTTTACTAAGGCTAGGTATGAAAAATCTGTCGAAATTTGAATTTTCACTATTTTGTGAATATTTTTAGTAAATATGATTCGATTCTCAAAAATCTGTGCACAAATCTCTCCATTAGACTTCAGACTATCAATCTGTTAGCTAAGTTTGCTTTTATCTGCTATAGAAATCTAAGCCTCGATGTTTTACTAAGGCTAGGTATGAAAAATATGTCGAAATTTGAATTTTCACTATTTTGTGAATATTTTTAGTAAATATGATTCGATTCTCAAAAACTGTGCACAAATCTCTCCATTAGAGTTCAGACTATTAATCTGTTAGCTAAGTTTGCTTTTTTCTGCTATAGAAATCTAAGCCTCGATGTTTTACTAAGGACAGGTATGCTAATTGTGTTTAATTGGGTTATTAAAATTAATTTGGAAAATGTAGAAGGACTATTTCCTTTCATTTCTTATTTTCGTGTCGGTTTTTCGAAGATTACGGGCATTCGTGCTTCTAAATTTCATCAAATTAAAGATTTGAGGCGATTTTCCCCCCGGGGCAGATTTCTGTAGTTAGCCTCAGAACTTGTACCGGGAGTAGTTGTATGCAAGCTGTATGGAGGAAAAGTAATTATCTTAATAAACTATGAAAATGTGATAAAGTCAATAGTTTTGATACATTTTCCGAAGGGAAATTTGATTTTCTTTCGATTGAAACTGTTAGTTTTTCTCTAAAGTGCACCAAAACCTTAGCCTTGATCGATTTGTAGTTAGCCTCAGTCGAACCTTACAACAGCATGCAAGTTTCTGAGGCTAAATCGCGGCTAACTACAAACCGCTCATAAATGTTCGTATGAAAGGAATAAAAAATATATATTACTTCATTTCTGCTGTCCATTCTTCCCGCGCATCAAATACGCTTGTAGCACTTACGATAAAGATTGTCTGAAGCTGATAAACTCGTTCGCTGCTGGGCATCCTGCTAAGAGAGTGCATCCTTTTTTTCTTTGTTTTAGCTCTAAAATATAACGGTCGGGAAGAATGCACTGATTTAGACAAATCGCCAAAGAAAAGTGGGCTTGAGCCAACATCGAACATCCATAGATAATAACTGATACCGACAGTTGTTGAACTCCGGCGGAGACAGAGAAACGCATCAGACAGAAATAATACTCTTTACGATTCTGTTTACCCGGATTGCTTCGAATTTCGGTTGCCAAATGCATTGAACCAGAAACAAAAATTAATCCCTTAAACGGAGCGCGCCTTATCTGCAGTTTCGAATCGCACCCGACCCGCCTGGGTCGCCCTGAAAGCGAGCATAATTCATATCCTTGTTCTGAAGAAGCATTTTTTGCCCTGATCCCTAGTGAGTCAAGAGGTGCGAAGGCCGTCCTCTTTCTAAACGCTCCAACATCTGATGGACTGAGGCGATTCCTGTTTATGGGATTCGCCAATCCGAGCGAACGACGGACCGACCGGCTGAAGAATGGTGTTCAAAGTTTTGTGGGATGGCCCATCGGTTGATCTTATCTCGTCGTGCGGTCGCATTAGGAGTATTAAGGGTGCAAACGCTTTCGGACCCGTTTGGCGAACCGGAATGAGAGTTAGTTTGTGGAAAAAACGAGACATTTGGTTTTCTGGTGTTTAATTTGTTAATTACAAGCGACAGAGGTTAGCATGGTTTCCAGATAAGGAATGAATTTTTTTTTGAATTCTGAAAAAAAAAAATGAAGGTGCCAGAAGGGTCCGACGAGGTATGAAGGGTGATAAACAGTCTACCTCAGTTACTTGATGTTTCCTTCTTTAGTAATGTGAAGATATACTTTCAAACGAAATTGAAGCAAAATACACAATGTTCATTCATTTCTTTCACCACTTCGTTCGCTCGACTCCATGATAATGCACAAGAGACGAATTAACCAGGAAGAATTTAGAACTGATTGTCATTAATAATATTAGTCCTACAGTTGATTCATTCAAATCTAAGGTGGGCATGCCTACTATGTGTCTTTTTTGCTAGAGAATTGCATCTACTGTTTCTGTAAGAGGGTTTTTTTGTTTTTTTTTTTTGAGGAACCCTTTTGGGTGGGTGGGTTTGGCCGGGTTGGATTGGTTTTTTTGTAAGATAAAATAAAAGAGGTTAGAGGGAAGACAGTTTTTTTGGGGGGTTTTTTTGTTAAGAAAAAGAAAACATCACTATATTATTTATTTTTTAATTTTTTTAAAAAATTATTTTTTTTTTTTTATTTTTTTTTTTTAACCAGTTCGTGCTCAGTTTTCGAGTCAAGCGCACGTCTTTTTTTGCTTTCGCTTGACTACGGTAGTCAATTACGAGTTATACTAATATTACTATTAATATTTCCTTTTTTTTTTTTCGTCGCGTTGTTTCTTCGCTTTCGAAATGAAGCGACGCGAAAATACATTTCGCATAGATTATGCGAAAATTCCCAAGAAACCTTCATACGAGGAACTCCAGCATTTCGTGGGTGCAGTGCTTGGTATGAAACGTGAGGAAGTGCTACGTCTTCAGTGTAGTAAATATCTTGGTTTGTGCGTTTCTTATACTGGACAGCTGCACACGTGTCGGCACTGCAATGAGCTCGCCCACAATGGAGTGAGTTGCATTCAAAACAAGAAGCTACTACTCCAAAAACTGCATGCCGATAAAATCTCGTACGCAAATGTAGCGAAACAGTCCAACACAACAGCAGAAAAGTCAATCCAAAACAAACCTCGCAGGCAAGTTCATACTACAGAAGCAGGTCAAGTAGTTCATCGGCCTCATCAGCAACAAACACGTCCAACCCAAAACCGATTTCAAAAAAGCAAAAAGAATCGATGCCACCTCCGCCGTTTCTTGCTCCACCGCCATCATCCCTCCGTGATACAGATTTTCCAGCATTAAAAAAGCCACCATCGCGCTCAGCGCCTGTCGGTCACAAACAACAACGATCTGACGGACACGAATCAGACAGTTCAACGACATCCAACCACAGCCGACGATTGCGAACCCGTCCACCGGGCAAGAAAATGCGCCACGAGATCGGCGACAACCCGAACATCGACATCTAAAAATGGATTTGATCAGTTACAATATAGCCACAATAAACATCAATAACATCACGAGCGAAACAAAACTAAACGCACTACGTACATTCACACGCACACATGCCCTAGACATCGTGTTTCTTCAGGAGGTCGAGAACGAACAACTGTCGTTACCAGGTTTCAACGTGGTATGCAATGTCGACCATTCGAGAAGAGGTACGGCAATCGCCCTTAAGCAGCATATTACTTTCTCTCACGTCGAAAAGAGCTTGGACGGACGACTAATCGCGCTGAGAATCAACAATACAACCCAACTGCTATGCCCACAGCGGGACAAACTATAGAGCGGAGAGGGAACGTTTTTTCAACCAAACTGTTGCGTACTACCTTCGACATAACACACCCAACGTGATACTGGCAGGGGACTTCAACTGTGTAGTACGGCAATGCGATGCATCATGAAACAACCATAGTCCAACACTTCAGCGAACTATTCAGCAGCTTCAACTCGTAGACGTTTGGGAAGTACTGCAACCCCACTCTGCAGGGCCCACACACATCTCCCACAACTCTTCGGCCAGACTTGATCGCATCTATGTTAGCGTCGGTCAACGAAACCAGCTGCAAACTATCGACACACACGTTTGCTGTTTTTCCGACCATAAAGCAGTCACCATGCGCATGTGCCTTTCCAACCTTGGAAGAGAGACAGGTCGAGGCTTCTGGACCCTCCGTCCACATCTACTGACAGCTGAAAACATCAACGAATTTCGATTTCAATGGCAGTTCTGGACTCGGCAGAAGAGAAACTAGCCGTCTTGGATGGACTGGTGGATCGACTATGTGAAACCAAAAATTAAATCTTTTTTTAGATGGAAATCGAAGATCGCCCACGACGTCTTTCATCGTGAATCCCAACGCCTTTATACAGAACTGCAACAAGCCTACGATAGGTATTCACACGACTCCACCGCACTTGCCACTATTTATCTGGTGAAGGGTAAGATGCTTGCCCTACAGCGAGAATTTACACACAATTTTATGCGGATCAACGAGCCATATGTACACCGGGGAAACCTTATCTGTGTTTCATCTAGGAGAGCGGAGGAAAAAAAGAACCATCATAACACACTTGCGCGGTGAACAAAACGAAAGCTACGACTCGTCTGAATCAATCGAGCACCACTTACTCGATTATTACCAAAGGCTTTACTCAGAGAGAGAGAGCAACGCAACACGATCGACGATACTTTTGAGTGCAACCGCACCGTTCCTAAAAATGACCAATTAAATGAAACTAGCATGACTGAGATCAGCACGGCAGAAATATCTTCAGCTATAAGAGATGCAGCCCGCAGGAAATCTCCAGGGAGCGACGGAATACCCAATAAGTTCTATTTGAGAACATTTGACATTATCTATCGTGAGCTCAATCTTATATTAAATGAGGTACTACTACAACACTTCCCCCCAGCATTCGTTAACGGGTCAATTGTACTAGTGAAAAAAAGAGGAAACAGCGAATCCGCACGAAATTACAGACCAATTTCTCTTCTAAACTGTGATTATAAAATGTTCTCTCGTATCCTCAAATCCAGGCTCGAAAAAATAACGCAAGCACACCGAATCCTTAGCGGAGCTCAAAAGTGTGCGAACCCCCGCATAACATCTTCCAAGCTACTCTCTCCATCAAGGACCGCTTGGCACAGCTGATCAGACAAAAACAGAGAGACAAGTTGATCAGCTTTGATCTCGAACATGCTTTTGATCGGGTTCGACACGTTTTGCTTCATCGGACCATGTGCTCGCTCGGGATAAATCGGGACTTCGTTGACCTACTCGCTCGCATATCTAGCCTCTCATCGTCTCGTTTACTAGTGAACGGCCATCTGTCAGCTGCTTTCCCGATAGAACGATCGGTTCGCCAAGGTGATCCTATGTCGAACCTGCTCTTTGCTATCTACCTACAGCCCCTCATTAGCAAACTTGAAAGTGTCCGTGGCAGCAATCTGGTCGTCGCTTATGCCGATGACATCAGCATTATTGCAACAAATTCTCAGAGCATTATCGATACGAATGCAATATTCTCGCGTTTTGAGAGTGTATCTGGCGCGAAACTCAATCTGGAGAAAACACTCACAGTGGACATTGGCGACACCAGCAGATCGAACACTCTGAACGTTTCGTGGCTACGAACAGTGAACACCGTGAAGATTTTGGGCATTATATTCGCCAATTCTATTCGTCTGATGGTCAAGCTAAACTGGGACGCGATGGTAAACAAGTTCTCTCACATCGTTTGGCTTCACTCGATACGGGCACTCCCTCTCCACGAAAAGGTCACTCTTCTCAACACATTCGCAACTTCTAAGGTGTGGTACCTATCTTCGGTTCTCCCACCAGCGGCTGTACATACGGCTAAATTAACAAAAACCATGGGTAACTTCTTGTGGCGGGGTGTTCCAGCTCGTATATCAATACACTAACTCGCTCGGCAACGAGAAAAAGGAGGATTAAAACTGCAGCTACCTGTCTTTAAATCCAAAGCACTATTATTAACCCGACACCTGCTGGAGATCGAAGCTACACCTTTCTACAAGTCCCTGCTGTTTCCAGATAACGGAAACCCACTGACATGTCCCGCCGATCTTCCTGATGTGAAAGCGATCCGGCAGCAACTGCAACTTGTTTCGCCAAATCTTCTACAAAACCCAACTGCCGATTCGATCCACCGTTTCTTGGTGGAGCAAACTGACGAGCCAAGAGTTGAGAGAACCCACTCTAACCACCTATGGACCAGAATTTGGAAAAACATTGCCTCCCCTCTGTTAACTCCCCAGCAGAGAGCACCCTGTATATGCTCATCAACGAGAAAGGCAACTATCGTAAACTGTATCACACCATCGGACGGGTGGATAGTGAAATTTGTACACACTGTAATCGTGCAGTAGAGACAATCGAACACAAGTATAGGTATTGTCCTCGGATATCGCAAGCATGGATTCATCTCAAACGAAGACTCTCTACATTCATTCCTGGTAGACGTGAGATACCAATGGGAGACCTACTACGACCAACTCTAAATGGAATATCTCACCGCAGGCGAGCTGGCATCCTAAAACTGTTCATCTCCTACATCAATTTCGTTGATGCTAATGATAGAATAGATGTACAAGCTCTAGATTTTCACCTATCATGCGAAGTTTGAAACAATTATAATGTAATTATTTTTTAACTCTCACGACCAAATAAATTAAAAAAAAAAAAAAAACAGTACATATAAAGGGTGTATCCTTTAAAATCCGCACACACACAAAATTTATTCTCAAAATTTCAGTATTTATCTGATTTCACCAAATTTTCAGGGAGTAGACAGAAACAATTCAAATTAGTTTTGGCATCATTCATTTAATTTATTTTGCCTTTACATCCGAATGCGTGAACCTTGGCCTTAAACCCAGCCATAAAGTTCTGCACGACCTCAGAATCGACCGTTTTTTTTTTGCGTATTAACCCACACTTTCTTCATTTATTATACATTCTTCACCACTTTAGGTCGTTGTAGAAGGTGCTCCTTCATAATGGCCCAGTATTTTTCTATTGGACGTGGTTCCGGAGTATTTGTGGTTCAGATCTTTTGGCATGAAATCGACATCATTCGCCTTATACCACTCTAGCACGTCCTTCGTGTTGTGGCATGATGCCAAATCCGGCCCGAAGATCGTCGGCTTGCGGTAACAAAAAGTGTACTCTACTTTCCGCAAGTACAAACCGCTTGCCAAACTAAGAATTTGTTGGCGACCTTCGACATCTTCTGTGTCCGTCACACTGATCCTTGGCAGTCACACACAGATTTCCTGGAATCTGGTAGAAGTCCGCCTTCACATATGTCTCGTCATCCATTACGCGGCAGTGTGGTTTCGTGAACTTCTGGTCGTACAACTACCGGGTACGGTTTTTTGCGATCGTATTCTGTTGCTCTTCACGGTTTGGAGACTTTTTTTTTTAATCTTTATTTTACGTCGGCCTATTTCCTCACATGGTGACAATCACCGACGCCAGGAAGACGACTCCACCACCTGGACCCTACCTAACGACTCATGAATATGAACCGGGACCAACGGCTTTACTTCCCTTCCGAAGGAAAACGTGACCAGATTTTTTCGCCTCAGAAAAACCACCGACGTCGACTGGGATTGAACCCAGACCCTACTGGGGTGCCAAGTAGCAGTCACGCTTACCACTACACCACCGACGCCGGCTGGTTTGGATACTTCTAAACCTTAAACGTACGTAGTCCAGCTCTAGTTTTGGTATTCTGCATGAACGTCTTGCTCACATGAAACTTTTTAGCTAGCTCTCGAACTGAGGCGTTCGGTTTCCGTTTACAGGACCCAACCACGCATTTGTGATCGTTTCGTTGATCTGACGGCTTTTGTTTTCAGATTTTCGCTTCCGATCAACAGTCAGACTTTCTTTGAACCGTTTTACCAGACACCATGGAATTCACATTCCAAACTTTTGACGTAGGACTACGTCTGTGTATTCAATACTGGGGTACACGTTCGAATTGCGAAAATTTGGAGCGTCACGAAAAATACATAGGTTTTGAACGTTAGTAACTAAGTCATTCCACGATTGATTATCAAAAGGTTTGCACCAATCGATCGGAACATTTTCTACGCTTCCATTTAAATATTTAAAATTACGGCTTTTTAACATTCAACTATTGAAATTAACGCAAATATAAGGTGATGTCTTATAATGCCGATTTTTCAGAGTAAATTTACCAAATACACAGTACTTTGCTAGCACAGACTTCATATCTAAGTAAGGAACTTCTCCTATGCATCAGGAAAAGATATTTAAGGGGGGCACGTTGTAATTTTTCTTCAGTCTTTCAGCGATCTCGAAGATGTTTAGTCAGCGCTTGGCTAGAGTCAAGTCGACCATCGACCGACTCTATTGCCAAGTAAAATTTCTGGCTGTGACAAATTTGCAGTCGGATTGCAGCTCCCACTCGGTGCATTCACCGTCTGCTCTGGAAGGGCACTACACCGATTGCGTTGGTGCCGAATCCCCCGCCTACTTCGCTGCGGTGATGAAATACCTGGCCGGTGAAGTGCTCGAGATGGCAGGAAATGCCAACCTGCGACAACGCGTAGATCAAAATCATACCACGTTACATGCAGCTGGCCATCCACAACGACGCAGAGCTGATGAAACTTTTCCGGTGTGAACATTTCACAGAGTGTTGTATTTTTCAGGCTGTCCTACTGTACAAGAAGACCGAGTGAAAAGCCTAAGTTCAATTGGAATCATGTTCTCCCCATCAACTAAATTCCGTCCTTTTCAGGACGAACAAATGAATTTGCCTATCTAAAGAGTTAGTTTATTTGAAGTATATCTTGCGCTCATCCAAATTTACATTACGACGCACCGGGATTATCATGGCATAGCTTTAACCGTCGCGTCCCGGAGCAAGTGGACAAGCAGGTTGGACAACCAGCAAACGAAATATTAGGAGTTAATTCGAGTCAAACTGCAACACCGCTGACTGACCATGTGTACACATATTGTACTTCCTAGTTGTACATAGTAAATTAGGTTGGTTGATGGCAAAGGCAAGCACTGGCATTGGCATCGCTCAAGCGTTCGAAGGAGCAGCAATCAGAGCGTCCGCCGAAGCAGCCAAGAACCGCTGCCGAGAGAGCTCGTTGTTATCGGGCGAACAAGAAAGCGGCCGAAGGTAATGCGTCTCCATCTACTAGTTGGGACGCTGGAGAAGGCCCTTCAATTCGAGATAGGAAATCTTAAATTACTTTCGTCAAGAAAATAGCAGGTTTTCAGATAGAGCGTCATATTCATGACAGTTTTCAAAATGTCATGACAAATAAATATTTAAGCTGTTTTAAATAATAGCATGAGTCGATTTTTAAACATTTAGAGAAATTATAAAAGGCTTATTGAGTTCCTGCACGAAAATCATCGTTTAACATTGATTTAATGACAATGATTTTACATATTCTAGGATTGATTTTACATATTCTTGAAAGAATATTGAATATTGAACTGTATGAGTTACATATTCCGGAAAAAAAAAACCTTGTAAGAACTTGTAAATAAAATTCGAATTGCTTATTTTATCTTGAACCACTCAGCTTTATGGCAGAACTGTGATTTTTTTTTAAATCATCATATTGAAATATAAGAAATGTTTGAAATGTGGAAAAATAAATGCACCAAATTTTCACTGTTACGCAAATGAACTGTAAATTGGGGACCAATTCCGGCATTTTTTTTGATAACCTTATCAAATTCCATCAATTTTCAAGAAATCAAGAATATATTTGTTTAAATTTTGTTTTTGTGTTTGTAAGCTTACATAATTTCCGAGGCGCATTAATTTTCGTCTCTTATCGTGCCAATATTCACTACAAAATTAAATGCGTATATGGTTTGGAGCATGATACGCTGTAAAAATATCAATTTGTTTTGGATATTTTGCTATCAAACAAAATTTCCCGCAACACCAGACCTTTTTTTCTCAGATATTATTTACTGCTAAATGAATCAGAAGAGCAGAGAATCGCACCAAGCAGAACAACAAAAACCAACCATGATAGCCCAGTTAAGTTTGACAGCTGTGGCCATTTGGCCGCATGCTGGTTTTCATGGCAGCCAATGGGTTTTATGAAGGTTCTCAAGTGGTCATAGCATCTATCACTAGAACATTTTCAAAATCTTTATGATCTTATAAAGGTTTTATTAAATTGTTTTCACAACCGTCTATAGAGTGGGCCACTTTTTACAAACTTTGGCTTCAAAGCAGCATAGAGGAATGCTAAAGGGCTGGAATAAAACTTAAACTGTTACTTGGGTGTCGTGAATAAGGTGGCATGTTATAATAAGGTTTGCCGTTTAGTCATTTTAGATGCAAGCCGACTTGTCTGATACGAAGTTTTTTTTTAATGGACTCGGCCCATAAAGGACCACAAGCCCAATGTTAATTTGCCCAACTGGACCTCAACTGGACCAATTGACATTGGGCTTGTGGTCCCCCTTGTGGATTGGCGCTTAAGCCACACGTTGAGACGATTTTTGATTTTACGGAGTTGTGAAAAAGAGATACTTAAATATTAGTACCGATTTGAACCAACAGTAACATTTTTCATTGGAAGAGCAAACTAAATTTTGAGTATCGCTTGACAGCCGATTCAGCCTCTTTAGAATCAACCGTTAAATCATTCTTTACAACGCAACATACATCATTAACGTATCTTCACCAAATTTTTGGTTATTGGTTTGTATATTTTATCAGTTTTTCAAAATTTGCCATGAAATTTCAACAAAAAGGGCACCTTTCAATTGTTTATAAGATTTATTTAAAAAAAAAATTCTTCCATTCAAAAAAGGTTGGTTCCAATAAACATATAAACAACTATTCTCATACAGAAGCGTTGTTATAGTACATAGAGTGCATGAAAGCTAGAACAATGTCTTGATGAATCCTGGGTGGGTGTGAGCTTTTCAGTGGAATTCCTGTAACTAGAGAATGAGAAGAAAGATTAGTAATATCCATTTAATTCCTAGTACCTTTATTGCTTATCTTGACAGATACGTGTATTTCGTCTACAATGTACAATCGCCTGGATTAGGTATAAAGGGAAATTGCGAGGTACATATATGGTAGATTTTTTTTATTTGACTCAGGATAGGTTAGGCAAAAATGTTAGCTGTAGCACAGAGAATAGACGTTCATATTCGGTCTGCTACTTGTGTAAAAATTTAAACCGACATTTCAAATGTTTGTCGTTATGCTTCTGGTAGGCGGCGCTGCAGTTGTGTGATAACTGCGTAAATGTTTATCAATAAAAAGCCTGGGACAACGGCTTGACCTGGTGCATTTGTACACGTGGTCGCGTTTGATTCAGTTGAAAAAATCTAGAACGTTGTGATTTCGAAAGCAATTCCCTTGTGTATCCGAATATTGGTGGTTCGTGATGTGCAAAACGGTGAATCGCACCGGGCTGTCGCTAGAAAGTACAGTATTGGCAAGTATTGGGAAAATTTTTCTGAAGCTTAAAACGTTTGGATCAGTGGTGGATTGCCCTGGCAGAGGCCGGAAGCGGAAAACGGATGCAAGAACGGACACCAAGATCATGCGCGAAGTCAAGAAAACTGTCCATGAGATCCAGGAAACCCTTCAGCTATCAGTTTCTGGTCGAACTGTTCGTCGCCGTCTTGTAGCACTGGGGATGATTAACAAAGTTGCCCGGAAGTGCCCATTTATCAGCAAGGCAAACAAAGTCAAACGGCTCAGGTTTGCTATTGAGCATGCTGATAAGCCCGTAGAGTTCTGGAAAATGGTTCACTGGACGGACGAATCAAAATTCGAACTTTTTAATCGAAAGCGGCGGGTTCATGTGTGGTGCAGATCGGGTGAAGACCTGCAGGAGCGCCACATCCAAGGCACGGTGAAGCATGGAGGAGCAAATTTGATGGGCTGGGGGTGTTTTTCGTGGAGTGGAGTGGGTAACCTCGTGAAAATCGACGGAATAATGACGGCAGATTCCTACATCAATATCCTGCGAGAAAACCGAGGTTTGCGAGGTTTTGCTAATCCAGACGGGTCTTGAAGAGAAGTTTGTATTTCAGAACAACGACCCGAAGTATGCTGCCAAGAAGACCAAGTCTTTCTTCCGGTCTTGTCGGATCAAACCGCTGGAATGGCCTTCACAAAGCCCGGACCTCAACTCCATTGAGAATGTGTGGGTGATTTTAGATGCCAGGGTTGACAAAACAGGTGTTACCAATAAATTCAACTATTTTGAAGCCCTGAAGGGCGCCTGGGAAGAGTTTGTTCCACAGCACCTAAGACCAAAGGAGGACACATAAAGTATTAAAATGCATTTTTTACTTAAATTTATCCGGGGGGGGTGTGGTTTTTTACCTTTTGGGAAAGAAGAACAAGGGGTGGGGGGGGGGGGGCCCCAAAGGGGTTTGGAAATTTTTCGGGTGTTTTTTTTTATGTTTTTTTTTTGGGGGGGGGGGTTAAGGGTGGGGTAAGTTTTGTAAGGAGTGTATCGAATATAAGATATCCACATACATTTGCGTTGTACGCATGTATTTGTGATGGTTATTTATGCTCTGAACACTGCATGCGTTTGACTGTCAGCTTTCTTTTGTTTACTTGTTTGTGCGGTTCAAATTCTGCGTTTTCAAAATGTCGCGTATTGAAAAGGAAGTGAAAATTAAGGTTCTGGACACATGGCTAAGTGAGAAGGGTATTACTATGCGAAAATTGGCGAAGTGGTTTGGAATTCATCATGCGAGTGTTAAAACCATCATTAATAAGTTTGGGGAACACTATTCTTTGGATGAGCTACCAGGAAGAGGCAGAAACCCCGGTTCTTCCAACCCGAAACTGGAGCAGAAAGTGGTATCTCTAATCATGAAGAACAAATCAATGTCAATACGTGATTTGGCCAAAAAAGCAGGAACGAGTGTCGGAATGATCCAGCGTATCAAGAGGCGAAACCACCTGAAGACCTACAAGAAGCAGAAAATCTCGAAACAAAGTGCAGAACAGAAGAAGCGAGCAGCAACAAGGGCCCGGAAATTGTATTCGCGTCTTTTGCAGCGTCCGGATGCATGCGTTTTGATGGACGATGAGACCTATGTAAAGGAGGACTCAAAAACCCTTCCAGGTCCACAATACTTTACTGCCGTCGTTGGGGAGGATGTGAGCGATGCGGACAGGTCGATTCAAGTGGAGAAATTCGGTCGAAAGGTACTGGTATGGCAAGCAATATGTTCCTGTGGTTTGAAGTCAACCATTTTTTACACTACCGGAACTATAAATGCGGAAATCTATCGATCTGAGTGTCTCCAGAAGAGATTGTTGCCTTTATATAAGAAGCATAGTACACCTCCACTGTTTTGGCCGGATTTAGCGTCGGCTCACTATGCCAAAACCACTCTCAATTGGCTTGCGGAAAAGGGTATAGATTTCGTTGAGAAAAATATCAATCCACCAAATTGCCCTCAGCTTCGACCCATCGAACGTTACTGGGCAATCGTGAAGAGGGTCTTCAAGAAGACTGGTAAGGCAGCTGGGAACATGCAGGAGTTCAAAAAATTTGGACTCAAGCGTCCAAAAAATGCGATGCAACACTTGTCCGGAACTTGATGAAGAGCATTCGATCCAAAGTTCGAAAATTCGTGAAGGAATAACTTAAATTTCATCCGGTCTTCATTATGTTCAAGTTTAACCTCGTACAATAAAGGATCATTTTTTTGTATGAATAAAATATCGGTTTTCAACAAAATTTGAAAGAAAGTTTGTGGATAGCTTATTTTCGATACACTCCTTAAAAGTAATGGACGATACGGCCGAATTGGAATTGGAACTATCTGAAGATCCTAGAAATCAGCACCCGTCGAGGCAGACAAATCTGCAGATAACAACCAACACAAAGGCAAGAAAACAAACCGAACTGAAAAATGAAGAAACAAAACATCGGTGAGATCGTTCATTTTTTTCCTTCTAATAATTATGACAAAACTCACACAACACAACACAACACAACACAACACACACACACACACACACACACACACACACACACACACACACACACACACACACACACACACACACAAGGTTTTCCTTGATGTATACAGTTCAATGTAAGCAACAACCAATCGGAATTCATGGAATTAATATATTTTTCAACACAAGGCTAGAAATTTCGGAATGTTTCAAGAGTATGGGATCTGAAATCAACAATGTTTTCTTTAAGGATAGAAGCGTAGAAATATTTCCGATCGATTGGTGCAAATTTTTTGAAAATCTTTGGAGAAACAACTGAGACATTTACCCACAAAACCGGACCACTTTTCGTGATGGTCGCAATTCTATTCTTTTTTATATTATACCCCAGTATAGAAAACAGAAACGTAGTCATACTTCAATTTTTCTTTATTTATTCTTCTCTTTATTTCAAATAATCTATCTTTTGAATAGAAATATAACATTTCATTAAACATTATTATGGGTTATACCCGATATTTTCGACTCATTGAAGCAGTTAGTTATCGATGCAAACTAGCAGCACTGATTGCATATAAGTGTGCAGCACAACTTTAAGCAAACAATCTAATTTCCACAAAACCATCCCCGGTGCAGATTTATTGGTGCAGAACAGATTCCGAATGCAATCCATTTTTGCAACGAACATGCCGCTCCGAAAAATATCTTAATCTAATAACTCTCAGCCAAATGAACCCTTTCAAAGTCACCTATTTCGGCTGAACGATTTTACTATCGTTGTAATAGAATTACGGTTCCCTTGTGCACACATTTGCATTGCCGTAGATTTGCATGTGTTTACTTTTTCTTCTTTCTTTTTTTTCCTCCCCGCAGAACAACCTCCGGAGTCCGGACGCCGACCGGCAGGGTGGATGTTCCTTCTTCCGGTTTCGCAGTGGATGTGTGCGCTTTTGTAGAGATGCATGCAGGTAAGACAGATACCATCATAGCCTGGTGTGTTCTGTGGAGGATGTAAATTGTGTAAGCCATCTGCACTTCCGATGGATCCCTGCTCTACGTAGTTTTCTCTACTCTTGATCCTGTTATTTTTTTTTATTCTTGACTCGTGTGTTTGTGCTATCTCTTCAGAAGTTGGGCCACATGTTTCACAAAATGTAAATCCTATTTTCTTTCCTCGCTACTATTCCGGGCTAAAACTTTCTGATTTATGCATTCTGTGAATTTATTCAACCAAAATGATAATTTATTCATTTGAGTGAGCTTTTGCACATAGATACATTTTCTAGGCGAATGAAGAAAATAACTGGGCTGGTGATTACTACTGACTAAAAAACCGAGATGCCTGGTACGTAATAAAGGATTTCAGTGTCTTAATGAAACACGTTAACATTCTCACCTGATTTAATCAAATAGTAATTTTTTTTCTAGGGAAATCAACACGAAAAAATTGTTCTTCATTGAACATGTTCTGCATGTCTTCGCTTCACTTGGGGTTTCTACGCATCGATTATGATTGTAAAAATCAATCAAGCGTAAAATCTGCTTTAATTTTTTCGCCTCCATTGTATCACGTACAAGCACACAAACTGCAGCAGCTTTTTATTTTGTATGGTTTAGGTGCTTTGATGCTTCCCGGGAAGGCTCTCAATTTTTCGGATCGTCCCGAGCATATTTTTGGGAATTTCTACATCCATTACCACCTCCCCTGCTCCCGCCTAGCCTAGCATTTTAGCAGTTCCCGGGAGCTCCAATCGATTTCAAAGGGAATCTAGGCATGGCTGTGTTGTGCTCATGCATTCGGTCTATATGAAAACAGTCGGCTTATTGGAGATTAAACATGTTTGCCCATAGTTCGACAAGGCTCATGGTCCATGAACTTGGATGGTGGAATGGAGCAAGGCGATGAAATCAACAGCCGTGCAAACAGACATCAATAAGAATCAGCCGAACGGTTTTGCATCTGTATGAACTTCAATCCGCACCTTCGGGGGAATTCGGTTCACGCTAGGAAATACTGAAGGTTATTCGTTCAAGGCCACGTTCCAGGAGTCGGAGGCTAGGGATACAGAGCGAGAGGATAAAAATCCATTTTTCATCATCAAACAATTTTCAAATTAAAAATCCCACCTAACGCTTTCCTTTGATGATGAGCTGCAGCCCCTGGTTCGATCTAGCCTTCCACTTGACGGCAATGGCCCACACCACCGACGAAGAGAAGAAAGAATTCCTTACGATACGCGAATAAAAGTCTCCTGGTGGTTTTTCATTTTTTCCGTCCCTCAAAGCGTTGAAAAAAGAAATCAACTCACATTCAATTAAATAATAACAATAATTTCAGCGCTCGGAACAGAGGAGTCCAATCGCTTCTTGGGAGTTCATTATAAACCCGTCACGAGAGGGTAGTTGTTTGAGGGCTTTGCAAACCACGGGCTGATGAGCTTCAATGGCCTTGTGTTGAAAACCTGGATGCCGGACGGCGGACTGTTTGGTTGGTCGATATGGTGATGAATTCAATGAAGGTGGGAGGACGAGGAAAGCGGCGTGTGATGGTCTGAGGAATTGTGCGTGAGCGTCTTGTGCCGAAGTGCCCCAGCTGTGCAGTAGCGCCCCTTGTGGTCTTTTGTGGTTTATTTTGTGTAAGTCAACAGGTTGGTTTGCGTTGGGATTGGGTTCGTTTCTGACCTAACATTGTGTTGTTTTGAATGTTATATATTATTGCAACGAAAGAGAAAGTGATCAGCTGTAGTGAAATGAATAAATAATGGGATAGGATTGACAGTTTTTTAATTATGTGTATAAACAAGTGTTTTCAGCAATAATTTTGCAGTGGTTGGTAAGTTCTTAAATAAAGTGATTAAAGCAGTCCCGAAGTCAATCAAGTAGGGAAACTGCCCCCATATTAATCTCATTGTTCCTATATTCATCCTACGATGCATCAAACAATTGGGCAGTTGAAGGATCGGTTTCGTTTTCTAATCATGTTTGCTTACGTTAAATAACTACAACAAACATTACTAACTAATCTTGTCACGTGTATATCGTTTTATTTCAAGTAGGAAGTGATGAGATTAATATAGGTACATCTTCCCTACTAATTTTATATTCCTCAAACAGTCTTCACAAAAATGTTTGGCGTTGAACTTGGATAAAAGCCGGCGTGGGTGGTGTAGTGGTAAGCGTGACTGCTAGTTGGCACCCCAGTGGGCCTGAGTTCAATCCTAGTCGACGTCGGTGGTTTTTCTGAGGCGAATAAATCTGGTCACGTCTTCCTAGAAGTAACGCCGTTGGTCCCGGCTCATGTTCATGAATCGATAGCTAGGGTCCAGTTGGTGGAGTCGTCTTCCTGGCGTCGGTGATTGTCACCATGTGAGGAAATAGACCGACGGAAAGTAAAAAAAAATAAAAAAAAGCTTGGTTAAACTTGGGAAACTTAAGCTGCATTAAGCTCGGCTGCTTCCGAAGGCTTGTGGCTGAAAGGAATCCTTGAAGACTTGGAGCAAATTCGCGCTGAATAATCGTTCAAGATTATGGAAGACAACCGTGGCTGTATGGCGATGGCCACCAACACCGAGAGCATACGTGTGAAGCACACCGATGTCAAACACCATTTTCACCCTTCTAGGACTCACCGATTCAGACGGGTTACTGAAGTAATCGGTATCCCAGCAAGCGGCCGACCTTCATAGCAACCGAAGTTTTCATTGATAAACAGATGTCGTTTTTTTTCTCAAATCAACTCTCCATCAAGCAAGTTATAATGAAACGTTTTTACTACCAACTGCTTACTGCAACCGTTAATTCAAGAGTTTATTTCTATCCCAACATGTGATGTGAGGTGTCCGACTAAGTGTCAAATGTTGTCGCTAGTTTTGAGAAAGTTTGACCAGCTGGGTCTAGTGGCACCGATTATTGTGATCGGCAAACTTTTGATGAATTCTATCTGGAAGGAATAATTGGATTGGAATGAAGTTATCACAAATGATTTGAAGAAGAAATACGATTTTTTTCCTGCACTGGAGCAACTACTTATCAGTTACATGGAATCTGTACTGAAATTTGTACACACCATACCAAGAAAAGAGCTCTTGGTGCCGTTGCTGCTCCATCGCACAGTGGGAAAAAAACGGACCCAAATTCCCACAGATGAGACACCGCTGGATTGGCTGCTTGACATATATCACTTCTTATGGGAAATTTGCCAAAAAATTGAATGGTGCTGGTTTCATTCTGCGCCGGGCCCGGAAAATGGTCCATTTTACCCCATATACCCCTACAAAAATTTCTTTTTGAATTGGCACACATATAACTAAAAACGCCGCTGAATTTTTTGCCCGCATAGAAGCATATTTCTTTACTCTTTACTTTACTCTTTACTCTTGGAAATCGAATGGTGCAAGTTTCATTCAGTTTCAAGCTCGGAAAGTGGCTTATTTTGCCCAATTTCCCCATTAATTTGAGATTTTCTTGTTCGTACCCTTTCAGCTACAATCGCTGCCAAAGTTTTTGACTGAAAACAGCCTGTCTTACGAGAAAAAGTCTAAGGAATCGAATGGTGTTGTTTCCGTTTAGTTACAGAATCGGGAAACTGTCCATTTTGCCCCATTTAACCCTATATTTGTGTGTTTTTAAGTTTTTATTCATGTATCTACAATCGCCGCTGAATTTTCTCCACGAAAAACGCCATATCATACGTGAAAAACACTGAGAAATCGAATGGTGCCATTTTCAGCCTGCGCCGAGCCCAGGGAATGGTCCATTTTACCCCATTTACCCCTAAAAATTTATCTTTTTGAGTTAGCGCTTAAGCGCCACTCCACAGGGGAGACCATACGCCCAATGTTATTTTGCCTGGTTGAGACTTTCCTAAGGGCGAGTCCATTTTAAAAATGAATTTCGGATCAGACCAGTTGGCTTGCAACATAAAACGACCAAACGGGAAACCCTATTATTGTATGACACTACATTCACGATAGTCACTCAGAGATCGCACTGAGAGCCACTTATACCTCAAACCTCAATTTTAAAGACATAATCATCATCGGCCGTCTCGTTTCCTGCCACTAGACGTCGCACCGATCTTGAAGCGGACTTTCTCTCCCCAACATTTCAGCACCAACATTTGATTAGGGCGAATCAGCTTTTGTAAACAAACACTTTGTCTGCTAATTTATCAGAAGTTGAATAGAATTCTTTCAAATTGAATATATCAGCGGATAGAAATAAAGCTCTTCTTCCTTAAAGAGTGCTTAATTTGTTTTTGTGACCTTATGTTCAAGAGAAAATGACTACGAGAGCCATTGTTTATAAGAGCAGATTCGCCCTAATCTAATGTTGGCGCTGATTTAAACTCTTACACGAGAGAACGGACACACCAAACTACACGGCCAGCCATTTAAACTCAGTTTTGAGTCGTTTTGACAGTCACATTTATTAAAATTTTAGTGACTCCACTAATGACGAAAGTGAGTCAAAAACGACTCAAAACTGAGTTAAAATGGCTGGCCGTGTACAACGAGGACGCGAAGTGATGGAAAAAATCTACATTAATGAAATGAGGTTTATAGCGCTAACAGAAAACATTTATTGTGGTATTGCATTTTTCATTATATTTATGGTAGTGTTTGTTCGTCCCTCTCTCCTACTTTGAGCGATTATTTCTTCTCCCTAACTTAACTGGTGTGCTCATGTGTTTGTTTTAAATCTTTGTGTCGTTACATTCCAGATATTGCAGCTCCTTACGAGTCTGTGCTCCTGCGACACACTTCAACTTAGGCGGCGTCAAAAACACCGTTTTTTTTTTTCACGAGTCCGGAAAGTGCTGCACGAAACTGGGCACTAATAGCGTATGGCTATCCTCAGTCTTATGACTGGCAAAAAATCACTTCGTGGCGCCCTCACCGGACGCTACACTCCAAAGTAAGAGAAGGGCTTGACTAACCAACTGTTGACTGCTTACGGTCGGTGCTCAACGTCGATGACCTGCCGACGGGTTCGATGCTCTAGATCGACGATCAATGGCGATCTGTGATGAATTGGCGAATGGAGGTGATGCTTAATGCTATGGCGTTTCGTGCGCCACTGTGATGGCGGTTACTCTGCCGTGCTGGTATGCTGACACACCAGCGTGTGGAAGTTATCCACTGGAGATTCCCTCGTGTCTCCTCGGATCGATGTCTTTATTGAATCGGTTCGCTTCCGGCCGATTGCCTGTGGCCGGAAAAATCCGTCCAACAGGAAGAAATGCCTGCGGCTTGGGTACGTGTAGAATAACTGCGGATTAGGAATTGAAACGACTACAACAGGACAATTAACAAAAGCTCGAGTATTGATCAAACGGACAGCATATTATGAGCACAATTGTTCACCTGTACTATTTCAATTTATCTCCTTATCGCACAAACTTTCCTTTCCACACAATTTGTTTACCTTACTTCTAAGAACGAACAAAATATTGCATCAATTTGAATATTACCATCACTTTTAACAAGAATATTACTTTAGACAAGAGAAAACGACCACGAGCAAACGCGCACACTTCAATTTCGTTGGGTTGTCACGGACAGAATGAACGAGACCGTGAGTCCTCAGATTAAGAAAAGCAAACTCGGAGAAACCGGATGCTTGCCTTTCCCCGGGACCCTCCGTGTCCTATCGTGAAACTGGACATACAATAATACTTGGCTCGTTTCGTTGACCAGCTGTATCTTTCCTTCTTTATCCATAATTTAAAAGGGCCTGCCTTAGGAAAGATTTCAGCAGAATGCAAGTGTTTTCCTACTGATGATGATGATGGTCCCGCCACTTACCCCTGCAAAGGTTTGAGCTAGACGATTTATCTATTAGATAATTTATTTAAAAACAATTCAACCAGTTATGCAAAAAAAATAAACGAACTGATTTCATCTACAGATGTAAACTTCTTCCAAAACACATGTTCGCAAGTATTCCCAGCGATCAGGAAATCCGATTACAATTCAAATCACAGAATCCCGTATAAGGACATTATCAAAAGACAAGCCAATATCCGATCCTGCCCGCTACTGAGTCAATGGGGTTCCAACACTAATAGAACCGCCACCTTAGTTTTGGGCTGACCAAAGATATCCCCAATCAGGGAAATCGAGAAAATTTCCAAACTGAAAAAATCCTGGACCGGCCCTAGTCAAACTTATACTTTCAACCACAACAGAACTGACAAGGAATTCCCCGACAATCAGCCAGACAACCCACTTCTATTTCATGGCATATTCTCAAGCTTCAAAGGCCACTATTTTTTTTGATAAATTCAAAAAGAAGTCCTTTAAACCTGTATACCGCGCGCGAGGCTCAAACTTTTGTAGACTACACAAAATATAAAAACTACTTCAAATTAAATAATAATTAAAAACTTTAATTCCATCATGATCATCTAGGCGAAAAGTATAGTTTGTTTGTGCCCCATGACAAATTTAAAACATTTAACAATAAACCATACAAAAATATCCGTTGTTATAACTTTGTCAAGATACAAAATTAGTCAAGAGTAAGAAGATAACAGAGTAGCTGTTCAAAAGGCAGCTTTGATGTGTAAATTACATTCTCTCTTAAAATCTGGTTCCTAGTGTTATATCAATGACTATCACTTCCTCTTTCAATTCTATTACACACATATCGAGGCAGCAAACCGTTAATTACTTTAAAAATGAACACCATTGTCAAATACAGAACTCTCTGCTTCACCGATAGCCACTGTAAGGCATCTAACAAAAAAGAGGAGGAAGTGAACCTATTGCATCTCAAGATCAAACACATTATCTTATTTTGCAAACGCTGTAATCTCGATATTTGTGTTTGATTAGCTAAAAACAAAATGGAAGGCCAAAATTCAATGTGAGGAGAGATGATTGATTTGTACAATTGTATTCTACTTGCAATATTTAAATCTTTTTTCAATCGGCAGAGAATACCGTACTTCTTGGCTATTTTCTTGATGACATCGTCAATGTGAGAGTCAAATTTTAATCTATCATCAATAATCACGCCAAGATATTTAATCTCACGAACGCGATCAATTGTCTCATGATCAATTTTAACAGAGACGTCTCCGATAACTCGATTCCGCGAAATTATCATGAATTTAGTTTTCCTTATGTTCAACTTCAACTGTTTGTACCTTAACCATCTACTTGGAGAACGTTAATCTGCATTCAAATGTTAAATGGGCTCCTCAAGGCTTTTAGCTGCAATGAACAACACGGTATCATCAGCAAAAAGATTAATATCACAAAATCGCAAGACTCGTCGAATTTCATTAATTTATAGAATGAATAAAATGGGCCCTAATACACTCCCTTGTGGTACGCCAAGGCTGTTACCCACAGGGCTCGAAACAGAATCATTAAAAGCAGTTCGTTGAGTTCTGTCAGACAAATAGCTTTCGAACCATCTGTATCCAGAACCTGAAAATCCAAAGTGCTTGATTGTTTCTAACAACAAGGGCCGAAAAATCGTTTCAAAAGCGCGTTTCAGATCCAAAAAACAGCAACAATCGTATCTTTACGCTCTACATTTTCTTTCCATTTAACATTAAATTTAACGCTGTTTCACAAGAATGACTTTCACAAGATCCCGATTGTTCCGGCGCAATCAAATTATTACTATTTAAATACGTTAACAGCTGGCCTTTTACAACAAGTTCCAATATTTTTTCTAAAGTGTGCAACATGTTAATAGGACAAAACTCTTCGGCTTTAATAGTTCCAGCAATTTTTTAATGGGAATGACTAAAGATTCTTTCCAAATTTGTGACACGTGCCCAGTTTGCAGCGATTCATTAATTAGGTCTAGCAGGTTTTGTCCGATGACATTTAAGCAATCTTGTATTATTCTTGCATTTATCTACTCCAGCCGTTTTGTTCAAAGAAAAGCAAATTGATTTAAGATCCTCTAACGATATTGGGTGAAAACTTTCAAAAGTACAGTTAATATTAATCGGCTGTTTTATTTCGTCTAGCTCATCTACTAGATCAATGGATTGATTGATTGACAAAATACCACTGACGAAATATTCATTAAATCTACTTGCAATGATGTCCTCTGACTGTAATTATATGCCATTGAAGGTTATGGATTGCGGTTTGCAATAACTAGGTTTTAACAAAGATTTCAAAATTTTCCATAACTCTTTGCTGTTGTTTTGATGCAAATAAATTTTCCTCTGAATATATTCACAACGAGTTTGTTTAACGGATTGCGAATATTTGTTACGCGCATCTTTGTACCTATTCAAAAAGATATGCCTATTAGTTCTTCTCCATTTCTTGTACAGCTTGTCCCTTTTAAGTTTAAGACGCAAAAGATCCAAATTGTACCAGCTGTTCGAGTTCTTTACTATACCAAATTTATTTTCGACTAGTTCATTGGTTCATATTTTTAAGACGTCTGTCAAAACAGCTGTATTCTGATCTAGAGAACCGGTATTTGTTTGAAAATCCATACTTCTTTCTATGCTTGTTTCGAATACTTTTTCCAACATTTCAATTTCACATAATCACTGTCACCACTACTATTATCTTCAACGTTAATAATAATGGTTTCATGATCGGTTACTTTCAAGTCAGAATTTATAACAACACTAACAGAATCAAAATTACAGTACACATGGTTAATCAAAGTTCTACTGTGTCTGGAAATACGCGTATGTGCATTAGCCAATTGTTTTAAATAAAACAATTGTTAAAGATTAAAATAGGACGTTTTTCTTCTACAATCTGACGAAATTCTACGTTGTTTGTAGACAACCCGGACTGCCTACCTTATGGAATTAAAATTCGAATTCTCCCTTGATCTAATAAATTATAAAGAAAATCATTCAAATTTTCTGATCGTTACTAGTGTTAAGTAGAAATGGTAGGAAATTAACCAGGAGCTCTATTCATAAGGACCACTAATGCGCTGAGTCGAAGTAACATAAAGTAAATTTAATTTTCTTGTGTGAATACTATTTCTATTGTGATACTAACATTGATTCTCAAGCCCAGTTGGTCACCGCTTGCAGACTTAGAACAACTACAAAAGTGAGACTTCCTCGAAACAAGAACTTCTCCAAAGATCAGGTATAAACTTCTCAAAAGGATAGGGAGCTTTTTATAGTAGTTCAAGCTGGAATATCCAAAAAAAAAAAAAAAAAAATCAGTACCAAACATTCCCAGAAGTTTAGGAGAGAACTTCCTCGAAAATCAGGAAGCAATTTAGGAAAGAAGAATTCTTAGAACTTTGAATCTTTCCAGAGGTTCTGAAGTCCTTCCCAGAAATTCAAATAGGAACATCTTAGAGGGTATTAACTTCACTGAAGTTCAGGACGAAACCAACCAGGAAGAGCACTGCCTATTATTTCAAATAAAATCAGGATCAAACTGCCATATAGCTCAGGACGATAAGTCCAAGAATTTCGGGAGAGAACTTCTCTGAAGTTCAGGAAGGGACTTCCCAGAAGTTCCAGAAGAGACTTCCCAGATGTTTAGTTGGAAATTCCCAGAAGTGCTAGAGAGCTTTCTCGAAGTTCATCAGAGAACATTTAAGAATTTCAGAATGAGGCCTTCTCGAAATTCAGGAATAAACCTCTCCAAAGAACAAATATAATTTCTCCAGAGTTATAGGGGTTACTTTCTAGTAGTTTGAACAAGAATTTCTCTGAAATTTAGGAACAAACTTCCCTGAAGTTCAGGAGAAAACTTCCCAAAAGTTCAGAATTTCAGGATGAAACTTAAAAAAAAATTAATGGAATTTTCCCAGAAATTCTGGAGAGGACATTCCCAATGTTTTGGTAGAATTTTCCTCGGAGTTCAGAAGTTTAGAAAGAATAGGCGCCAGAAAAATCTTCCCCGAATTTCTGGAAGAAACTTAATAGATAGGGGGCGACCTCGGCGTAGTGGTTAACATCCATACCTCTCACGCCAAAGTCACGAGTTCGAATCTCACCCCCGGACAAGTTACGAAAATATCCAAAAGAGGTATTTGAGTGACTACGACGGGAGATGAACCAGCCCGAGGCTGAAAATCTTGATAACCAAGACAAAAACAAAAAAAAACTTAATAGATTGGGCACTACCTATAAATTGAAGAGGAAATTCTTCACAACATTCACGAATAAACGTCTCTGAAGGTCAGGAGAGGACTCCCCTGAAGTTCCAAAGTATACTTCCCAAAAGCTTAGTTGGAACTACCCAGTAAAGTTAGGTTTCCTGAGAGTTTTGTCAAGGTTCAGGAGCTCACAGCAAATCAGGTAGATACTTCTCAGAAGAACAGGAAGAATTATAAGGGGTACTTCCTAGTAGTTCAAGCAAGAATTTCCCACAAATTCAGGAACAAACTTTCCCGACGTTCAGGAGAAAACTTCTCTGATGTTCAGAAGAGGACTTCTCAAAAGTTCAGGAAGAAATTTTCAAGAAATGTAGGAAGATTTTTAAAATAAATTCTGTAGAAAATTTGCCTTAAGTTCCAGTTTCTCCAGAAGTTTGGAGGAATTTTCTTCGCAGAATCAGAATCACCACAAGATGGACAACTTTTAGGTACAACTTTGTAGAAGACACCATGATTCGGAAACCTAACCCTTAGGAGTTATTAATTTCACCGTGAAAAAAGGCTTTTCTGATCACTGTGCAACGAAGCAGAAGATTATTGAGTTTTTCCAGATCCGACAGATTCGATGGAGAACAATTCCACTAAGCGCACTTCGTATGGGAGGAATTTGGGAAGCTATTGTTAAGAACACCAAAATCGTCTTGATGAGTCGAGCTCACTCGTAATGCCGGAGCTTTCAACGTTGCTCTGCCAGATGCGCAGCTCAATTCTAGACCTCTGTACGCTCATTTTGATGATTCGTCAAATCGTAACCCGTTCATGCCATGCCAATTTTTGATTAATCGATCTCTGACTGTTATTTTGGAACCAAGCTATGAAGGAAATCCAACTAATCGACTCTCCAGATGGCAATACGTTCAGCGCCTTTGCAATGATTTCTGTTGCAAATACCTGTTGGAATTGCAGTCAAGGCAAAGGTGGATAACAATACGATAAAACATCTCTCCAGGAATGATCGTTATTATCAAGGATGAAAACTTACCTCTTCCAAACTGGATGATTGGGAAGGTTGAAAAGACCTACGCAGGAACAGACGGAATGGTCCGGGTGGTGAATTATCAGACCAAGTCCGCAATACTAAAGCTTCCAATTCACAAACTAGCTCCTCTGCCGATGTTTGATAATTCTTCTACTGCTAAGGATACCAATGACGAATCTTGACGAATTCCTAGTGGGGATGATGATCGAGCAGTTCCAGTGCGTAAACGTTGCGAATTGAAATTAATGTACGTCAGTGCATCACCCAGCCGCTGCCTGCTGTGATGCACGAAAATGGAAATTTACCGCTACCGAAACGTAAAGAGGAAACTGCAGCACTGCACGCGAAAAAGGGAAGAATGAACAGCAGAATGGAAGTCATCATTGTTTAAACAGCTTTCACTGTGAAGATCAAAAATTTATTGAATGTTGTGAACATCAATTGGTTTCATCAACTAAGGAGTAAAATACAAAGTTAGGAAAGAAAGTGTTTTCTTCATTTGAGAATCCTAGTTAACCTTAAGCATAAATGTGGTCTAGTGAATTGCCCATCGGTTTCTGTTAAGGAAAAGACGTTTCATACACTCCACTCGCGAACAACCGTTTATGCCCATCTTAATTTGTGTGTCAATATGTGCAAAGAGATCGATGTTTGAAGAGCCTGTCCTACCCAAGGCAGCAATTCTGGCGCTTCCATCGTCTATACAACAGCCAACCCAGGATTGTGTATTGTCGGAAAATGCTATGCTATACTATGCTATAAAGTTGTACATTAAAGTGTAGCAATGTTGTTGCAGCAATCCAAGAAATTTGACAAGTTCTCTTTCGCCACTCGTTCTTATATTTTCAGACATTCTTCTCTTTTCAGAGAGCGAGTAATGGCGCTATAATCATAAGCCATAGGAAGCTAGGACTATAGTTAATGCTAAAGTCCCAACCGTTTAAAAACTGATGAAGCATCACTTAACCTTCTTAGACTAGATGCTCCCAACGACCATTTTTTAAATAAATTTTTGTTCTGTACACCAAACAGGGCATTCTGTTCAACTATTCTCTCCGACTATTCTTTTCCTTTTTTCTTTGATATCTACTGAAGGCTACGTGAGTTTTCTGTGTCTTCTTAAGGTAGATATCAAATCCTCTTTATCTCCAACGGTTGCATGGACGTGGCCAGGTGAGCGATCGAAGAGTGTCTTCGTGGAGATTATTGCGTGAAGAAACGTACCAGTAACTGGTTTCGTTTCATGGTGGCATGCAATGTCTTCAACGAATTATTCCTCATCATAGCTCCATCCACGAGGTGTGCAAACGTCAATGCTAATGCTAATGCTAATGCTAATGCTAATGCTAATCTTAATTGCTGTGTCAATATTTCCTCCCGAGCTGTTTTATTTGGATATAATAATCACATTGCCATGTTAGACCCATCATTATGTCAACTCATGATGTTGCGAAAATAATTCATATTCCCTCTCGGTTTCGATAATAATCTTCGATGATATCTGCGAGCAGAATAAATTGTCTCTTGATAAACGGAGCTATAATTTTATGCATTCAAAAAAAAAAAATTCAAAATAATGGCTCTACAGAATATGCATACAGGTTTCAGCTGCAATCAAACAATTATTTGATTATTTTTCCATCCCGCAAGACTCACTTTTGTCCTGACATAATGGGTGTTGGTAAAATTAGCATGGAAAATTGTTGCCTGATGCCAAAATTTGAGGTAATTGTCTTCTGCTCACGAAAATGATCAGAAGATAAAATAAAAACATCCGATGGGTTGCTATCCATTCATTTTCATCAAGAAAAGTTTCGCAAGACATGCACATGTCACCTCCTTTTTGACAGTTTGGTGAGGTCCGCTGTGACACTTAATTGATTCAACAAAGGAGTAACATTACCGGGCTGGTCGACCACAATCTTTTGTCGGCAACAATTATTGATAAGACTCTTTCCCTGATGTGGTATCAGTTGCCGCCTGCTCCGGCTGTCGAATTAAATTGTCGGGATTTACTCGGTCCTATTTTTGTTTAACCAAAAAAGTTCTCTAGCTACTAATGCTGCGAGGCAATGGTTATGTCCCACGGTACGTCTCTATCATCGTCTTCATCTTCGTTGGCCTCACCCATGGGGGTGAAACTGGTGTGATAAATTGACTCGATCCATCATTCTCTTATTAAACGAGTTGACATCACGGCATGGCATGGCGCCGGAGTTGTTTTTTTTATTCAACGTTCCCAAGCAAAGATCTTCACGACTATCCTAGAACAGTCATATGTTTTGGATGCCAATAAGGGTGGCTTACAAGATTGCGTTGCCTCCTTGGGAAACTGTTGCTAGTCTACAGCAACTGGTTGAGTTTTTTCTGACTTCCATTCGGTTTGTTGTGAATTGTAGGATTCGCTTGTGAAAATACACATACAAAGCAACGCATTCGCCCTCTGAAATGACACTCAAGTATAACTACTCTTTACACCCTGGTTAAAATTGACCTAGCTCGTTTTAACGCACATTAATTCCTCTCGAGAACAATTTCAACAACGTCATTCAAACAGGATTTGATTCTTATCTAACAGCTCGTAAAACAATAGCTGGAAATGAGCAGTGCCCTCGGCCCTCGTCTGCATTGCAATCACCAACCGTCCACCCCTCCGCATTCCACAGTCCATCATCTTGTGAGTGACACACGTATCACACTTAATTTTGTTCCTAGTTAGCCAGGAAGTTCCTGGAAATGTCAAGCCAAAGGACCACCGCCGGATCGTATTCGCATCATCATCATCATCCCCCTCGCCGGGGCCAGAAGGAAACAAAGGAAGAAAGTGCCACCGAGCGTAGTAAGTAGGTATGCTCGACCGACCGACTGGCATGACTCGGGCCCGAGTACCGAAACTATTTATTTCCATCACACACCATCATTACGGCGAGTGGTCCGGACGCGCTTTATCTGCTGGAACACATCTTTATAGCTGCATTTTTATGATAAAAATGAAGTTACACTTTTACGAGCACACACGGCTTCGCAGCGCTAGGAGTCGAGGATATCCATTAACATTTTCCGGAATGTCATGCCACACATGTTCTGCACTGGAGGCAGCAGCCAGCAGCAGCAGTAGTAGTACGCTTCAAAATGCAAGAGGTGAGAAATGAAGTTTCCCGTCATCCGGAAGAATTGATATGAAGGAACAACACCATCTGACTGCCGTTTTTCAGGCTGTGGAATGACACCAGCAGAAGCAGCAGCAAGCCAGTCACCAAAAGACAAAGACATGTGTCTAGTAATGGTGGGTTAGAGTGAATTAAATTAGGATATGCTTTGTGGTGTCCTTTTCAATTATACATCATGTCGGATAGATGAGAAGGAGTGATGGTTTGATGGAGAGGCAGGTTGATGCAGCAACTACCGGGGGGAAATTAAGGAAATGGAAGTCCTGCCTGGAATGATAATTATTTCAGGTTGTTGTTTCCGTGATCTCTCAACTGTGGCTCAGAGCAAAATTCTCCCACATAATGATGGTCTCATTTTAAAAACAAGCATCGCAAAAGTCAGCAAGTAAAACCATTAATCACCTTCGAAGAAGGCTTTCAATCTGTAATTTATTGGCAGATTAGTGGCCGTCGGTGCTGGCAAATGAAGCTCGTTAAGTCGAAAAAAAAAACATTGGCTAAAGGAGGAGAAACAAAAACGGTTCAGAACCATACTCTCAAATAGGCCATAATTCATGGGCTGGGACTGTCGTCTTAAAATTTCGGTTGCGGGGCTACCTGAGATCTTGAAGGCCCCTAAAACGACCGATTTGATAAGCAAGAGAAAAGGTTGCCGTTTGACGACTCCTTATCTTAATGGAAGTGTTTTTCGACGAGCTATCGGGTCGATCGTGGGTTTTAGCTTTTGGATGAATTCTTTAGCGGTGAAATTTCTGCTATGCGGTTTGAATGAGGAATGGGGGGGGGGGGGGGGGGGCGGATCTATGTGACGGTTTGTCACGTCAATGTTGTCATCGGAAAGGATCCTTCTTATTAAACTCTGTCATGCTACTCCCTCAAACAAAACAAGTTTGTTCCGAAGTATGTATTCTAAGTTAAAAATAAATCTCATTATGATAGAGAGCAATAACTTTTTGTTTGTTGTCCAACCCAATTTCACATTATACTGAAATATTGGTAGTAATAATATACAACTTGGAACAAATTTATACACCGTCCCAGTTTAGACGATTTGCAAAATATTCGCATTAATTCGCGGATGGACTATCTTCCAATTAATTATTTAGTAACGGTCACACTGAAATACCTCTTAATTTTTTGCAAATTTGCTGGTTGATGGTGCCAGATGTGTTGAAGGACTTACTAAACTGGTCACATCCAAGAATCGCTTGTCCGGCAAGGAATTTTTGGGCAAAATGTTGACAGTTTCTTCTTCTGGATGGTCTCAGGAACGGCTATCCTGGATTGAGCGACGTAGAACTTCTATCCCGGCATCTATTTGGTTTCGACTCGTAGTCCATACTAAGGCTGTGTCCCAATTCACGAATCAATTTTAATTTTCACTTAAACTTGACAGATGGAAAATAATCGATTAAGTCTGCTACTTGAGCGAATTTATTTCTGACAGACGGGAACTCAATTTTAACAGACACCTAACCGAAAGTTTGTTGATCATGAACAGTGGGATTTTAATCGATTAATTGATTATTTTCCATCAGTCGAGTTTACGTAAAATTAAAATTATTTCGCGAATTGGTACACAGCCTGAATAACGCTCACGGGTCTGGTGAGCCACTGCCGGTTCAACTTTTGCGCGCAGATATAGGCCACCGTGTTTTGCTTATCCTTCCGATTCGGTGTCTATCAAACCTTGTATATGTGTAGTCCAGGCCTTCGCCGGATCTGCTGTCTTCTAATGATGCCGGTATATTGGATAGTCTTGATTACAGCCGTAAATGATGAATTCCGAGTTGTTTTCCGATCCATCTATATGACGCCATTGGATGTTCAAAATGACTGCACGAACATTTTTTTGGGCATCTGTACTTGTTTCGACTCCTTCACTGTAATTCCGTTGCTGATTATGATGAAACATCATCGGGGTAAACTGTTAGCTGTTAGCTAGTTTCAAGCAAGATAACAGCAATTCTTACTGATACACTAAAAAGTTACAAATAAATGTGTGTCTCATTTTTTTCGAACATAGCCTTTTGAGCAATTCCCCAAAATAGTGGTTATTTGGCAGTAACTTTTTGACGTATACAATATCTCCACTACGGCAAGAACTGGGTACCAAATATGAATTCATAAAAGAGTAACCGTTACAAAATATTGAAACATTTTGAACGTCAAGTGTTATTCAATAGATCCAGTGGATTGAACCTGTCAAAATTACGCGTTTTTTGTTTTGAAAAAAAAAAAAAAAAGAAAAGACAAAATACAATAGTGCCCTAGTGCCACTAGGGCGATTCTGTTCTCACATATTAGGGTGATACCAATTTTTATGCTGCTTTAAAAAATCAAAATCATGGAATAAATTTAAAAAGGTACTAAAACAAGTATATTTGCCAAAAACAGCAACTAACTATCGAAGTACAATACATTTTAAGTAAAGCTCTTGAAATAGTTTTTTTTTTAAATAAATATGCACATATTATAAAAACACGTGTATTCCATCTTTCTGAAATGATCTACAGTATGCAAAAAAAGTTTATCCACCCTCAGTGAAAAATTAGATTTCTTCCAAAAAATCCACCAGAAAATTGAAACACGTTTAATTGTTGTTCAGTTGATAATTATTTATGCAAAAACCAAGCAAATTCATGCGAGTTCTAAGCAAAAAAAAATTCTCTAGCATTTGAAACATGATGATAGAAAAAAAAGTTAAAAAATAACGCAAAAAGAGTATATCCCCCGCTCTGGCTCACATAGTTTAAGTACTTCGTATGACCACCTTTGGCTTCAATTACTGCTAGACATCGTCGTAGCAAAGACTCAACAAGCTTAGCAGTTGTTTCCGGGGTGATTTTGTCCCATTCAGTTGAGATTACCTGCCGCAATTGCTGGATCCTTGTTGGTTTTGGCTCCTGGACCTTAATTTTCAAAATTGACCAGAGATGCTCGATCGGATTATGGTTGGAAGACAGTGCTGACAACTCCATAATCTTGATACGGTTTTCCTTGTACCACTGCGAAACCAGCATTGAGGTGTGCTTCGGATCTCCGGCTTGTTGGAACGTATATCTGCGCCCCAACTTTAGCTTTTGTGCAGAGGCTGGTAGTTTACGCTTCAAAATGTCCAAATAAACCACCTTGGTCATGATTCCATCAATGGACTCAAGTTCTCCAACACCGGATGTAGCCAAGATCCCCACACCATGACTCTACCTGAAGAAATAAAACTCAAATTCATGCTCAGTTGGTTGAAATATCAATGTTGGTAAAGTAACTCACCACCGCCATGCTTGACTGTAGGCCGCAAACACTCGTTTTTTCAAACTTTCACCGGTTCGCCGCCATTTTCTTGTGATACCATCAGATTAAAATAGCATAACTTTCGTCTCGTCTGACCAAATCACCTTATTCCAGCCATCACTGTTCCATGAAATGTGGTCCTGGGCCCACTTCAACATTTTTTTTGATATTTTTTGCGGACAGCCATGGCTTCTTAAGTGCTACTGTGCCCTTAACACCTTTCTTATGAAGTTGATTTCGTACGGATTGTGATGTCAGTTGAATGGAAAACTCACTTTCAATCTGTTTCACAATGTTCGTAAATGATAGTCCCCGGTCCAGCTCCGCCTTCTTCACGATAGTTCTGTCAATTCAGCCAGTTGTCTTTGAAGGACGCCCCGGTCGTTTAGCTGGTGAGATAGAACCACGCTTTTTGTACATCTGCACAATTCTAGCGACCGTATCTTTGTGAAGCTGAACAATGTCGGCAATATCGCGGTAGCTTTTGCCAGTTTTGTGATGTTCAAAATTCAAATTTCGGATGCTGATCGAAATTTTCTGCTTTTAGGGCGTTGTGCAACAAATAACTTCCAATTTTGAACAGGAAACTAAAATTTTGAGCACGAAAACTTCAAGAGCAAACACATTTAAATCGTAGTATCCGTTCGGGGGTGGATGAACTTTTTTTGCGTAATTTTTTACCCTTTTTCATAATTCATCACATAACATCTCAAGAAGAGATATAAATGCCATATTTTCAATGGCAATGTGATAAAAAAAAACATGAATAGATAAATCATGTAAGAACACTCATCGAATTCAACTGATTTTCACCAGAAAAACAAAAAAAATTGTAAATTGTTAGGGGGGGTGGATAAACTATTTTTGCATACTGTACAAGATAACTCATATATAGTGGGGAGCCAATGAAAATCGAATTTTTGAATTTTCAAAAAGGGCGGTTTCAAAAGTTTCGTCTCCCCGAAAAAAGTCCCCATGCAAAACCACCAAAGCGCTCAAAGTTAGACTTTTGTGACCCATAGAAAATTTCCCACGTCAACAACCCATGGGTATATGAAATTCCCGAAATATAATTCGAGATCTGGTGTTATATCGTAAAACATTATATGAAAAAAATTGGTCTTCTGGGAAAATTTTCGAGTTAGAGGAAGGCATTGAGTTTGATATGATGAATTTGAATACAATTGCTGAGATATGCATGTTAATAGGATTTAAACATACCTCTCCTTATTTCATCAGGAGTTAAATTAGCTACAACCCCGGAAATTTTCATGTTACAGGCATCAATGATAGAGGCAATATACTCCCACTGTACTTTTTGCTGCTGCGAAAGATTAGTTGTCCAGTCCACCATCTAACTACCAACCAGCTTATTATTTTCAAAAAGGTGAAACTTTAAACCCTTACCCGACGTCTGATGCATTTCCATTTTCCGTTCCGGAGAGCTCGTCAGCAGCAGCGTGTTGGGCGTGGTCATGCAGGCATACGTGTTTTCCACGGCATAGACGTACCCCTTGGAGGAAGAACCTGACTTAATGACAACCCAACAGTCGGGTGACATCAGAAAATCGCAGAATCCCTAGCCTGTAGCCGAATCCAGGCTGCAAAACAACCCGATGACTTAAGAGCCAACTTTACCGCTTGAGTGTAATACAATCAATGAAAGTAAGGAAATTAACATATATTGTCAAAATTTCAATAGAATGATAAGTTCGGTAGAGGTAAACGAAATTTATTTATAGACGGGTTGCCGCTTGCAACTTTCCCGTTATTTTAGGTAAGGAAACGAGTTGGGACTGTAGTGTAGAAAATAAGTACGTTTTTGGCGATCATTTTAACGTCTTTAGGGATGATCGCAACAAATCTTTATCCAATAAGAAATCTGGTGGTGGAGTTTTAATCAACGGGCAGCAAATTTTATCGTTGATGACGAAAATGAATCTCTTTTGGTACCAATTTTGGGAGATAATGAAACGCTCCGCACTCTATTTGACAAAAGTTCAGAGCTGGGACTTAATCAAATAAACCAAGTAAGAAATCATAACAACTGTTTTATCGATTTGTTATTTACTAATATGACCGATGATTTCTGCGTAACGGAATCATCCAATCCTCTATGGAAAAATGAAGTATTCCACACCGCGATTGAATACGCCATATTTATACATGACAACACCACAATGTTGGATGGCGATTTAACCGAAACCTATTATGACTTTAGACATGCAAAATAAGATGTTTTCAAAAATAAACTAAGCTCCTTTGGTTGGAAAAATTTGATTCGTAATTTGAACATAGAGCTAGCCCCGAACAAGTTCTACCAAGTAAAATACGAGAATTTAGAGACGAAAGTACCTAAGAAGCAAAGAAAAAACAAACAAACAAATTCAAAACTCCAGCATGGTAAAATAGAAGAATAATCAACCAGAAAAATAGAAAACAAAAAGCACATAAAGCTAACAAAAAGATAAAAATGATTTAAACCTTACAACATATTTAACCATATGTGACCAGTAGAGCTTGGAAATAAAAAATACTTTTGAGGATTACAACATTGAAGTAAAAAATAATATAAAGTTAGACCCAAAATTTTTTTTTTAGTTTCGTTAAGACCAAACAACAGTCGAATAAGTGTACATCAAAAATGGAATTAGAAAATCAAACAGGCAAAACCAATAACGAAATCAGCAATTTATTCGCAGACTTCTTCCAAGATGTTTACACTATTCGTGACGAAAATAATCGGGATTATTAGTTTTTCTCGGACCTACCTGAAAAAATCAGTGAAGAGATGTAACAGTTAATAACATATCACTTAAAAAAAATATACTTTCAATAAATACCTTGGATGCTTCTAAGGGAGCTGATGGTCTGCCGCCAGCTTTTCTCAAAGCAGTATCGAAAGAGCTAGTGAAACCTTTGTTTTGGCTATTCAATTCATCCTTTGAATAAAGTATTCTTCGGTCAGTTTGAAAGGAATCCGTTCTGATGCCGATTATTAAAACCGGTAAAAAATCCTAAAAAAGTTTTGTGGAATTTCGAAATTATCTTGTATTCCTAAGTTATTTAAATCGATAGTCAAAAAACTTGTTTTCTCACAAGTTAAAAATTTAATTTCTAACAAACAACACGGCTTTGTTAAAGGGCGATCAACGACTGCCAATTTGTTGAATTTTGTAACATTTTCTATAAATGCAATGGATAAAAGAAATTATGTTGAAGCGTTGTATACTGACTTAAGTAAAGTATTTGATAGAGCTGATATTCCTTTATCTCTGTTTAAATTATCGCGACTTGGTTTCAATCAGAGATTACTAAAATAGGTCCAATCATACTTGACTGGTAGAACACAAAGGGTAAGATTTGGTGGTAGTGAATGTGACATCTGGAGTGCCACAAAGTTCTCATCTTGGACCATTACTGTTTGTTTTGTTTGATAACGATGTAGAGCTGATTTTTAATAATTTGAATGTTTAAATATATGCTGACAAAATTATTTTTTTCTTTGAATTATGTAAAGCATCTGATTTGATAATATTTCAACGCGAAATCGATAAATTTCATACCTGGTGTACGAAAATTTAACTAGAACTAAATGTAAAAAAAATGTCATTCAATATCATTTTCAAGAATACACGTTATAACACCATTGGCTAGAAGCAAGTTGAAAGATGCAGTCATATTAAAGACCTAGGTGTTATACTTGACTCAAAGTTATCCATTGTCGAGCATTCTAATAACATTATCTTCAAGGCAGCCAACATACTCGGTTTTATCAAGAGGTTAAGTTTTCATTTCAAGAATCCCTGAACAATCGAAACATTGTACATCGGATATGTTAGACCCATCCTTGAATATTGTAGCATACTCTGGTCTCAATATAACGATTCACATGTAAATCGTATTGAATCAGTACAAAAGCAGTTTTTGTTGTTTGCTTTACGGAAATAAGGATGGGCGAGCCTTCCATTGATGTCTTATGACTCAAGATGAATGCTAATTAATTTATACACACT
This sequence comes from Aedes koreicus, assembly GCA_024533555.2. Classification (NCBI taxonomy): domain Eukaryota; kingdom Metazoa; phylum Arthropoda; class Insecta; order Diptera; family Culicidae; genus Aedes; species Aedes koreicus. The sequence goes on from JAHHFK020005841.1 coordinate 66,041, forward strand.
TAAAAAACGAAGAGAAGGGCTTGATCGCAGCAAGCCATGCTTCAATACTGACGTGTTTTGTTTTTGCTGCGTCGTTTTCGCGAAAAAAAAATCAAACAATAATTCGTAATTTAACTTGAACTAACAGTGAAATCATAAAATCTCCGCGTGCATTGTGTAAATACAATCGATTCCCTCTCGAAATGTGTGAGTGTCGGTAGTATTTCTCCGTTTTTGTTTTGTTTTTGTTCTTCACCCCCGCACCCGGAAGAAGAGTTACATCAGCTTAGTTTTGGTAATTAGTGGTGATGTTGTGACACTCGGGCATAAATTATTACATAAAGAGTGTCTTCCCGCTTTGTCGCGAGTGAATCGATGATTATTAGCAGTTTTGTAGCTCGATATAGAGTCGCCTCATAGCGGGGATTATTGGCAGAGTGTGGAATGAAAAAAAAGAAGACTAGTGCAATGTAGAGAACGGCCATTTGCTGGTCAGAAGCAGCAAACGAAAACAACGCGCATGGGCGGGTGAAAAGCTTGCACATAATTTTAGATGCATTCACCACGGGGTGTACAGAGGTTTAATATGCAGGTTTGCTTTCTGACGGATGGCTTAGAAACGTTAATTTTGGCGCAGATATAATCGCGAGTGCATGAAATTAATTACGAATCAACGTCGAAAATTTTTATTTTTACGAATCAACAAGATTGTGTGATTGAGGAGGTGGACAAGGGTGAGATCTATCTGATTATAACTATATAACAATAATCTTATTTCAAATAATACTAAATACGTGCCTGGTTTGGAAAGTTAAAATTGCCAAATCTGGAAGTGTGTTGCAGTGCCCTTATCATATCGGTAATGTTTACATGTGGAGCTTATTGTATGTGAAAGTAACCTCGGAATGGGCGTGACTCTCCAGACATTCTGAAATGGCTTGCTGAATCTGCAGTAGAGCTATCACTTTCTAGCTCTCGGATTAAAGGTGCTTCCCATGGTCACTTGAATAATTGTTGTAAGCAGGTTTCTTCCATAATACCATTGCCGGCCGATGGGTGTTAGATTGGACACACACACACACACACACACACACACACACACACACACACACACACACACACACACACACACACACACACACACACACACACACACACACACACACCTAAATACATTTAGGTGATTTTAGATTTTTTTTGTTTTTTTTTGTCATGTTATTGAAATTTTCAGTCTTGGGCTGGTTCATTTCCCGTCGTACTCACTCAAACACCTCTTTAGGGAATTCCCGTTACTTGTCCGGGGGTGAGATTTGAACTCATGGTTTTGGCGTGAGAGGTATGGATGTTAACCACTACGCCAGGGTCGCCCCTCCCTGAAAATATGAACTTTTATGCTCCTATTGGCGGTTTAAGAAAGATAAACTTGTTTTATATCAACAGTCATAGAACAGCCTATGCCAAAAACGGGTCATTAAATAGAATGATGTCATGCTATAATACTAACAGTGAATTAATTGATATTACTATGGACAGAAATAAACTGAAACAAATTCTTTTTGAGGCAAGCAAGTCAATAATAAAAAGTAAAAAAAGTGAAAGGAACATAGATGTTAAGAATGCAATGTATTTAAACAAATGGTCTACTACTGATTGACGACAATAAATAAATAAATAAATAAATTATCGTTGGCAACTGCCAGAATATTATATGTTCAATTAGTGTGCTCCTTTTTTTGGAAAAATTTAAAAAATATAAAACAAGATAAATTGAATTCGAATGAAAAATTTAAGATAATTATTCTAAAACATCTCTTAAATAATCGTTTGCCGTTGTCTACGTTGAATATGTGATATTTCATTAAGGTAGCTCACTTATATTCCATAAGGGTGGTCTTTTTTGTAGAAAATTCAAAATTTTTAATCATTTTAGGCCATTGTCTACATTTGATTCATGGTATTTTATGCACCCTGGTTAACTAATTTTCCAAAAGGGTGATCTTCTAAAAAAAGAAAGAGAATTTGAATGACAAAGTGCAGGCAATAGTATTGAAGCATCTCCTATGTCATTCACACTACCAAAATGCCATGTTAATTTCTGTCCCCTGAGACCGACACATGCAAGCGTCCTTTAGCACATAAGAATGAGTTGAACGAGATGAGAAAATAAATTCCATCAAACACATCTTGTGTCGAATTGCGTATGTGTCTGTTTCACGAGACATAATTTTACACGAAATTTTTCTTAACGTTCCTCGACTTTTTACAAACATGAATTAGGTCTCGTGTAAAATTCATAATTTCTTAGTGTGTTGTTAACATTTAATAAGTGATGTTAAATCTGGGTGGCTAAATTGCTTTTCATTAAAATGATACTTTTAGTCGAAAATTTCTAAAAAGTCAATCAAATTGAAAACTTGAATGGGATAATTGGGACAAATGTATTCAAACTTCCCCTTTACTATCGTAGGACACTTAGCACATACAATATGTGATATTTTATTTGGGCGATTCCCTAATTTTGCATAACGGTTGCCCTTTAAGTTGTTAATGAGTTTCATTAGGCCGAATTTTTTTTTAAATTGTTTTCGAGGTAACACCATATCTAGACGTTTCATGCATTTCTAAGACGTTTGGCATCAAAAATAAAATTCGTTTTTATTTAAAAAAAAAGTCAAACTTTTGCCGCTTTGAGGGTGAACTTAACGAAGTCTGATTGAGCTCATGGGACTCAAATGTTGTATAGGACCTTGTTTTCAAGAGACAAAACTGTTGAGCTCCACCCGAATCGAAGTAAGCGTTTGCCGCGAGTGGAGGTGTTTATATTTTACTGTCATTTTTTTTCGCTCCTTTCTAAGAAAATATAAATTGGAAAATCTACTATATATCCAAACCAATGAGAACAATGTGAAAGTGTGTAAGTACATGCCTATGAATGCCTATAAATAAGTTTATCACGAAATTCAGTATGCTAAGCTGTTCGGTTCTTGTGTTGTCGAATGTACGCATACGATTTAGTGAACGCTAATTTATCCATTCCATAAGTGGTGAAAAATGTTGTTCTATGCCGTGGCAATCTTCTGCGCTGGCAGTGTCGAGGTTCAGCGCTGATTTTGATCGTAAAAATCCATTCGGAATATGCTCTGTGGTGGAGTGAAAAGAATGTTTCTGAGGGAATAAACGATTAGACTTTGAACGGAGCAGTAAATAAAGGAAGCAGCTGTGCGGAAGAGCTCAGGAGTGCTGGATAGTGAAATTGGTTTTAATTTTCTCGTTGATATGCTAGTAGCTGTGCGGTTAGAGTCGGTGGTGCTCTCACATCAGCGCGACGTGGATTCAAATAAATAGAAGAATTACTGTATGGATCGTATTCTCACAAGTTGTAATATTTTTGGAACTATACACGAGCGAGGTAGCACATCAAACCTTCTGGTTCGCCTCTACGCAGGTTGTTATGAAGTACCAGGTAGTTATCCAACGACTGCCTGTCGATATGCCAAATTTGGATGACGTCTGAGTTGCGTTGTCTCAAATTGTAGTGTTCAGCCCACTGTATCGCGGAGCTTTGCGATTGGTTGAGCGGATTGCAGATAATGAGATCACTACCAAGTCTTCCCCGGTTAGTGCAGGGTCGATGACTTTGGAAATCAACAGAAACATAAGGTTACCAGAGAGCACGAGGTGTTTCTAGGGATTCTAATTTCATGAAGTCTGTCAATTGTAACATTTAATGGATGGGCATAGATTACTTTGGTACGCACTATTTTGTTATGGGGTATAGTCGCGTTGTTTATGGTTTCAGTTACGTATTTTCCGGTGACGCGAGTGATCGAGTGAGCACAGAAAAGAAAACAATGCTGTTTCCCGGTGAGATATGGTGGTTCATCCAGCTGTGCCTTGCTCAATGTCCAATGTTGAATATTTGAACCTGAGGAGGTTCAATAGAATGATGATATTGTCATCGAGCTGATCACTGAAGCTGTTTTTCGGGTACGTTCCGCTTTTAAACATCTATGATATTGTGAATCACTAAATACGCGTCAATCAAGCATTGCACATACGCTTGATTGAAAGTTTCAGTATGTCACTACTGGAGCGGGGCTTATTGTGTACGAAGATAGCTTCGGAATGCTTGCGTTCTTGAAATGGGCTATTGGAGTCGCGGTAGAGCTGTCACCTTCTAATCCCCGGATTTAAGCTTTTTGCAACTGTAAACAGCAAATATGAAACAGTTGCAGGAAGATTCTATCCATAATACCGCTGCCAGACAGTGGGAATTAGATTGTAAACACACATACACACACACAAAACTGTTGAGCTCTACCCTTTTTTTGAAACTTGATGACCACATGTTTACCATATATTCCATTGGCACCCTAATATTCAATATAGGGTATGTGTCCCTTAACTCAGCCTAATATGCAACGATCGATTACATTTTTTATTATAACTCATGAAGTATTTGACCTGGAAGCGATATTCAACTAGTTGAACACTTGCTTAGAGAAGTGTAATAAGCCATTTGGTAGTATGTATCTCGAAAATGTACACAACTCATTTTATAAAGTCACAAACTTTCGAAGAATATGGATGTAATGTCGGTCTACGAGCACTAAATTGGGTCTATTCATGGATGCAACTTCGTCCCATTCGATCAATTAGTTATTAAATGCAGTCTTTTTCTTCTGATTTTCTGATCTAAGGCGTTGCCAGCTGTATTCGCTCTAACCCAACACAAAATTTCACAAAACAAATTATAATAAAAATGCTTAGAAACACTTAAGTGATTCCCACATATGGTTTATCGGTCATTCGATAGTCAAAACTTTATAATTCACTCTACAAATATTTTGTTCCTTCCTCATCTTAACACAGAGTCATTTGAAAAACATACAACCGAAACTCAGAATTTTTTATTGTAAATTTTACCAGTAACTACATTTTTATACACTTTTCATGCAACAGGCCACGATTGGAAACATAGAAAAAAATATGTCTCTAACATTGGGTCTACGGTTTTCTAGTTAAATCATTGTTATTTTACCTATGTGAACAGTTAGTTTATGACGTGTGACTATTTTCTATACATCTTTGCTGCATTACTCGGTTTAAAGGTTCAATTTAGCTAAAGTTTAGATCATTCGAAGATCGTGTAGATAATCTGTTCAGCATAACTAGTTAAGTCATGATGTCTAAAAAGTTAAGTAAATCGATGATTACGCGGAAGTGATTAGCTATACATTTATTAATAATGTCTCAATTGCTTCGGGTGCAATCGGTCAGCCTGATAGCAACATGATTTTCTTGATTATCGCCGAATTAATGACATATTTGGTACATAGGCCGAATGAAGGAGCTAGGCTAACATTACATCCCGTTACCCTACTCATACTCTAATTGTTATGTTTTGTATTCTCCGTGCGTTGAGTAACGATTATGATGTAGAAGGAGATGTTTTGCTCATCACCATGAGGCACCAAGAATGGACAGTAATGTTTGCTAGAATGAAAGATATGAAGAGAAAGTGTTGAAAGTTCCATCAGTGTACGGTAGGTTGGAAATAGAATAGAAGTATTAAAAATTGAGCGAAAGGGCATGGGTAAAGTAGTACTCGAAGCAAGGACGTTACCTTTGCCAAACATCTCACTGCGGGGTAGGTCAAAGCAGGAACGGATCCGCCACCTTGACTGGCAAAAGTATCGTGTTAGATCGCGCTCATGTACCACTGATAGCTTGTGATAGCTTCTAGCGGTAGTTTGTACACACTCTGTTTTTGATGCGTACATGGAGAGAAACCCCCTCTCCTTTTGGGTTTGTTTTGATACACAACGTCTGATAATTACTCAAATTTTTTCTCGTCATCTCTAACGTAGATACCTCGGAGAGAAAGGCCGTGAAGCGTAGTAATACTGGTCCCCACTAGTATGGATTAATGTTTACCACAATTTATGGGTTTTACAAACTCTCATTGTTATGTTTTGTATTCTCCGTGTGTGGAGTAACGATTATGATGTAGAAGGAGATGTTCGCCTGGGACACGGATATATGAAAACAAAAATTTCCGCTCCCCTTTGATTTTTGCGAGCCTTTGGTGTCCTATAATAACTGTGCAAAATTTCAGCTCGATCGGTGAAACTATATTTTACCGCTCGCAGTTTTAATTTTCCATAGGATTTTCTATGGGGAAACATACTTTTTCAAAGAAAAATCAGGCGAGGTGACCCGTTGTCCTCTAAAAATAATTCAACCCAATCGATCTCTGGGAAATCTTCCAAAGAAACTTTTCTTTCAAGACCGCAAAGCGTCAAATCGCTTGCGGAAAAAGTTATTTAGCTAATGCTGATTACTATCCAAACGAATGGCTCATTGGACTGCTTTTTTCTAACAACACTGCCACCTGCATCATGACCTGCAGCCTGCTGCTGTTTGCGCAAAGCAACCACGTGGTGAGGGGCGTTCATTCAGCATGGAGGAAAGCCGATATCATGCGCATAGAGTCCTCGATTTGGATGATACTTTGCACACGCTTCCGGTAAAGTTGACAAAACATTTTTACCGGCCGCATGGGTCATTTATACGCAAGCGTAATTTTTCAATAGGGATATGTTTTTTTACAAAATTCATCTAAACAATTATACATTGAAACATTGAAACATTTCAACGGAAAACACCGAGAGTAGAATAAGACCGCCTAAGAAAGAAATGCCCTGGATGAAAGCCATCTTTGGAGCACACCAACACGTAATTTTCCAACAGGACGGAGCACCGTGTCATACCTCAAAAAGGATTCAAGCGTGGCTGAAGGAAAACATGGAATTTTGGCCTAAGGACATATGGCCTCCTAGCAGCCCGGACGTGAATCCTTTGGATTACTCAATATGGACGTATGTTCAGGCTAAGGCCTGTGAACGTTCTGATCCCAGTGTTGGCGCTCTGAAAGCTAAAGTTTGGAGAAGGTGATCGAGAAAAATGGTGGACTTATTGAGTAATATAATGATTAAAGGCTTAATAAACGAATCCCTAAATAAAATTATGATTTTTTGATCATTTTCTATGAAAAAAAACTTATTCGAAACTGAGGTATGGATTTTCGCATTTTTTTATGGGACATACTGTATCGTAACACTGCTTCCTACGCGAGCTTCCTAGGTCGCGCTTGCTGCCGCCTATTAACATGTACTTTGTTTTCGACGAATTCACCATTTTCGAAGTACACCCACCTGATACGTGAAGCAAGAAAAGTAGGACTTTTCTTGCTTCACGTATCAGGTGGGTGTACACTTCTGCCACCATTCCAAATGTTCGGCCGATAATGTCCATATCATCCGCAAAGCAAACAAATTGGCTGAATCTCGTGAAAATTTTACCCCGGCTGTTAAACCCGGCTCGTCGCATGACTTTTTCTATGGCGATATTGAACAGAAGACAGGAAAATCTATCACCTTGTTTAAGTTCCCAGCAAGATTCAAATGAACTGGATGGTTCGCCTGAAATCTTCACGCAGCTTTGCAAACCGTCCATCGTTGCTCTAATGATCCTTGTGAGCTTCTCGGGGAATCTGTTCTCGTCCATGATGTTCCATTGCTATATACGGTTGATACTGTCGTACATCGCCTTAATCAGAACATATAATATGAGTAAAACTTGTTGAACTTTTTTAAACAGCATATGGTTGTAATAAAAAAGATGTATTTCTTAGATATAAAATTCTGTTTATTAGTTAAAAAAATCATTCCGGAAAAAACCAACTGAACCGCAACAAATTTCCTTCACTGTCCAGTAACGGTTGTTGGGGATTAATTGCCTGCCCAATGTCTAAGAGCATCTGTGTGAACGTCGCAACCAACCGTCCATTTGAACGCCGGCTCAATTGCAATAAAATTATTAAATTAATTTCCGAATTAAATCAATAAACTTATCTCCCCGCCGTTGTTTCCAGTTGGGTTCCGAAAACCCACACGGCTTTTAGTCCCGATTGGTGTTGAGTGGCAGACAGCAGTCGTGAACGGAAGCTTTCAGACAGCTAACCAACCGACCAACGCAACTCGAAGAAACACGCTCTGGATGTGTCAATCCTTGGGGGAGATTGGTCCAAGCTACAGCCACAACAGAAGTGGTAGGAATAGCGGCGATACAACAATTTATGAGAACTTTATTAACGTCCGTCAGAGTTGGAGTTCGCTTACTGGACGGTCAGCTTGGGTGCACGGGATTGAAATGTGAATTTGCTGCTTGCTGTCTTTGGTTCTGTCTTTCGGAAATGCGAGCGCGGAATGAGGAGGATTATAATTCGTTGACCTGTTTATCCGATTATTTCTACCCGCGTGTAGATGTGAATGTGCCTTACTACCCAGAAGACAAGCAGCAGCACCGTCTTTAAGCTTCAGCCGCTTCTAGGCTCTTTGTGGTCTGGGTGCAGTTGATACTTCTATCCTGATAGCATGATCCGTTCGTGGTAGATGTATTTAGCTTTGGGAATCAATTTACTTCTTAGCGTTAATAATCGCTGGAATAGGTTTACCCATGCGTAGGATCCGACACAGGAAGGACAGGACAGCAGCTTATACAGGCAAACGTGGGAACTCGATTGAAAGGGATTACCGCATGTTCTTTTCTCCGAAGCAAATCCCATTTCTTACAACCCAATAGTAATCATGCATTCTAATTTCAGTAATTGATGCTTAACCAAGTGAAACACATCAGCAAAATAACCAATTAAATCAACCACAAAGTACAAGTTCAGCAAACCGACGCATTGTCTCTCGATACGACTTCTACCAGCAAATCGATTCCATCCCAAAAAGAAAGCCCAACTTCATCATGAAACTTTTCACGACCAAGTGTATTTTGCTTCCAATATCAGGCATACGGCTTACATAAGAAATGGTAGTCGGGTGGGGTGAAGGTACGAGTGGCCAAAGAAAAAATACTCACGCAGCTCCTCCGGGCGGAAAAGCTTCTTAGATATTCCAATCTCATCCGCGCTATCTGTAACTATAATGGCCTCGTTTCCGTTCCGTTTCTTTGTTTCCGCCGCCCCGTGTTGAGCCGAGTGTACGAGAATAAGGTGCCAAGTTGCGCAACAATAAAATCATTTGTTGGAATCTCATTTCACACACCTTCTGGCCACGTGGAATGAATAGATCGGTTTATTTTTTGGTGAGTCGATTCACGCAGAACACGGTTTGGTTATTTCTAGACAAAGGTATATTTGCAGTGATGACAGATAATCAAGCTGGAGAAATTTGGTCTAGCGTTCTTTATTACCGGGACATTCAACCAATAGGAGGTAAGTGTTCCTTTTGTAAACGAGAATATTGTTATTAAAAAATGCCTCAGAAAATAAGTGCCGGAACGGTACGAACAATTTAAGAATATATCTAAAAAAAACCTAAAGTTCTTTGAGAACTCCTACATTCGAAGCTTAGGTCATTTAAAGTATCCGATTCGTCATACACATATAACTTTCAAACCAAGATAACTTTCTTGAAAAATTACCAACAACATTACGTCAGCAACATTTTTATAAAATATCTCATCAAAATCTGAACACTTTTTAATCAACCTGGTCGGTAGTATTATACCATCATTTCTTCATAATTGCAAGCATCCTGTGCAACCATGTCACTCTTCTTAAGGCTTTGCTTACCCGAGCAAAGGTTTATACCAAAGTGATAACAAGTTCTAATATCTCGTTATCAATGTTTGATCACTAAATATGTTATCATTCAGGCTGAATAAACAGCCAAAATAACAAAAAAGATAATTAATTAATATTCGTTGGATACCACAACATTAACTCGTTTTCTTATCATTGAGTTCATTTCGATAACAAATGTTGTGATGTGAACAAATTACCCGAGATAAATTTAAATTATTTTGTCAACATGATAAAGCTACGTCCATTTAGAATCCGGAATAATAAAATCATGTGTATATCGGTAACGGATTGACGTTTATGTAAGTTAAGTACATCAAGACAAAGGTAATTTACTGTACTTTAAGGAAAAAATATCAATTTAAATCATTTCTCTTCGTTTCTAATGAAAACTCGTACTTTCTTCTTTATTCCTCCCATCAAACGCTATACACTTCCAGAGTCAACTGCTTTGGCACATTTGTTTCACATTTTGGTCATCTGAGTCGCGTCCCGAGCCGTTTTTCCACTTTTCTTAAGCTTCCGCTTCATTACTGCCCAAAATCTCTCGATGGGCCTGAAATGCGGGCAGTTGGGTGGATTTATGTTGTTATCGATGAAATCTACGTTATTATCGCGGTACCACTGGATGACTTCCCGGCTGTAGTGGCAAATCGCCAAATCTGGCCAAAACTTCACGGGACCTTTATGGGCTTCCATGAAAGGGTGACAGGTTTTTGAGGCATTCTCCCTTGTACAGCTTCGAGTCCATCGTCTTATTCGTCACGAACACTTTGGTCTTTGCTCCGCAGCTGCATATCCCTTGCCAAATCATCAGTTTTTTTTTGGCAAATTTCTCCATAAAGGCAAACTTAAACTTCGCAGGAACATCTCCTCGTGCCGTCGCCATGTGGAATTTTTGGCCAGGAAGCTTTCCGAAATCCATTTTGACGTAGGTTTTATTGTCGATGAGCCATGTAGAGTTTTTGACCAGGAAGCTGTCCGAAATCCAGTTCGACGTAGGTTTCATAGTCGATCCTTGGTACTTCGTCAAAACCTGCTGGTATAATATGCGAGCTCGAGTTTTGGTGACGAAACATTGCTTCAACGTTCTGTTTGGTTGCTTGGTGGCTCGATAAGAACGATATCCTACTAGCAAACGGATTCTTCGAACGGTACTGCGAGCAGCAGCGTACTTTTGTGCGATTTCTTTATCTGATAGTCCAGGGTTTGCTCCGGCGGTTCTCAACACCTTCTGGTTCAGCTTGCGGTCATATGTTTCACTACAACGCTTACCTTGAGACACTCGATCTACGCTATTTCGCTCCCTGAACAGTTTGAGCACATCATACACGGATGATTTTCAACGTTTTTGCGATTTTTATTGTGGACCAAGTTGGATTATCAACGTGGGTGTGCAGATTTTTTTCTCTCCTCTCGTTTTCCATCTGGAATAACTTTTGACTCACTGCACGAAACACCGTGAAATTTATACCCCAGAAAGTGGACGTCTTGGTTAACAAAAAACTGTAAAACGAATTCTTGCAGCGGTCACTTTCCAAGCCGCTACAACACAAAAAGTGATTCCGGATTCTAATTGGACAGAACTTTAGAAAATTTCATAAGAAGGGACGGGCCAAAGGAAAATGATAAAAAAATTGTAATGTTAATCAACCATATGTATTGTAATATGTATAAATTAGATGATGCCATTATAAGGGCCAGTTCATAAACCACGAAGACTCATTCTTGAAAATCTCAGGCCACTCTCTCCCCCCTCGTAGACTTTTCTCCGTACATTTATTTTTTTGAAATTTTGTATGGAGCTCAGATTTTAGTCAAACGAAGGTGTTAGAGCGTGCTGATTATGAAGTTTTATATATCAAATAAATATCACACTGAATATACGCTCCCAAAGCTTAGATGATCGATTTAGAGCAACACACTGACCAATTCATTGTATTGATCAATAACAGCAATCATATTTTGTAGTAGGTAAATCATATTTTAAAAACTTGCAATTGAATCTGCATAATTGTTCACAGCCCTGATGCTGATTTACCGTCAATTCAAAAAATAAATGATTAAATCAAATTTAAAAAGAAGAAAAAAAATAATATGCAATTTACAGTATGTAAAAAAAGTTTATCCACCCCTTTTCACTTGGCACATTTGCTTAAAATAATCCACCAAAACATTGAAAAATGATTTTTAATATTAAGTTTATTTCTCAAGAGATAAAAAGAAAGTCAAATAACGATAATTTGATGTAAAAGCACGAACTGTTCGTGTCTGAGACCAAATATATAAGAAAACGGTAAAAAATAATGCAAAAAAAGTATATCCACCAAAATCCTGAAAATCATTCAATATTCCGTGTGACCTCCCTTGGCTTCAAGGACAGCTTGACATCGTCGTGGCATTGACTGGACAAGCTTAGCAGTTGTTTCTGGTGCGACTTTGTCCCATTCAGTTACAACAACTTGTCGTAATTGCTGAATGCTTGATGGTTTGTGTTCCTGAACCTTAATTTTCAAAATAGACCAGAGATGTTCTATTGGATTAAGGTCAGGAGACTGTGCTGGCCACTTCAAAAGATTGATTTTCTTTTGCTTAAACCATTGGGATACCAGCTTCTATGTGTGCTTTGGATCCCCATCTTGCTGGAACGTGTATCTCTGGCCCAGCTTCAGTTTTTGTGCACTTGCTGAGAGTTTTCGTTTCAGTATGTCCAGATAAACCTCCTTTGTCATTATTCCGTCAATGAATTCAAGTTCTCCATCGCCAGACGAAGCTATCGAGTCCCAAACAATGACTCTACCTACACAGAAAATGATAAAAGCTAGTTAAGTTAGGTGAAAATTAATGATGTTGCAATAACTCACCTCCACCATGTTTGACAGTAGGCTTTAAACACTGGGTTTTCAGACTTTCACCGGTTCTGCGCCATTTTCGTGTAATACCATCAGACCCAAATAGCATTATTTTAGTCTCGTCTGACCAAATGCCCTTTCTCCAATCATCGACTGTCCATGTAATATGATCTCGAGCCCACTTCAATCGTTTTTTAATGTTTTTCGCTGACAACCATGGTTTCTTAATTGCCACTCTACCCTTCAGACCTTGTAAATCAATCGATTTCGGATTGTTTGAGGGGTCACATGGATAGAAAATTCACTCTCAACTTGATTTGCAATTGTTGGAGCTGAAAAAACTCGATCTTGTTCCGCATTTCTGACGATAGCCCTGTCAATCCGGGAACTTGTCTTCGCCGGTCGCCCTGATCGCTTTTCTGGTGTAAAAGAACCACTATTTTTGTACTTCTGAACAATTTTGGCAACCGTATCTTTACGTATCTGAACGATATTAGCAATTTGACGGAAGCTTTTACCGCACATGTGATGCTCTATGATAAGCTGTCGGATACTTAGCGAAAATTGTGCGGTTTTAGGCATTTCGAAACACGAGAACTCAAATTTGAATCACGAAAGCTTCTACACTACGAAAGGATAACTGTATGCAATGTTTACATTCAAAAAAGTGACAGGAACCGCTCAATACAAGGCAAAATGGTACTAAGCATGTTTGGGTGGGTAAACTTTTTTTGCATGTTTTACTTCCCTTTTCTGTTGATCTTGGCATAGATTTTCAAGAGCAAGATTAATTAAAGTATATTTAATGGTATAATGATAGGTACTATATAATGGACCAAACGCAAAACAACACACATTTTATCAACTAATATTTGAATCGATAACAGGAAAATTGTAAATTTGAAGCAAGGGTGGATATACTTATTTTACATACTGGTCATCCCGTACAGAGATTGAATTTTTTGTGCGTTCTAAACACTTTGTAGGGAATACAGGGTGCGGCAGAAAATAATGCGAAAATTTGTTCTTATTCTTTCAAATCCCATTTTCAACTAATTCAAGCAATAATATCAACATTTTCGAGTGCAGTTATCTTCATAAAGTCCTTAAAACAAATCTTTCCAATGTGTCCTCCATTTTTATTAATAACATCCTCGAGCCGACGCCGGAAGCCAGAGCATGCCTTTCGGACGTAGTCCTCCGACATTGACTGCTATGTGCGTGTTATGGTTGACTTCAGGGTTTTCACACTTGGGTGTGATGTTTTGCAGGCTCGTGATTCAACATATGCCCAAATCGAATAAGCCAACGGATTAAGATCTGGACTGCTAGGGGGCCACAAATCCTTCGGCCAAAACTTCATGTTCTCGTTCAACCATTGTTGGGTTCGATTGGACGTGTGACACGGCGCTCCATCCTGCTGTAGGACAACGTTTTGGTCCTTGGAGAAGTTGTCCTTTACCCAAGGAAGCACTTGGTCCTTTAAAATACCGATATACACTTCGGTATTGATTATAACTCCAGCATCAATGAAAACAGGCGGCATTTTCAAACCGTTGGACGCCACAAAGCCAAACATCATGACATCAGCCGGATGTTTGGTTTGAAATTTGAATTTTACTTTTTCCGGAACGTTCTCCATTTTCTGCGGTGAAATGAACCGGTCCGTGCGGCTGTTGGCCACAGCATCGATGCTGAAAAGCTTTTCGTCGGAGAACAGGATTATCATTTTTTACTTCTTCAACAAGGAAAGCAATCTCTTGGAACGCGTCACTCGTAGTTCCTTGACCTGGTCCGTAATCAAGTGGCGTTTCACTCTGGTTCTAGAAGATGCATGCAGGTCTTCTTTGATGATTCTCCGCAATATTGGCTTCCTTTGCAAGTTTTCTTATGTAACGCACCGAGCGCGGACGTCCGCTTCCCGGCTTCCGGTGCTTAGGACCATCTTGCAGGGACTTTTTTATGCGGTAAACTTTTGCCAAATGGCAACCCTACCACCTTGCCAATCTCTTTCGGCTTCTTGTAGGCGAGCAACAACAACACATTTGCAATAAAACAAATAGAATGTATGGATGCAGCACTTGAAAGTAAACATAAACAAATATATTTTCGACAGAAATTAGTCACCAGCTACACGAATTAACCCAATACTCAAGTTTGAACATTTTCGCATTATTTTCTGCCGCACCCTGTACATTACCTAATCAATGATGGAGACGTGGCTGGCTAGCTCAATGGTTACCCATTCTGCTAACTGAGCAGATGGTCGGGAGTTCAATTCCAGGCCCCGTTTCCCTTCCTTGCCATATGTCGCTTGCCTCTTTCTATCACCACTAAATTTTAAAATAAAAAGCAGTCTACTGCGCTTTCATTGATCGCATCACTTACCACAGTGAATCCATGATCTAAAAATAACTCACTAACGCCAAATCTATACTTCCCTTGAAAATTGTGGAGACGCAGAGGTAAACACGGTCTCTAACCAACGATTGTCAAACTAATCATCCCCCCCCCCCCCCCCCCAACCCCCTGAAGACCGTGAGGACGTGACCGGCGCCGGTACTGTTCTATAAATAGAATGTACCAGTGAACTTGTACATTGAAGATGTAAAGCTACTACCAAGCTCCATCTACGTGGTTCTCTTTTGCAATTAAACTTGTTCTGTTCAGTAACGGAGTAGCAACTACGAAACGCACGGTCTTTTAAACAGAAAAAACAAAGAAAAAATACATCTTCTAAATAATCAATAATGGACCTTCCTTCGAATATGCAATGTAACACGTGCATTAAAATTTCTCTTAAATATTTTCTTCCTCACCACATTTTACGGTTGTACTTCTCCGGTGTTTTTCAGCTATTAAAAAATAAATCTAGATGTGATTTGCAACTTCGCTGTTACATGTTTTATAGAACCCGTGCTAGTTACTTTATGGTTGCAAAATTATTCATGTGGGATTTCAGGAACAACTTATTTCAGTTGGTTGCAAAAAAAAGGTTTTGATAACTTATAGGTACATAACAGTAAACAGAAACAAGATTGCACTTTTAAGCTATGTTGCCATGTAATTGCAAGCTACAAGAAGGGTTATGTAACTACAGAGAAATTTATTCAAAACAAACAAACTCCACCTTCTTTGCATCTTATTCTTATGTTAATAGATTGGTTAAATGCAATTATTTGGCAACGTTAGTGTAAAAAATAATACTCCTTGTAACATTATTTTATCTCTGATGCAACAGTCTTTGTTTCTAGTACCTGTTGAGAAGCATATTAGCAACATCAAAGTAAAATATACAGTGACGGACAATACAATAAGACCAAAGCCAGATTTTCATACAAAATGGTCATATTGGGGGACTTGTCTTTCATTTTTCCGAGAACCAATTGAGCTGAAATTTCAGCTGTGGTCCAGAAGTAGTCTAAGTTTGCATCTGCATGAAATCCATAATTTAACATTCAGCATTTTAAACATTACAGACGACAAAACAATCAGACCACCTTTTGATTTCCATGAATAATGCTCAAATTTGAGGATCTGAATTTTGAGTTCTGATGTACGGGTTATTTTAAAATCACGGGTTATCATTACACCACAAACC
Source organism: Aedes koreicus (assembly GCA_024533555.2). Taxonomy (NCBI): domain Eukaryota; kingdom Metazoa; phylum Arthropoda; class Insecta; order Diptera; family Culicidae; genus Aedes; species Aedes koreicus. Next base: position 82,128 of record JAHHFK020005841.1, read on the forward strand.
CTTATTCAAACTCATCAATATGGCCTGATCTATGGAAATAAAATGGTGGTCTTATTGTTTTGTCGTAGATGGTGCCTGAAGCTTCTGAAATGGTGAATGAAAAATTATGAACTTATCAAGATAAAAATTTAAGTTTTTTTCTAGGCTGTTGCCAAAATTTAGGCTCAATTGCTTCAGAGAAAAATTAAAAAAACGAGCCTCCAAAATTACCATTTTGTATGATAATCGGGTTTAAGTCTAATTGTATTATCCATCACTGTCTGTATTCAATGATGTTACATGTGTTGCTTGGGTTAGGTATCGGTCATCTCCAATTAAGAATCCAAATATTAAGAATCCAAATGCAAATTGATTTCATTCATAGTCTATGATTAATCTATAATGCACTTTGTGTGTGTGTGTGTATTTTTTATTATTAATATGGTTTTTATTCAATTCAAAATCATGAAGAGGGCTTGATGAGCACTTGAAGTTGCAGGTATCTTGCTATGAAACTTCATCATTAATCAGTGTAATTCATCTAGTAAGCAGTTATAAAAGAACAATGATGCTTCCTTAAAAAAAGGACCATAAAGGGTGAACACGAAATTATCGCAACACTTACAACTGGCTGTAACTTGTTTCGCACTTGACAGAAATTAACCGCATTTTTCAAAGTTCTTCTTTGTATTTTTTACATCCTGTGAATTGGGTTGTGTGTGGTTTGATGCCATCAAAATGGAAGTGAGTCAAGTGAAGGCGCGTGAAGAATTGTTGTAGAAATGATGTGTGTTGGGTGGTAGTAGTGAAAATGTCCTTAATTTTGTGAATAATCCGTTCCGAATGGCTTTGCACGTTTATTCGAGAGTATATAACAAAATTCCTGAAGAATTTTAGACACATTAGCTTTAGGAATAGGTATCGATAGGTATCAGATCATACTTTAGTGTTCACTACAACTCAATTTTTATTGCAGTTAATGTCCGTTGAGCCGTAATGTGTAGTAATATTTTTCTAATGATGAGTTAAGATAATTTAATTGATAATTCATAATAATTTAGTTATTTCTTACTTTCAGTTGAGCCTCTACTGTTACAACACATTGGGTTCGACTATCTTTAACGATTGGGTTTTAGCTTTATTCATTTTGCTAGGTTAAGATTTACTTATTAGCTTTACTCCTATCGTATTATATATTCTTTATACCTTCCAAAAGGACAACTAGTTTGTAGTTCAAACAGCATATTCTTGCGTTAATAATTTCAAGTTGTTGAGCTGCAATCGTAGTTTAAGAATAAGAATTCATTAAGTAGATATACGGTTTAGTTTTATGCACACAACTACCTGAATAAGCTAACTATAGGCTTATTGATTTTTAATTAGTTTTAAGGCACACATTTCTCAGAAAAAATAACTTTTAAGGTAACTTTAAATAACAAATTGACTTTTTTCCATCGATTGCTGCTAAGTACTTCAATATAATGGTCAATTTTTTTTTTCTATTGTCGTTATCTCCAGGCATAGAAAGGCAACAAGTCCCTTCAAACAACAAGTGTTGTTGTTTATCAATCCACCTTTCTCATCGTCCCGTATCAGAACAATCCTATGTACGTGCGATGGGTGTGGTTAGCTCCGACCATCAATGTCGAACTTGTGGGGCGTGTGGGGCTTGCTGGTTTCGTTATAGTGGTGCAATTAACAATGTGCAAGTGGAAACAAGAAACTGAGAAAAACGTTTTGGAAACTCTGATGGAGAGCGTCTATCATAGATGTGAAGCATTTTACTCAAACTCATTCTTAAATTTAACATTAAAACATGAACTACTATAATATTTTTATTTAATTTCAATAACTATAGCCAATTAACCAATCAATCTTGAGTGTAGCAATAATTATCGACTCATACTTCAATAGAAAATTGTGGGCACCCATTTATAAAGATGATGACATTTCGAAAGATTCGTAGCTTTTGGATTGTTAACCTTATATCAAGTTTTTAATTTATAGTTATAATTTACGAGTTTAACTATTGTTGGAAATGTTTTATTGCTATGTGACATGCATTTTTATGTTGATTAATAAGATAAAAATGCACGTCGTTTGCCTTTTGCCGAAAATTCACTATTTTCGTTTCAGAACTTATGAACTTCATACTGTCTGGTTTGAACTCATAAAATGAACCAAAGTCATGATTAAAGCAAGCTTCAAACCCCATCTCAAACCTGTTCCAACATGTACCTTGCAATAACATAAAAAACCACATAACTGCCATCGTTCCTGCTAATAATGGCTCTCCCCCCAAACACCAGCTTTAATCGCTGCATTATTCAGATTTCTAATGATACATCATCCTAATAATGGTATTATCTCAAACCTGTACCATCAGCAATCACAGGAAAGAAAACATATGTCCTGGTCCTTCCATCTCAGTTCCAACAGCAGCAGCAGCAGCAACAAATGAGCTTCCTCGTCAGACCGGGTCCTGTCCTCCGTGATTATAATACAAACGGGGCGCATTCTTCGCTGGTGACGCATTATTATCCGCATGTAACATCTTTTGTGAGAGCACTTCCCTTCCTATTGTCATCGAACTTCCAACCACTTCCAAACATACTGGCACTTGGCCGTGGAAGGAAAAGGCTGCCTTCTGTGTAACGCGTCAGGGCAATAAAAATATTCATAAAAGTATTAAAAGCAGCTTTGAAGCTGTTGAAGCGAAAAAGAACCTGAGCCTCAAGAAGCTGACGGTTGGTTGCCTTACCAGACGAGAACCTGGAGCTCTGTGTGACCATGTTGCTGCGCGCTTTCGGTGGACCTACCTCCTCGTGTATGATTAAGCATATTATTATGGAAGGTAATTACAGGCATTACTCCTTTATGATTCAACCTCGTTCCTTCGCCGTTCGGTTTTTCGGAGCGCACATTACGAAATCGTCCAGCTTAGTTGAAGAAGGGTCCTGGAGGATCGGGTTTTATTATTATTAAACTGTGGGTCGTCGTCGTCGTCGTCGTCGTTGTCGTTGTCCCCATCGTTCATCAATTCATGACTTCAAACGGTGGTTCAGTCCTTTCCCTCCTTCTCTTATCAAACACGGGTGTATGGCCGAAGTACAAAAGGCCATCGAGTAAAAGGAGTCATTACTGGTGTTCCTGTTCGTCCGGCGCTTATTACATGCCTGAGCTGGGTTTGGGCATTAGACGAAGATGATGACGGTGGCGACGGCGTAGAACGATGCATATGAAAGTATACCAAGGATGAGGCAATTGAAAGCACCTGTGCTAGCGGGACACATTCGATTTCAATTTTTTTTGTTTTGTTTCTGGTGGAGCAGAAGCTGGAGTTGTTATTACAATGTGCTTGAAATTAGGGGGTCGTCGGCGTCATCGATGAACGTCAGTATGTTTTGAATGCCGGGAGGAATTATACGTCAAAACAAATTATTTGAAAGCGAAAAATGCCACATAAAAAATGTAAGCAAGGAACTTTAATTTCAAGAGTATTTAATGTAAACACAGGTTAGTAATATTAAAAACAGATTTAATAATGCATCTCGGAAATCAAACTGAAGGATTCCCTGTGGATATTATTTTCTACTGAATTGATACACGGTTTGAAAAAAACATGAACATTCATGCTTTATTTAATGCACATATGGCATGCTAGATTTGGTATAAATATTAATAATGGGATATTTCTTGTCAATTTAAGCCAGACATCACCAAATTCTGGTCTGCTGAATGAAAGATTGCAAACAATTTCGTTGTTTTTGCCTTAGCTTGAAATTCTACAAGATAAAATGTTAGGCGTCTGTTTAAATTCATAATATTTTTTCCTGTGCAGCAATGAGAGGCTATCTATCTATGCTTTTTGGACAAGTGAAATTTAGTCCATATAAATGTCACAATAAAGAAAATAATAGTTTTTATTTATTCCTCATAACATGTATTTCTTCCAGTGGCACTCCAGGTTCGTCACATGTAAAAAACCATAAGTATTTAATTGTTTCGATTTATATGTCACCAATTATTTCGTAGACCTTGTTACATTATCTTGCAAAACATCATAGCCTTTTTAATAAACTATTGTCTAGCTTGTCTTGAAAAAAGACCTTTTTTATAGTATGTTTATTCATTGTTATATCAATCGTTTCACTATGTGTGTTAAAGTAGGACACCATTCTATTTAAAGGTAAAATTTTTGGCATCTTTGATTTTGACATTCTCAATCTTTGATTGTTGATGCAAAATAAATTCCTATTTCTCAGAGAGTGAGTAGAAGCGTAGAAAGATTAATTTTCCAAATTCTTCGGACTGTTTACTTGTTGCTCAATAACATCAGCTATGAAAGAAATCATAGCGAACTCTCTTCACCTTTGAAGTCCTTCTAAATCAATCAAAAACATCATGATTCATATGATGGTAATGGCATACGTGTCCAACCAAATTTTTTTTAGTGCAAATAATATAGAATGTCTCTGAACCGATTTTATACGGTTTACGTATGTTCCTTGGAGCCCAAAAAACGCTGCAGTATTCCAGTATAGGCCTCAAATAAGCATTGGCATTGATGTTTGCATGCCTCTTGGATGGAGCTATCATACAATGAGGAATAATTCGTAGAAGACATTGCATGCCATCATGAAACGGATCCAGTTACTGATACGTTTCTTCACGCAATAATCTCCACAAAAACACTCCTTGATAGCTCACCTGGCCACTTCCATGCATTTGTTGGAGATAGGGAGGATTTGGTATCTACCTTAAGAAGGCGCAGGGAACCCACGCAGCTTTTAGTAGACATCAAAGGAAATGTGTCGATTTCTACGAAGGTGTGCAAGGGGAAATAAAATCATATACGGTGACACGTCAAGCCAATTTCCAAATAAATGTAACGAAGATTATAACATCTTTTATTTAAAATTTACTGCATTTTTTGCAATACAGAAACAAGTGTTCAGCCTTCCGTGTTTCAGCACTCAGTGTTCAGCACTCAGTGCTCAGTGCTCAGTGCTCAGTGCTCAGTGCTCAGTGCTCAGTGCTCAGTGCTCAGTGCTCAGTGTTCAGTGCTCAGCATTCAGTTCTCAGTGCTTAGTGCTCAGCATTCAGTGGTCAGTGGTCAGTGCTCAGTGCTCAGTGCTAAGCAGGCAATGCTCCGCACTTAGTGTTCAGTTCTCAATGCTCAATGCTCAGTGCTCAGTGCTCAGTGCTCAGTGCTCAGTGCTCAGTGCTCAGCATTCAGTTCTCAGTGCTTAATGCTCAGCATTCAGTGCTCAGTGCTCAGTGCTCAGTGCTCAGTGCTCGGTGCTCAGTGCTAAGCAGGCAATGCTCCGCACTTAGTGTTCAGTTCTCAATGCTCAATGCTCAGTGCTCAGTGCTCAGCATTCAGTTCTCAGTGCTTAGTGCTCAGTGCTCAGTGCTCAGTGCTCGGTGCTCAGTGCTCAGCACTTAGTGCTCAGTGCTCAGTGCTCAGTGCTCAGTGCTCAGTGCTCAATGCTCAGTGCTCAGTGCTCAGTGCTGAGTGCTCAGTGCTCAGTGCTCAGCACTTAGTGCTCAGTGCTCAGTGCTCAGTGCTCAGTGCTCAGTGCTCAGTGCTCAGTGTTCAGTGCTCAGCATTCAGTTCTCAGTGCTTAGTGCTCAGCATTCAGTGGTCAGTGGTCAGTGCTCAGTGCTCAGTGCTAAGCAGGCAAAGCTCCGCACTTAGTGTTCAGTTCTCAATGCTCAATGCTCAGTGCTCAGTGCTCAGTGCTCAGTGCTCAGTGCTCAGTGCTCAGCATTCAGTTCTCAGTGCTTAATGCTCAGCATTCAGTGCTCAGTTCTCAGTGCTCAGTGCTCAGTGCTCGGTGCTCAGTGCTAAGCAGGCAATGCTCCGCACTTAGTGTTCAGTTCTCAATGCTCAATGCTCAGTGCTCAGTGCTCAGCATTCAGTTCTCAGTGCTTAATGCTCAGTGCTCAGTGCTCAGTGCTCGGTGCTCAGTGCTCAGTGCTCAGTGCTCAGTGCTCAGTGCTCAGTGCTCAGTGCTCAGTGCTCAATGCTCAGTGCTCAGTGCTCAATGCTCAGTGCTCAGTGCTCAGTGCTCAGTGCTCAGTGCTCAGTGCTCAGTGCTAAGCAGGCAATGCTCCGCACTTAGTGTTCAGTTCTCAATGCTCAATGCTCAGTGCTCAGTGCTCAGTGCTCAGTGCTCAGTGCTCAGTGCTCAGTGCTCAGTGCTCAGTGCTCAGTGCTCAAACAAAATTACAAACGACTGTTTCCTCGCATGTTCTTGGGGGAAATACAATGGCACAAAAATGTAGTTTTTCCTTCAATAAAAAGTCTTACCCAACATGGTCAAACTCATTCCACTTTTATGCTGAAATATCTGATTCATCGTTAAAACTTAAACTTAAATGCGGTGTAATAGCACCACATTTTATTATTGGGATAACAATTGGGCTGCAAAATGGTGAGTCGAGAACTGTGATGAAGCGTGCGTCACCACAACATAGCTCTGGTCCTCACAAGTTCCTACCTCATGCTTCCACGGGTCAGGAGATGACAAAGACCGCCAGCTAAGGGTTGCGTACTTTGCTGGTAGTGCATCCTGGGCACTGTTGTCCTTCTGATTTCAGCTAGATTGAGGAGGTGCGTGCGAAGCGTTTGTCCACCAAGCAGGTGATGCTCAAACAGCGTCTGTTCTGGCATCCAGCGGCTGATTAAGAAACGCTGCACAGTGGAAAAAAAAGTACATGAATCGCGAAATAATTCTATAATTCAGCTCCAAGTAGCAAAAGGTGAGTGTACAATCGCATTTTTTATGTGAAAATTTTGGGAAATCGAATGGAAGGGGTCCCACTTACCGCAAAATTCAATGCACGAGGATATTGGGTTTATTTTACCCCAATTCCCCCGTGTTTTCGAAGAATGCCCAGTAATCTATGCTTGGAGGGGTCTGCGGTAGTCAAAACAGGCCTATTCTTATGAAGAATTTTCCTAAAAATTGAATGAAAGTGGTTACAGCCTCCGCACGGGTCGGGTAATAGAGATATTGCTGATTTTACCCCACTTCCCCCATGTTTTCGAATATTGTTCATTAATCTAAGGTCGGAGGGGTCTGCGGTAGTTGAAATAAGCGTATTCTTAAGTAAGATTTTCCTAGAAATCGAATGATGGTGGCTACAGCCACCGCACGAGTCGAAAAACAGAGATATTGGGCTTATTTTGCCCCTATTCCCAGTATTTTTGAACATTGCTGAATAATCTAAGGTCGGAGGGGTCTGCGGTAGTTAAAATAGGTCTATTCTTATGTAGAATATTCCTAAAAATCGAAAGAGGTTGTTTCAGCCACCGCACGAGTCGGAAAACAGAGATATTGGGCTTATTTTGCCCCAATTCCACGTACTTTTGAATATTGCTGAATAATCTATGATCGGTCTGCGGTAGTCAAAATATTTTATTTCGTATATAGCATTCGTATGTAGAATTTCGCTAGAAATCGAATGAAGGTGGTTGCAGCCACCGCAAGAGTCGGAAAACGGAAATATTGCTTATTTTACCCCAATTCCCCATATTTTCGGAATATTACTCATTTATCCATATGCTTTTCAGATGTCTTTGGAACAAAACAAGTTAACTGGGCCCTTTCGGACCACCAAAAAAAGAATATTATGCATTACCATCAGATAATTCATCTTCACTCAAAATTGTCAAAATGTGGTCATTCCGGTATATTTGCTCTTTGTTAATCCCAATCTTGTTTTCATCATCAAAGATGATTTCGATGAAGGCCCTTTCGGATCTTGCTCAAGTTTTGACGCTCTTACCCAAGTAACAAATTCAATTTTAAGGTACACTTGAAGAAGTTCTCAAGACTCATTTAATAAAACCACGCATGAAACTAGATATTCTACATGACATCGATAAAACAGCCATAAAACCCTCATAAGTTCAAAAAGGCCCATACTACAGGAGGTTCTCAATACTGTTTCCCAAGATTCGCTTAAAACTTGATAGTTTTATCGGTACATACTTGTAATGACATGCAGGACATGCTTAAAACTATGATAAAACTACCACAAGTTTTGGTAGTTTTATGATTTTCCTCTTTAAGAACACTTCCAGTCCGTCACAAATATGTTTCGAAGATTCCATTTTTGGATTCGTTCTGCTGAATGGGGACTTTTTTAAGAGAAAAAAAAAAACATCGATATACATATGATGTTTCTCTTCCAAAGTGGATACGTATGTAAATTAATTGTAAAATTGGCCATAAATGCATGAGTTTTTTATCCTGCAATTGATAAATTTTTCATGCGACGTTCAGTTTATTGGTGTTTTATAACATAAAAATTCGAAAATTTTAATGCGCCACGGAATCATTGCTAGAACATTGATTTATTTGAAAAATAAAAAATACTTGACAATTCAACAATTAGGTGACAAGGCTGATCAATTGTTAGATCTTGAATAAATTTTGTCTACAATCCATTTTAAGTTTCAAAATGTATTTTAAACAGCAGAAATTGTTCGTAGCATTGGAAAAACGAGAGTTTTGTTGCATATAAATGAAAATGGCTACCATTCGGAGGGAATCCAGAATAGCCACGCTCGCCATTTTTTCAATGGTTTTATTTAAAACTACCATGAAACGCATATAAAACTAATATTTCTTGCACAAGACTAACAAGATTTTTTTAGGAGTGCGATAAGTTCATCTTTACTTGTTCTATTCTTGAAAAAGATGAGTAACGCTTGAATAAAACTTGTTTGAATTGCTCAAGGTAAACAAGTCTTTCGTAAGATAGCCATAAAATCATTGTGGAGAAGGCACATCATAAACAAAGAAAATGTGAACGTTCAAATCAAAAGTGCCTATGCATAGTTGTTGTTCATAATTACAGCTTATAATTTGTTGTTTTTAATCACCAGCGTAAGGCGATTAAAACATTTAAATAAAAACTCTAACTTGAATATGCTAACAATGGATTTGGGAAGAAGAACAGATAATATAGCGTCGATGGCTGAAACATCAGTTGAGCGAAAGATGATTTTTCTCTTGATCTGTACGCTGAACCTAGCGTAGGAAGAAGTGCACTGTGTAGTGGATCACTGAGCGATTCCAGCGCACTACTTACGACTTTGGATTAAACGTGCGGATCATGGGAAAAATCGATTTTCGCTCAGATGATATACCAATTTTTACTTGCAACGACTATAAATATTATGTAGCCTATTGGGAACTGAAATGCACGACTCGGGAGAATTCAACATTAACATAACATTTTACAATCGTAGTGCACATTAAACCTTACGTCAAAAGTACTGCGCTGTATTTCCACGGTGGTGCGCCATATAACGCACTACATGAGACGTTAGGTTTAACTTGCATAACTGGCATAAAATCAAATATCATGAGTTATGCATTTCGGTTTTCAACTGGCGACACATTCCACCATTTTATTTTATTCGTTTTACGCATAACGCATAGACCCTTTTGATTAGTTAGTCTCAGTAGGCTGCGAATCCAATGGAATTGTTAAAAAAAAATTGTCGTTGGTGGCTGAAATGAAGGACTGATCAATATATTGAATAGGTTTTTGAACGATCCGCTGGTTTTTAATTTGTTCCACCTGTGGGCGTCCATTGTGACAGTTTGTTAATTTTTCACATAATGTTCTTTCTCAAGAATATGTGCTCTTATTTAAAATCAAATAGTTCTAAGAGAGTTTTATGGCAGCATTTCCAAGATACATTCATCTTAAAGAAGAATGTCATAAAACTTTTACAAAACTTTTATCAGGTTTTATGCAAGTTGCGAAACAATGTCTTGAGAGGGGGATCAAGTAACTTATAAAACTACTGATAAGGTGAATTACACTTATAAATGATGTAGTTTTATGGAGGTTTCTTCAAGTGTTCTTTAATCACTCTTGAGAACTGTTAAGGAATTAAAACCACCTTAACTTGGAAAATGCCCCGATAAAACCGGATGAACTCCATAATGCTCTGATAAAACTACCATAAAACATGAATAAAACCAATTTGCATTTGAATGCTACTTGGGTAGTACCTTGCTTGCCCACGCTTCTTCTCCTTTTCTCAACTTTCTCAAAAGTCTACTCATATCGGGACATCCGGCTTTACGTGTTGCTGTTTCCACTGCACGTAAAAGTTCTTCGATGCAGCGGCCACGAGCCAAGTCTTGGCAATACTTGACTTTAGTGTGTTCAGCTAACTGTTGGAATGACAGCGACTTTCAGCCACGATTTTGGGATAACGGTGATGTCCGTAATGCATGAGTTTCATGAGAATTAGATTTAGTTGGGACTGATGATACCTAAGGCGTTGCAGATACATATTAACATCAATAATAGCAATTTGTTTTGGAACATGAATCTTGTTTATTTTATTGGCAGTAGTGCGGCAAAGAATTTAAAAAAAACTTCACTTACCTGGAACGGCAAAACTAGTTAATCCGCCTTTCGTTCGAAGAATCTATTCTTACTTCGAACATTTCTGCAATAATTTTGGAATGTGTGTATCCAAGTGTCCATACTCCTTACAACAACACCTTCTTCCACTTTAAAATTCTGCGGAACAAAATCCAAAACATGCTGTTTCTTCCAACTTTTCAAATGAATTTCCGTAACTTCTTGGTTTGAAAACATTTTGAATCGTAAAACATAGAAAATTTGACAGATTTGTTTCATTAGTGTGCGGGCAATAGCGGAAACAAAATGTCAGAAAAATACAGAAAATTTGACAAATTTGTTTCATTAGTGTGAGTGCAATAGCGGAAAAAAAAGGTCAGTTATAATAATAAAAAGTGTTGCGTAGGATTGGACGATAAAATCAGAAAAATCTCCGTAAATTTAAAAATATCTCCGTTACCCGACCCGTGCGGTGAATAACATCACTTCCACTCGATTTCTAGGGAAATTTTACATAAGAATAGGCCTATTTTGACTTCCACAGACCCCTTCGAGCATAGATTGTTCAGCAATATTCGAAAATACGGGGAATTGGGGCAAACTAAGCCCAATATTGCTGTTCCCTGACCCGTGCGGCAGCTGCAACTACCTTCATTCGATTTATAGGGAAATTCTTCATAAGAATAGGCCTATTTTGACTACCGCAAATTCCTCCGACCTTAGATTAATAAACAATATTCGAAAACATGTGGGAAGTGTGGTAAATTCAGCAATATCTCTGTTACCCGACCCGTGCGGTGGCTGGAATTTCTTTCATTTCATTTCTAGGGAAATTTTACATAAGAATAAGCCTATTTTGACTACCGCAGACCCCTCTGACCATAGATTAATAAACAATATTCGAAAACATGGGGGAACTGGGGTAAAATCAGCCCAATATCTCTATTACCTGACAAGTGCGATTGATACATTTACTTTCATTCAATTTCAAGGGAAACTCTACATAAGAATAGGCCTATTTTGACTACCATAGGCCCCTCCAAGCATAGATTACTGGGCATTATTCGAAAATACGGGGGAAGTGGGACAAAATAAGCCCAATATCTCCGTCCACTGAATTTTGCGGAAAATTTGACTCCTTCCATTCGATTTCCTAAGAATTTTCACATAAAAAATGCCATTGTTCGCTAACCTTGGACTAACTACTTGGAGCTGAATTATCGAGTTCTTTCACGATTCATGTACTTTTTTTCTCGCTGTGCGCTGCATCGTGTCAGCTATACCAAAGGTGGCAGATCCACCAACGTGATGTTGGCAGCGCGACCCTGGTATGGTAGTATGCTGAAATCTTATCCTGCCACGAAAAATGGAAGTATTCTACGGTATATAATTTCATATCATCCCTGGAAGTTCCAAGTATTGTGTGCTAGTTTTGAATTGTTTTTTTCCCTCGTGGCTATGATAATGCAAGTCCGTCTACAATTGCAGCAGGACCACAATCTGCAGACATGTACAAATTACAAATATAATTATTATTATCATTTTATATTATAACATCCCTTCACAATACTTTGTATGCTATTTTCAGATTCACATTTATGCACCATACATCATCACGCTACAGAGGATCGTGTGCCTGGAGGTCACATTGAGAATTTTACTATTCACATTACACACTACCAAAATGTCATGTAAATTTCTGTCCCCTGAGACCGACACATGCAAGCATCCTTTAATACACAAAAAAAATGAGTTGATGAGAAAATAAATTCAATCAAACACATCTTTCGTCGAATTGCGTATGTGTCAGTTTTAGGAGACATGATTTTACAAGGAATCTTTCTTAACGTTCCCCGACTTTTTACAAACATAAATTACGTCTCGTGTAAAATTCATAATTTCTAAGTGTGTAGGTTCGTTCCGCGCTTTGGGATCATTGTTGCCATAGATCCATCCTAATAACTTGAAAGAACGTAACGGGAAATAGAGTCAAAATACATTTTTTATCTCTTTTTGTTGTTATGATACACACTTAAAAATTATGAACTTTACACGAGACGTAATTCAGGTTTGTAAAAAGTCGGGGAACGTAAAGAAAAATTTCGTGTAAAATTAAGTCTCCTGAAATTGACAGATACGCAATTCGACGAAAGATACGTTTAATTGAATTTATTTTCTCATCTCTTTCAACTCATTCTTGTGTGCTAAAGGACGCTTGCATGTGTCGGTCTCAGGAGACAGAAATTTACATGCCATTTTGGTAGTGTGTATGATAGTATATTATTGCATATAAATTAGTTTCAGGTTATCGAAATTTGGGATGCCCTGTCTTTTGCATGATGTATTTCAGGTCTCCCAGGTCATCAGGTATTGTAAAATAATTTAAAATTCATTTTTTTTCACATGGCTGTCATACATTGTCTTAATTTTCTGTTTCATAATGGATGCGCAAGTTTGTCTACAATTGCAACAGAATAGCAGTCGGCACACATGTAATTTTCAGTTCACATAATAATATCCCTTCCCTATATATATTGTCTTATATGACATTGTTTATTCATTACCATTACCATTCATATTTATCATCATCATTACCATTTTTATCTTTACTTGTGTTTTCATGATTTATAGATCAACATAAAAATAATTTTATAATTAAATATTATTTAATAGATCATATATACTTTTACTTATAATGTCTTACATGTCCAATTATCATTTTGATCCGTTCTTCTCCTCTTATTATTTAGACTTAGTGATGGAATTCTCACCAAAATATCAATTCATCGTGTGATACGTTTTCACTTGGGAACTTCTCGCCGCTAGTTTCGCACCCCAACGTTTCTTGAGTGAACTTTCTGAGATGAGAGAATGAAATATCGCGAACTTTTCCTACTCGAGTCACCAACGCGAGGAAACTAAAACAATCAGATCATTTTTCTCTCTTTATATCTTTACACCACATTCGTTCTTGAAAAGCACACTGCGCTTTTCATAGAAATGGAATCTAGACAGAAAGATATCTCACATAAATCTATACACTCTCTTTAGCCTGATGAATGGTCGATTGCTGACTGTATGGCCGGGGAGGGTGGGTTGAATTCAATGCATCACGCCATTCCAGCAGACGTTTCCTACCACTCGAACTTTGCGGTGGCACAATACTTAAAAACAAACATCAAAACTCGTGCGAACATCGCCTACACATACTTGCTGGAGAAAAAGAACAAAGCCGAGGAGATATTTGGTTGGATCGGATCTCGAATACGAGTGAAACGTTGTGAGATGGAGAAACAAAAGATCTTTCACGATGAGAAATAAGTCGTTTCCTCACTCTGCGCTTTCATGAACTTTGTGTTGTATTTCGTTCGCGAACTATGAGTGCGAAGTTCCGCTTCGATATATCTTTGCAATGAGGAAAGAGTGAAGGTTTTTTGAAAATGATTTTTCCAAAACAGTTTAGAAGTATCTAGTGCCTCGAATACAAGAAGCTGCAACGGAATCTGTGGAAAGCTTTTGCACTTATTACTGAATGTATTTTTCATTTCCGGTTTACAAATGTAAATATTACCCAGTCTGAGCTTAGCGCGGTGTGTCATTTGGCTAGTGTCTGATTTTACAGTTTAATCTTTGTCATTACTTTATAATAACCCACAATTTCATTATATTTGATAATATTGTTTTATTGATTTTACTTCATTGATGATTTAAACATAACTTATTGATTTTTTGTCCATTTGTCTTTAACTCCCTTACAATTAAATCTTTCCTGTTCTCCTTACTCAGGAGCAATAACCATTAAGCCAGCAAAAATAAAAGCGGATTGCTGTTATAAAACCAGCATCAAGTAGGAAATAGTGACCATGGCAACAGTAAATTAAAATGTATAAATGATAGTTTTGTTAAATTTCAATAGATTTAACATACTTTTTCAGGATACTTCAAATCAAGATTTTGGTGAATTGCTGCTATCGCTGAAAACGAACGAAAACGTACTTAAGCGCGAACCACAGAACTCTACACTTTAACATTTTACAACATTTCTTGCATTTCAGGATCAACCGAATGAAGATCATATATTATAGATACGAATGCTTGTAGTATTTTTCATTTACATAAATATATACACTATTATATACATATTTCATGGGAATGGGAGGGACCATCAGGGCACCCGATTGAAGCACTCAGAATGGGGAGAGTGGGAATGCCAACTTTCCATTGCTAACAGTTTGAGAATAGAGGGCGGGCTCTTCTCCCCGCCCATTGGGACATCCTCATGTTAGATAGCTCGCTATTATGACCAATTGTTCAATCTTGTTGTTGGAAAGAGATTCTATATATCCCTGTGGAAACTTATAATTGATGTTGCCTATCGATCCACCCAACCCGTTTTTGGCCCTTTGTACAATGGCATGATTAGGATAATCAGTGGTTTTTAAAGCTTGATCAAGTCTAACAGAGAGGGGAGCTCATTGCTGTCGGGATTAGTTTCCGTGCTACAATGTGTGGTGGTACCTATCATACAACAATTTATTGAGATCATCTTTTAAAACGTTAACAAGATTGCCAAAAACTTCTTCGTTTTAAATTCCGGCATTCCAAATCGTCTCCGTTCCTACAATTACTGAATAATTGCACGCAGCAACTTGTTTTTCATTCATTTCACATGCATTTTTATTCTATTATAATTTTGAGATTACATAATTATTTCCTTGCATTCATAATGTTGCTGAGGCTCGGTTATTGGGGTACTATTTAAGTAAAAAAATTAAAACTTTTAGAATTATTTTCCTTTTCATCAAATCAAAGTAACATGTAAATAAGATAACTTGATTGATTACTGTACAATCCCCTTACAGGAATCACAATCTGCACATTCATGACTCGTCGTGGAAAAGTGGACTTTCAAATCTCGAAGTGGACTAACGCTCACGACCCTTATCACAAATCCAGTACATGATTGACACCCGTGAGTGCATTGACACAGTTCATTTTAAGCTATTGCTGCCATAATCGGTTCATTTTTCTCTATTCCAATTATGTTCTTACAACCTGATCCCATCTGTTCGTATTTATTGGCAACAGAACTAAAAACCCAATGGCCCATTCGTTTATCTTTTCTTTTTCGTCACACAATCCAAAACAAGCAAACAATGCAAACCTTGCTCCTAGGGCAAGCGCAAATTAAATCAGCAAACAAGCAACAATTATGATTTGAATAAACTGTTCATCCCGTCTGAACCGGCTAGAAGACCTGCCGGCGATGAAAAGGCCATGCAAACGACACACGACAGATGGTCAAACAAATGATTAGGATCGAATCAAACACACCGAACCTAGCTCGGCGATGGTGGAAAAGTGTCAGCGGTTTCTCAATGTTTGTTGCTCTTTTGGTCTTTCTTCCAACGTACCGGGTGTGATTCATGGAAGAGAAATAAAAAGGACCAACACTGATCCTTAAGCATAAGTGACAAATCAGTTGAACACACAAATAAATAGGTGACACCTAGGTGGTTGTTCTCTCGTTGCTGCTGAGCTGGCAGATTTTTTGGTGTGAGAATTTCAAACGAAAACACTCGCATGGATTCTGGCTCCGGTTCAACATAAACCTGTTGAAGGGAGAAAAAAATAAAACATCAGGGAATCGAAAATTCGTTGGGATAATCCGAATGCTTTACACTTTCTCTTCGGTTTCCTTCGCATCCAAGACCTAGAATGGGATTATGATCGGAACATTGTTTCCCCTGAAGAAACGAAACGGGAGCAACAGCATTTGGATGGCGGGTTCGTTGCTTGCCCTCGGAATGAAAATCCAAATCCGAAAATTGTTTTATTGTGCAGTTTCAAGATAAGAACCACCGGAATGCTTGTAATGCCTTCATTTGGATGCAACCATGCGTTTCTGACTTGAATTCGCAGGATTCCCGAAGGATCAGCAAGCACAAACGGAAAGAAATTGATTGGTTTTCTCCTGGTTGTAATTTCCCGCATCGATGAATTTCTTCCCATGCATGTTGCTGGAGTTTTGTTCTCAGTTGTTTGCCAAAGATGCGGTAGAGACGTTGGTAGGATGGCCATTCGTTCATGTTCGTGAATTGGCTGCTTCGTTTTGTGGTTAATGTGCCTTGCCGGGGAGAAATGCCCATTCTCCGTTGATGAACATATTTCATTTAAATAAACACGAAAGCACGCAATTCTTTTTACTTGCGATACAGATAAAGTCCCTTCGGGCATCAGAATGTATTGGGTAGAAGTGAAAGATGGTGAACATATGGTGCAATTCGTTCAAGTGCCATGAGAGCTTCCCAGTTCACCCAACTTTTAACCTTTAGTGAGAATTCTTTCAAAATTTTCAATAATTATCTATACGATTATGGTGAAGGCTGGATCATTTAGAAATGGGGAGCTCGGGGACTGGGGCAAAACTGCTGGATTATCCGAAAAGTACTGTGGCGCGCATTGGCGTAGCACGACCTTTCCTGTAGGGGGTGCCAACGTAGAGCTAACATCGGATTGGAAAATATGGTTACTCGGAGTGTCAAAAAATATTGAAAATAATCGTGCTGATATAAAACAGTTTATTCAAACTGAAATTTTACCTGGCGAATTGCATACTTTAGACAAGTTTCAGTTTTCTCTTCTTTTCTGCAAATACATTCAGTGCACTTTCGACGGTAATTTTCTCCTTTACCAAACTGCTTTCGATGTTCAAGAACGCCAAGTTTGAGAATCGGTCCTGACCCATAGAAGACCTCAGCCATGATTTTATTCGTCGCATCGCCGAAAAGCTTCTTTCGCAACCAGCAGAACTAATTGGCAAACAACAAGCGACTTGAACCAGTTTGTAAATATTCGGCATTATGTTCAAATTAATTTCCAATTGTTTATTGCCAAACATATTTCTCATGACCACCATTTCTGCGTTCAAATCGTCATTTCCATCGCTTCATTCAAATTAAACTTCAAAAATGCGTCCACGGATCGCGCAAGTGGCAAATTCCCGAATCATTTTCCATAGTTTTCAATAACAGTGTTCATTAGTGCCGGAAAATAGATTTTGTCTAATTTTTTTCATCGCTGATACCAGGAGAAATGTCATCACTGTCCTTATTTGAGACTGATTCAACCATGTAAGTGTCCAGTCTTTTGGGAAGCTTCCTTTTACGCTGATTTTGGATAGGTTTAAGACAAACTTCATTAACGTTGGCAAACTCCCCAATATTCTTCCACAAACTGCCAAACGTCTCCTTTCTCGCATTAAAATACGACAAAACACCTGTTATCGCATCGCCTGCTTTTCCTAAAGTTGAATCCTTTGCTTAAAAATACTTCCTCAGCACGTTAATAATCGATAGTAAGGCTTGCTTCATTTAGAATTGGAACAAACTTTTGCTCATATTGTGGCGCTCCTGGTGGACGGATTTGGAAGTTCTTGGCGCCCACGTGTCGGAAATTTTGTCAGCTTCACGTATGTATTTTTGACATTCCGCAAATCGACTGTACTTTGTAAACAATCAACATGGAGGCCGAAAGAAGGGAAAAAAATGTGCAAAGTTATTTGGAAAATCCATTGTGGTCTGCATCTAGGCTAGCTAAACAGCTGAAATTGCCCAGAAATACCATATGGCGCGTTATCAAACGGTATAAAGAAACATTGACGACGATTCGAAAGCCTCAAGCCAATCGTCGGATTGGAACTGTCGACCGGAAACTGCGTGGTAAGATTTTGAAGATGATTAAGAGGAATCCCAATCTGTCGGACCGTGATTTGGCCAGAAAATTCGGTGCTGCCCATAGTACCGTGAGAAGAACTCGACTCCGGGAAGGAATCAAGTCGTATCGAGCTATCAAACAGCCAAATCGGACCATAAAACAGAATAGTGTGGCCAAAATCCGTGCTCGGAAGCTATACGACCAGGTGCTGACCAAGTTCGACGGGTGTCTTCTGATGGACGATGAAACCTATGTCAAGGCTGACTTCGGGCAAATCCCAGGTCAAAAATTTTACTTGGCAACGGCTCGGGGGGATGTTCCAGCCAAATTTAAATTTGTTTTTGCCGACAAATTTGCACGAAAATTCATGATTTTGCAGGGTATTTGCAGTTGTGGCAAAAAAACGAAAGTTTTCGTTACAAATAAGACAATGACGTCGGAACTATACCAAAAAGAGTGTCTCCAAAAACGAATTTTGCCGTTCATTCGATCCCACGACCATCCCGTAATGTTTTGGCCAGATTTGGCAAGCTGTCATTACAGCAAAGTCGTTCAAGAATGGTATGCAGAGAAAGGGTTCCAGGTTGTTATGAAAAACCTTAACCCACCCAACTGCCCCCAGTTCCGCCCTATTGAGAAATACTGGGCAATCATGAAGAGGAGACTCAAGGCAAAGGGAAAGGTTGTCAAAGACATCAATCAGATGAAGACCTGGTGGAATAAGATAGCTAAAACGATGGACAAAGAAGGTGTGCGCCGCCTAATGAGCCGTTTTACAGGAAAAATTCGAGAATTCCTTCAAAACCGTGACGAATAATTTTATCCGTATTTTTTCTTTAAAGTATGAAGAAAACGCTACATTTGTTTAAAAAGATCTTGAATTCAATAATAAATAACTGAAATACAGGCAATTGTTTTTGTTCCAATTCTATCTGAAGCAAGCTTTACGTATTCAAATACAAACAGCTGTACAATGAAATCTGGGTTAGTTATACATGTCAGAATTCCGAGAGCTTCTACTGAGCTTTTGCCTTGTGGTTGGTCAACTTCTTCTTCTAGTACTTCTTTTATTGCAGCATAGTTATTCATAACTGCTTTACAATTTTCATACCGACAGCTCCACCTTGTGCCACTAAAACTACTCATCTCGCGGGCTCCGGATTTTATTCCTAATAATTCACGAACATTAATTAATTTTGCATGATAACTAGGCTGAGAAAAATAGGTATGCAAACATTCGAGTGTATTGAAGAAAACAGCAGCAAACGGCAAATTTGAGCAAGAGTTTACAGTTTCTAAATTTAGCTTATGCCCCAAGCAATAAATATAAATTGCGTGTGGGTTTAACTCCCTAATTTTAGCTTGAAGACCATTGTATCTTCCGGACATAACACTGGCGCCGTCAGACGATTGTGCAAGAATAGGCACATTTATAAGGCCACATTCTTCTAAAAACTGTAAAATTACACAGCACAAACTTGTTGCATCTCTGGATTCTGAACAGTTTAAGAATCCCACGAACCGTTCTTCAACTTCAAAATTCTTTCTATATCGAAGGACAATCGAAAGTTCTAGCTCTTTGAAGCTTCTTGCTTCATCAACCATCAGGGCAAAAAATCCACACCTTCTTATTTCATTAACGATTTCGTTCAATGTCAGTTTTACGGATATATCAATCATTTCGTTCTGAATTTGGGGACTGCAGTACAAGGCGTTATTATTAAAATTCTTCAAAAAACTCTCATCGTACTTCGAAACATTTTCGCAAAATTCCAATAAATTACCACTGTTTCCAGATTCAACATCCTCACGATGACCTCTCATCGGCAGGCCTTGGCGAGCAAGACACAATATAACATCAATCACTTTCAGCAAATGTTCCTTGTTTTATGTTATCTTGGTGTTGAATTAGTATCTGGTCATATACATTCCCAGATACCGACGAATTTTTGTACAAAATGTACTTTTCATTATTTTGCTTATGAAGCAACTATGCATCGTGTTTCTTCAGACATTCCGTTAGTTTTCTCCATTTAGAAAATCCACCTTGAGAAAACACGTCATCGTGGATTTTTTTCGCCTTGAAGATTCTACAAACAAAAAAAAAACCTTATCGTCCTTCACACTATACTCTAACCAATTGTATATCTTATAAAATTTAGCAGAGAGGCATCTTTCTTTATCTCCGCAAGAGGTTTTCGGAAAATGTATCACAGGCCTTGAAGGACCAGATTCTAATGTCCCTAAATCCTGAACCTATTGGTACCGATCCCGAATTCTGAACTGGATGATTGATAGGGAAATTCAGCACTTTGCTGACGTTTGGTGAAGTTGGTAGGATTTATTTTTCTACAATATTGTGATTTTGAAGCGTGGAGGGTTGTTTGGTTTTTAAATTACTTGCATTTCTGAAGAACGACCGTATATCATTTGATTTTTTCATGTTTAATCTGTCGATATTAAATGAAAGGATATAATCTGTCTAAATTGCATTTATTTTCTAAAATTTATGTAATCGAATATCAAAATAATCATTACCTGTATGAATTCGGATAATCAAATCTGGATGTCAGGTTATTCAATCGAAGTTATCATAAGATGGTGCATTCGATGTGACATAAATTCTAGAATGAACAATCGATCGCTCAGCGCAGCATCAACTGATGTGAAAAGAACAATGAAATCAATATATATATTTTTTTTAATCACTATCTGCATGACGTGGTACGCGGGTACCCGGTTTTCATTTAAACAAAATATCACAACATAGAGGTTAGTTTTGTCTTCATCTATACAATAAAATCTGTAAGCAACTTTCATCAAAAAAATACAGAAATACAGAATAAAAGTGAATGTGGCAAAACGAACTATCTATCATTGCCAACATATATGAATATTCATTTAATGGTGTTCGTATAAGCGACCTTAAGACTGTATTAAGGCATTTTCGGTAACTGCTGTTTACTGAGTTCATTCTCAGTTATCTATAATTCGGTGAAACGATTGATCGAGTGAGCACAGTAAGAAATCAACAAAGCGTCTCTTAAGCGTTAATAAAATTAACCTTGTGTCCCAACGGAAAACCACCATCACACTTTGTGAGTGGCTCCAATGGCATCCTTATTATTGGTTTAACTCGGATCAAATCAGATTTCCAGAATTACAAAAAATCACCTTGTTTTTCCAATGAAAAACCACCATTATATTTTGTGTGTGGCCCCAATAGCATCCTTACTGTTGGTATAAATCGGTTCAAATCAGATATCGGTACTAATATATAAATATTTTATCGTTTACCAAAACGAACTCTGCTGCCACCCAATCTTGTTATCCAACATCCCAGTGATTTCTCGTGGAAGTGCGGCGTTGGTCTCGGCTTCCAATAAAACGTCCAAATAAACGTTAACGCCTTCCTACCCTTTCCTTATTTGACCTGCATTTGGGCGAGGCCAGCGTCGGTATTGCCTTAGTTTGGGATCACCAGTTTTACACATTGAGCATGTTTGCATCATCTGTTGATCCTCTGTGTAATAACAGCTGAACTGGCAGTAACGGAGTAACAACCTCGGGCGGTCAACCATGCTCATTGTCCTGCTCATGCTCATAAAAACGGATAATTTTTTTTATTAGGATAAGACAACTGCAACTTCTCGCTCTGACTAGCTTGCTGTTCTGCTTTCTCACACGCTGAATCAAACTGTAAGATATGATCAACATATATTCACAATAATACAAAACTACAGTACCCTAAAACGGGGTAAGCGGGGTAACATTGATCGGTTTGGCCCATATCATGAATAGTTCAAATAAATATTTTTCAATTTTATCAACTCTGTTTTTTAATCTAGTATTATTTGGCTTCTGAAAGCTGTAGCATTGGTTTGAATATTCAGTTTTTTTAATTAACCAAGAACTGAAAATTTAATTGAGCATAGCTTCTTCAACTTTCGGCTAACGGGAAAAAAAGCTATCAATACTAATCTAATAGCTAACTATACAGGTTAAGAGAAATTTCCCTAGTAGCACGTTTGTTTCAACCCAGTAAACGTGACTGCTCTGTGACTCAATTAAGTCACAATAGAGCTGCTGAAACCATTTTTGACGGTTGTGTGCTGCTTGGGTTTTTTACATACTTTAGGCTAGATTGGTTGGGTACTTGGTTAAAAGAAAAAGATTGTAATAAAATTGTTAGTCGTTACTATTAAAGAAAAATTCTCATGGGTGTCCACTTGTTAAGCTTTTTTGCTACAACTTGTTACAAAATCGAGGCAACTTTTTCATTTAGGCAAAGGAGCAATCTGACAAACATCCCAAGTAACTCAACCCACTCAAATGCTCTTTATAGGGGACTCCGTTAAGAGGTTCGAGAGGGATTAAAATATGCATTCCTCTGTTCAAAATTTGAATGAACACCATAAATTGATCACCATTTCTGTTGTAACACAACTCAAATCAGTGGTTGTTCAATTTTTGCTTTTTCATATCTTTTTCGAAACAGCAAAAGCAATTTTTTCCTCAAACACTAGGCTGCTCTCCAATTCGATGGGCCACCATCTCGTGAAGTTCGCAATTTGCTGGCATTGCACAAACAAAACACTTTCCCAAAAACTTCAACCAGCAAACATACCTTCTCGCTTAAGCAAATTGTGGCCCAACCTGATGAGTCTACCTGTTTTGCCCTCGTAATCATAATAACAGTTTTTGAAATTATTAAAAATTTATAAAAGCTGTTCCGCCCCTTACTCGATGGTTTCTTGTCAGTTTCGGTCGCCATCTTCACCGTCGATTGCTTTAATAGCAGGCGACGGCGGTTGCGAGTATCCGTGCCAGGCGATTTCCCTTTCCCGACCCCACCCGAACTGTAAACATGCACACAATTTTCTCCGTTCGCCGTTGTCTTTTCCGCGCGTGGATTTTTGAGTTGTTTGCGCGCGGGGAGTAACGGAAAAAGAACATGCCAAGACAATTAACGTTAAGTGTAGGGTTTGCGTACTTTTCGCCTTGGTTTTTGGACTTGAGGGACTGTGCCCCTGCTTGAAAAAATGTTTCACACAGGGCCAAACCATTTCTCTGAACGATTTCACTGGCTGGTCCGGATCAACTACAATGACGTTTAGTCTCATGATGCTCGGTACAGAATTGGAGTCTTCCAGAATGCTGTATAATGACATGAAAAAATCATTCCAAAACATAAGCAATTATACATGTAAGTTGCTGAATAATATAGAGGGCTTGAATTTCATTAGATTTATCATGTTTTTTTTTTCTTAAAATACAATTAACTAACCGAAAATCGATCTTAAAACCATAAAATATTTTTTCAGTAAATATTTCCTGATAATACAACTCAGAAAAATCGTCCTAAAAGTATTTAACTAAACGTCATGTAAATGTCGGTGCTCTTGTTGGTTGCGCCCTATTCAAAGATTAGTCAACGGCACCCACTGCAGATCTCGGACACTGACGAGACAACCCAACCACATCTGGTTCTCGCGAGGGATTGCTCCTCTGTACGAAGGCAAAACGAACGATGCATGCATGAATTAATTCTTAAAGTTATCTTAAAACTTAATTTAAATAAGTGACTGCAATTGTTATTTCTTATGTTCAACTTGCTACACAAAAAATGTATATTAGTTCTTCCAATTTAGCTAAACACTACTAAAATGTCATGTAAATTTCAGTGCTCTGAGACCGACACATGCAAGCATCCTTTAGCACATAAGAATGATCGGTACATAAATCACTGCGACCAGTAATTTGGTCTACTGTAGTATATCCCGTATTCTTTGTTTAGTGCATGTCGAGTTACTTCATCACTATTGAGAAATGGTGTTTTTTACAGTGTACAGTCTTTGTTTGTTTTGTTGGCTATAAATCGATTTTTTTTTGAAAATTTCCGCTATTTAAACCCTTTGTGAGTGACAGCAATCTTCAAAGGCGCGCCCCTTTATCAGTCAAAACCAGATTCATTGCAAACAAAACAATCAATGATAATGACCATGCATCAGAATCCTAGACCTAACCACTTTAAACTATAGAACATCACATTGAAAATGGGAATTTGCATAAATGAAGACTAATTTGATTTATCCATGAAGCAGGAGCTTCATGGAATCCCAGAGCATCATCGTCCTATGATTGCTCCGGTAATATTTGCTGCAACGTTTGGCCAAGTTGATTCCACTAAATCGTTCTTCACTGACGGATCATTGATAGAAGAGTCTGCAGGCTTTGGTATATATAATGAAATTTATAGCGCCAATCGTAAACTTCAAGCTCCTTGTTCCGTATATGTCGCTGAATTAGCGGCAATACACTTTTCGCTAGAAATTGTTGCCTCACTAACACCGGATCAGTACTTCATTTTTACGGATAGTCTCATTTCTATAGAGGCTATTCGCTCCTTGAGACCGGTAAAGCACTCCTCGTATTTTCTCATGAAAATACAGGATCTTCTAAGTGCTTTATCTTCGCGTTATTTTATCATCACCTTTGTATGGGTCCCATCTCATTGTTCAATTCCGGGCAATGAGAGAGCGGACTCGCTTGCAAAGGTGGGCGCTATAGCAGGCGATATTTACGATAGACAAATCGCCTTCAACGAATTTTTTACTATTTTTCGTCAACAATCTCTCGTCAGCTGGCAGTATAAATGGAGTAAAGGAGATTTGGGGCGATGGCAACATTCTATCATCCCTAAGGTGTCGAAGAAATCTTGGTTTAGGGGAATGGATGTGGGTCGATACTTAATTTGTGTCATGTCTCGCCTCATGTCCAATCATTATTCTTTAAACGCTCATTTGTTCCGTGTTGGGCTGAGCGACAGCAATCTCTGTGAATGTGGAAGAGGTTACCAGGACGCAGATCACATTATTTGGTCATGTGCCGAGCATCGTGGAGTCAGACTGTAGCTTTATGATTCCCTTAGGGCTCGAGGTAGACAACCCAATGTACCGGTTCGAGATATTTTGGCTGTACATGATCTGGAGTTTATGAAACTAATTTATGTGTTTTTGACTAACATTAGCCTTAGACTGTAGTTTGTTTAACATGTATGTATACTTTTAGTTTTTTTTTTATCTGTGTTTGTGAGTTTTTTTTTTCTTTCTCAGATATGTTCAAGTCAAAAGAAAACCAAAAGATGTATAGTTATAAGTTTTTTGACAATTCAGAATTTAAAATAAATGTGTTATATAAACCATACTTAAAATTCCCGCCCATCTTCCCATCCTTAAAATTGTTATTCCTATTAACCTCGAGACGGCCGCGAGTAATCGGTTCTAACCTTCTAACTTTAGTTTTAAGATAACTGATGTATATAAATATGAAAACTTGGCTCTGTAAAGTTGATTCGATTGAGCCTGTACAAATAAATGATTTAATAAAAAATAAATAAATGAAGACTAATCATGTTTTCCTTATTCCAAGCTCATCCTCGGTGGGTCAATCCGAGTATTGTTGCTTTTCACAATACATAACCTGTAATAAGGACTAATATACGTTCCTTTGACTACAAAAACAAATATGTTGCCTAGTTTGAATTAATTCGGGCTAAGGTTCGGAGGTAGTTCTGATAATCCGTAACGTACCACGAAAAGGTGATCTACCAGCGTAACGTAACCCCCCAGGTTTTGTTTTTATTTTTAGAATTATTTGTTTCCGTATTTTATTATTTATTTTTTATCTCTAGCAGGTTGCAAGGTAACTTGTTGCCATACAGTTAATGTTACTCCAATACTACTCAATTAAGTCACAATCAAGTCATTGTACCCTAATTAGACAATTTTGTGTTGCTTGGGATGTTTGTCAGATTGCTCCTTTGCCTAAATGAAAAGGCCAAATTACGCGAAGTTGCCTCGATTTTGTAGCAAGTTGTAGCAAAAAATCGTAAGAAGTAGACAACCAATTAAAAAAAATTTCAATAGTATCGACTTTCAATTTTATTACAATCTCTTTCTTTTAAGCAAGAACCCAACCTATCTAGCCTAAAGTATGTACAAAACCCAAGCAGCACACAACCGTCAAAAATGTTTTCAGCAGCTCTATTGTGACTTAATTGAGTCACAGAGCAGTCACCTTTACTGGGTTGAAACAAGTGTGCTACTAGGGAAATGAGATATTAACCTGAGATATTAGCTATTAGATAAGCATTGATGGCATTTTTTCCCGCTAGCTGAAAATTGAAGATGCTATGCTCAATTAAATTTTCAGTTCTTGGTTAATCAAAAAACTGAACATTCAAACCAATGCTATAGCTTCCAGAAGCCAAATAATACTAGATTAATGGAAAGTTGATAGTTTGAAAGAGTATCAACGAAAAATATGTATTTGAACTATTCATGGTATGGGCCAAACCGATCAATGTTACCCCGCTTACCCCGTTTTAGGGTATTGTAGTTTCGTATTATTGAGAATATATGTTGATCATAACTTACAGCTTGATTCAGCGTGTGAGAAAGCAAGACAGCAAACTAGTAAGAGCGAGAATTATCCAATTCAAAGAATTTATCCGTTTTTATGAGCATGAGCAGGACAATGAGCATGATTGACCGCCCGAGGTTGTTACTCCGTTACTGCCAGTTCAGCTGTTATTACTCAGAGGATCAACAGATGATGCAAACATGCTCAATGTGTAAGACTGGTGATCCCAAACTAAGGCAATACCGGCGCTGGCCTCGCCCGAATGCAGGTCAAATAAGGAAAGGGTAGGAATGCGTTAACGTTTATTTGGACGTTTTATTGAAAGCCAAGACCACCGCCGCACTTCCACGAGAAATCACTGGGATGTTGGATAACAAGATAGGGTGGCAGCAGGGTTCGTTTTGGTAAACGATAAGCTGAATTCACGCTTCGTATAGTAAAATATTCAAATATTAGTACCGATATCTGATTTGAACCGATATAAACCAACAGTTAGAATGCTATTGGGGCCACACACATAGTATAATGGTTTTTCATTAGAAAAATAAGGTGATTTTTATAATACTGGAAATTTGATTTGATCCGAGTTAAAACAATGATAAGGATGCTATTGGAGCCACTCACAAAGTGTGATGGTGGTTTTCCGTTAGGAATACAAGGTTAATGTTATTAACGCTTGAGAGGCGCTTTTTTGTTTTCTTACTGTGCTCACTCGATCACCCGTTTCACCGAATTATAGATAACCGAAACAATACGAAATGCACCATGCCCGATAGGAAAATAGTGCATAATAAAGCATCGACACAACCTTTCACAGCCGATGCTCAAACCAAACTCTTTTTTCGTAACTTTCAAGTTTTACTACTGTATCCTACAATCTATTGCACTACTGTAACTAATAACTGTATCAATTAAGTTGAAGTTGCTTATGAACAATCTATGCTAATCCATTAGGGATCTATTGAGGGATTTTGTAAAAATAAAAGTCCGTAGATGCATTTCGTGCCTTCTGGCAAGTTTATGGTTCTATTGATATCCATGCTCATCGGTTTACTACCAACCGGGAGAGTCTTGGTCATATACAAAATGATTTCATTATCTCCAATCCGCTCAACCAATCCCAATTTTTTTTGATATATTAGACGGATTATTACCCAACAAACAGCAGTATCGAATAACCGCTTGTTCAGACATATTTGGAGAAATTATTCAGCTTTCTAGAAGAAAAAGCTGAACGACTTCTCCAAATCTGTTTGAACAAACTGTTATTCAGCATTGATGTTTGTTGGTTATAATTTGAGATAAC
This sequence comes from Aedes koreicus, assembly GCA_024533555.2. Classification (NCBI taxonomy): domain Eukaryota; kingdom Metazoa; phylum Arthropoda; class Insecta; order Diptera; family Culicidae; genus Aedes; species Aedes koreicus. The sequence continues at coordinate 109,957 of JAHHFK020005841.1, forward strand.
TCAATGCAGACGTCTTCCAAATTTGGCAGATCGACAACCAATCGGTGGCGATCTTAGAGGAATACCGGAAGAACAAGCGATGGTTCTGCGCGTGTTTATAAACAAAAGAACCTTCATAACAAAACATATCACCGGATAAAATACATTCATAAGCACTCGGTTACTATTTTCCATGACAATGGCATAAAACAAGAATAAGGGAAATTCCTCAATCAAATACATACCACTACAAGTCGAGAACACTCGTATGAACTAAGAAGAAAGCTATTATCAATGTCGATACTTCTCATTACTTCTCATTCCTTATTTGATTTCGAAAAAGTTGCTCTGCTGGTGCATTAAGTGCACAATGTGAGAATTGCGCAACGGTTTGTTTTTAATTATTAACAGTTTAAAGCAGTTATTTGGTTCATTTTTATCTAAAAGTACCATAAATGGACATTCGAATTTTTTTCATAAGTAAGTATAATTTCCAGCATGTAATGAAAAGAAACAAGCGAACAAAACAAAACGAATGTTTTTTCATGCAGCTGAAATAACCAAAAAAAGGAAAATATGCTAAGCGGTGGTTTTTTTTTCGAATTTTAACAACAATTTTAATAGAATTCAATGATACACCGTTTTGATTTCATACTGCTCAGATACACATGATTGCTACATCTTCTTCTTCTTCTTCTTCTTAGCGTTTTCAAGCTTATTGCTTTCACAATTAGCTTATCGCTTGCTCTCAACTAAGTGTTCTAAATGCACTTCCACAGTTATTAATTGAGAGCTTTCGATGCCAGGTACCTTTTTGCATTAGTATGATTGTGTGGCAAGTACAATCATACTCTATGCCCAGGGAGTCGAGAAATTTTCCTTAACGAAAAGTTCCTAGACCAGACCGGGAATCGAACCCAGCCACCTCCAGCATGGTGTTGCTTTGTAGCTGCGCCTTTACCGACTGGGCTAAGGGAGGCCCCAATGATTGCTACATACACCGTGTTTTGAAAGAACTTGTTTCACTTTTATCATATCAGATAAATCGGTTCAAATTTCAAAACGCAGATGCACCAGTGTATATAAACTATTTTTAAAATATTGAGGAATAGCTGTTTGAACGCATATGAATTTTTTTCCGTCATTGATGAATAAAATTTCCTAAATTATTTGCTCACTACTCGTGTATCAAGAATGCAAGAAGCAACAATTAAGCACAAAAATCACAGCTTGCTTACATTTGGCGATAGCCGTCGTTTTACCGTCGTCTCTCTCTCTCTCTCTCTCTCTCTCTCTCTCTCTCTCTCTCTCTCTCTCTCTCTCTCTCTCTTTCTCTCTCTCTCTCTCTCACTATATCAAAAAAAAAACTTGCCTCCCTCTACTGAAATCCTGGCTACGCCTATGTACAATTGTGCATTGTGCATGTTATGATTATTTACCTATTAGTCCCTAGCTACTAGGGGGCAGATTTCTTTATAGGTGAAGGTTAGAGAAAGGTGAGCTAAACCTACTTTTGACTTAAACATAATCCTTAATGGTAATTCAAAAATAGGTTCCTTTAAGCTGAAATAGTTCGAGCCTATTGGCTTAATTGTCTGTGCTGCTTAGGTGAGACTTTGTACACATAGCCGATAAAGTTACTAAATCTTAGTGCTAGAGATTCCCAAAGCGAGTACTGGTAGATTTAACAAATAATTTTGATACAGCGAGAATCACTTACCGCCCTTATTGGAATATCTAAAACATGATCTAAAGAAACTCATTCCAAATGCATTTTATTACTTCCATTCAGGTAAATATAGTCTGAAGTGGATAAAGTTGATGGAATTTTGACTCAAATTCGCTGTATATAACATTCCTACTAGGTCCAAATAAGCCATTCAGCCACTTATTGATTTCTTGGGATGTGTAGCCAAGGAGAAATTTTGCCGCTCTCTGTTTCGGCAAATTACACGCCAGAAAAACACGATTCCGGAATCATCATCACGCGACGAGCCCGTTGGAAGATAAGAAATGGCCACAACAACAGCCTTCCCCTACGGTTGACGGAGCTGTCAAGAAGCTGCAATGGTGTTGAAATGTGTACCCAAAGAATCAAAAATCCTTCTCGTGGAAGGGTGAAACGAATATTTATTTATGCACTCTGGTTTATTTATCTTCTCCTGTGCAGCCCGATCGGGACAGGGAGGATAGGTGCTGTGGTTGGAAGTGTTGGAAGGTCAGAAAGAAAGAGTACAAAGTCGTGACGGTCGCAATCATAACTGTTAGGTGAAGTTTAAATATGGTTCTTTTCGGGCTTGTTGACTTTAAAGTCGAGATTTCTGTAAAACAATGCTCAACAATAGTTGAATGTTATAAAACAAAATTAGTGTTTTTAATTGTTGAGTTGAAAATGGACTACCAGTCATTGAAGACTAATTACACGATTTATTGCCAGCGAAAAAGAACACAATACTTCCCAACAGTGCCCCTTGCGATCAAGCTCAATACACAGTTTTCGGCACCGCAAACATAAGGTAACATCACGTCAACCAAAAGTGCTTCCCCTGACAAGCTGGACTTAGTGCAAACCGAGCGACTTGGATCCCGCGCATCGAAACAGCTCCAATTCACGATTTTCTGTCTTCCCAGCAATCATCGCACCTCTCGCGAGCTAAGCTGACAGTCGGGCAAAGTGCTGGTTCAGCGAGCGTATCATGAGTATAATAATCGTGCCTTGGCTCGAGAAGCGAGAGTCCACCTTCGCCCTCAAGGGGATCGATGAAAACCGTGGCGGATTTCAATTTGCAAAACAATTTTCAGCCCTTCGCAATCGGCGACTACGACATCATCGGTGGCGGCACACCGAGCTGCAAAGGAAGCGTGCGCCAATTTTCAGTCTGTCCAAGCTGTGAAAGTCGTTTTACGCCCTCTGGACTTTACAGTTTTCGTTCGTTTCACTCGTTTTTCTGGCAGAAAATCCATCCGTCCTGCAGTTCCAGGTGATGGAGTGATTTCATATTCAAAATTTCGGCATATGCTTTTCGCAGCTCCTCTGGTGAACGACAAGGACCCGAAGTGATTGTTTTCGAATTTGTTACTTGCATCGCAGTTTCTTTGTTCTTGGGAGCCATGGGAGCCTTTCCTTTGACGGCGTGCGGGACACGCTCTAATTGAGATAGCCGTAAGGATTTATGAACGTCGTCTTGTGGCTTTCACCCGATGCAGAAAAAAAAAAAAAAAACGCTCAAAATGATTGGATTTACCGTTGCTTTTCTCACCTTCAATTAGGGCACGTTTTCGCTCTTCAAGATGCCCGTGAGGATTTTTTATTTTTGGTTGCAGCTTCGGACGGTGGGTAAATACGGGTGGAAATTATCACTATGGTTGATGGCAAAAATAACATTGCGGACTCACTTGGCAACATGTCATTAAAAGCGAATCAGTCATGAATCTGACGACCGTGCAAATAAATAAGAAGTAGCTTCTCTGGTTGCTTCGCTTAGCAACTCTAAGTCGCTGAAATTCAGAAATGGTTTGCATTGCTATTTCGGATTTTCGAAGGCACAAATCTAAGAAATTGCAAAGACAGTACATGACCAACTTTAATAGGATTCTTGCTACCCGGCAACATACTATCTTAATGATTGGGTATGCACAGAGAGAATAATGAATTTTAACTGGTGTGTAAAATTTCCCCTCGTTCAATTGTTAGCCAAAGCAAGCGTGAGCAACGAACTTGTTTGCAATTGTTCATTTATAAATTTATTTATTTAGTTATTTTTTCAACAATCTGACTGTGGTCTACATGAATGTATTTAAATTGAAAACGTTGACTAGTGCAGCATTCCTAAAGCAGTTTATTATCTTGTAAAAGATTGAGAAGTTTCTCCAAAATTTATAGGGTGCATGAAGTCAGTGGCTCGTAGGAGCCTTCAGAAGTCCGATGAAATCTGGTTAGCAGCTAGGAAAAAAGACCTCAGGTGCCTCCCTGTTGCTCGGAAGTCACTGCGGGAAAGGAATTCAGCTGCGTCAATTTCGCCGCTCAAATGTTTTACAACGAGAGCTTGCTGGATATTTCGGCGTCGCTTCAGCGAATCGAGCCCTAGAAGCTGACATCGCTCGGGATACGGAGGAAATTTTTGATGATCATGCCAGGGTAGACTTCTCAGTGCAATGCGTATAAATCTACGTTATACTCGTTCTATCGTGATGTCCCATGACACGTGATAAGAAGTTCATATTATTGAGGCATTTTCGAGTGTTGGTCTTACCAGTGCTTAGTAGAGCTCTTCATCCCACCCATTGGGGCATCTTCAATTGAGGATGGCTGAAATCACGAGAAATTTTCGTGATGAATCTCAATTGACATGATGGTGAAAATAGTCCAGTTAAACACCTGAATCATCGACCTGAACAACGCGCTTGAGGACATCTACAATTACATATATTTAGTAACCTAACGTGATAGGACTTTTTGATCGATGGAACGTAATAACCACACAATTGTCAATGCTTATAACGTGTTTATTCGGCTTAAAGATTGTACTCGAAAAAAAAACGCAACACTTTATTTTGTGTGTAACTTTTTATTGCATGTGTAAAAATTGATGACATTTTTGTTAAAACTAGTAAAAGATCCAGTGGTCAATCTGTCAAGTGGTTATTCAAGCAAGAAGTGCTACAACAAAAACATATGGGCGCGGAAGTGGTAAATCCAGGCCAGTCCCACAGGTAGATGGCGAAACAATTGGGAACCGACAATTCGACCGTGTCCCGTGTGGTAAAATCGTCCAAAGAGACCTAGACGAGCGATGTACTGGCAGCGAAAGAAAAGCGAAGACGACCGACCCCGTGTACGCAAGGAAGGTGAGGGATTACTTCAAGCGCAATCCGAACCCTTCGATTCGGGACGTGGCCAATAAGGTTCAATTCTTCCGTCTGGTTCGTCCAACAGACAATAAAGCGGGCCGGACTTCATATCTTCAAGGTAAGCAAGGCACCTACATGAACCGATAAACAGAATACGCTGTCCAAAAACCGCGCCAGGAAGCTGTTCCGTGAGTGGTTGGTGCAGCCGAAATGAATCGTAATGGACTACGAGTCGTACATTAAACCGGACGCCAATCAGTTCCTAACCTGGAGTTTTTCGTTCGCAAGTCCCGCTTGAATGTTTGGAAGAAATTCCGGAAGAAAAAGGTCGACAAATTTTCCAAAAAGTACTTCGGGATGTCGTACATAACGACCGGCACCATCAACGGCCAAATATATAAAGAAGATTGCCTCCAGAAGCGCTTGCTACCCTTCCTCTGGTCCCATAAAGGTGACACTTTGTTTTGGCGGGAACTAGCATCGTGCCATAACGTGAAACCAGTGATGGAGTGGTACGAAGCCAACGATGTTGTTTTTGTCCCGAAAAAGGCAAATCCGTCAAACTAGCCAGAGCTTCACCCAATAGAAAAATTCTGGGCGATTTTAAAGGGAAAGCTCCGAAAAACAGGAAACGAATTCAAAAATGAATTTTTGGTGATCATTTTTGTCTGTTGCATTTTTTTCGAGTACAATCTTTGAGACTTGCTGAAAAGTTTTTTATAAACCGGGTGACTTATTTTTGAAAATTTTAAAAATAAATGATACAGTATATGTATCATATTTGATACAATGCCGAATAAGAGCTTACGAGTACGTGTTACATGATATTTTACCAGTATGGCCACCTCATTTTTCATTTTTCGGGTTTTATAGGTAAACAGTAAATAACGGCAGGTTATGAAATTGAAAGAAACAAGTTGAAAACGAGCGGCTCCAGTCAACCACAGATCGCTAGAAACAGAACAACGCAATAGGTAGTATAAGAGCACGATCGGTTGCATTCTCTTTTGCCAGTCAAGGGTCTATCCTCCCTCTTGCCTACCCCGCATCAGGGGTAGTATGGTAAAACATTATGCGCCCGATTGTATACTACTTTCATATGTCCTCCGCTCGTTTTCAACTTGTTTCTTTCAATTTCATAACCTGCCGTTACTCTATACAACTATCAATACTTTCTCTTCAATTTTCTTAGTTCTAGCAATAAATTTCTGTCCACTCCTAGAGCCTGTCATGTTGATGGAAATCATCTGCTTCTGAAAAATTTCATCATTAGATATCGTTACTCCGCGCATTAGGAGAATACAACAAAACAACAATCAAAGTATAGATTCCGTGTTTTTCATGAAGTAAATTATTCCGGAGAATGCTTAGCGGATTGTTATATTTTTTAGTATTAGTCTTTCGATAGCACTCAAAAATTAACAAACATATTCAATTATTAACCCTTTGCACTCCAGTATCCGAACTCTCACATCTTGAATGTCGCCGTAGCGGTGACAGCGGAGTGCAAAGGGTTAAGCTTATCAACTAGGATTTTTAAAACGACCAAATCTACTAGTGAGTATCATGCCGTTACCCTTAATCTCACTAGAAGCACACTTGTTGCAAATTGATTGAATCAGCTTCAATTTGACTCAATGAGGTCACAATAAAGTTGCTGTTACTAATTATGACAGTTTGGTGTTGCTTGGGCTATCTCTGTCTCTGTTTCGGCTCGAAATAGTCAACTTCACGACTACCGTGTATGCTGGATCTGACGTCCCTTGTGGTGCCATGTTGTTGTGTAGTGATGCAATTAGGCGCGCAAACCCTCTGACAAGTTATCTTTCACCACCGTACTTATATTCGTAGACATTCTTCTCTTTTCAGAGAGCGAGTAATGGCGCTATAAGCATAAGCCATATGGGGCTAGGGCTATAGTTAATGCTTAGGTCCCAACCGTTTGAAGAGAAATGGAGCATCACTTAACCTTCTTAGACTAGACGCTCCCAACGACCATTTTAAATAAATTTTTGTTCTGTACACCAAACAGGGCATTCTGTTTAAATATTCTCTCCGACTATTCTTTTCCATTTTCCTTTGATATCTACTGAAAGCTACGTGGGTTTCCCGTGTCTCCTCAAGGTGGATAACAAATTCTCCTTATCTACAACGGTGCATGGAGGTGGCCAGGTGAGCGATCGAGAAGTGTCTTCGTGGATATTATTGCGTGAAGAAACATATCAGTAACTGGATACACTGAAAATTAATTTTAGTTTATATTACGAAATCAAAGGTACCACTTACGAATCTATTTGTTGTTTTCTGCAACGAAACTGATTTGTACGTTCTATGAAGCTACCTTCGTAATTAATGCCACACGCGCTACTGTCAAAAGCACGAAGCATTTGTTGAAACAAAAAGAACATCCGTTCATTGCACAAAAACAATACAAAGAGCTACGAATATTTTACTACAAATTTTAAAGAAACGTCTCTCTGGTGGGTGCAAAAATGACGGACAGATCTTCTTTATCGACTCGAAATTTAATTGAAAAAACAAACGCAACCGCGTGGAGTTGTCCAGCGTTTTTTTAAATGTTTCTGGCATGGGATTTGATCCCGTATTTTTATTATGGAATGGCCTAGTGGTTGATCTCACTAAGCCATGGTGACACATGAGAAAATCCTTGATTAATGAGTATGAAGTTATAACTCTCGGCCGCGCTTTATTTTTGTTGTTGGGATAAATAAATTACTCCCGCCCATCTCAGCAACACCAACAGAGAAGGAGCGATTGGCTGGTCTTCACAAAATTCATTTCGTGCATTCTACAAAAAGGTGTAATGATAGCATTTCACCAGATTAAAAGCAATATGAATGTTTCATACAATACACGAGACATTTGTTCTATGTACAAAAACCATGTTTACGAAACGAGTGGAAGCTTATTTACGAAAATAAATTTTCAGTGTACGTTTCATGGTGACATGCAATGTCTCCAACGAATTATTCCTCATCGTAGCTCCATCCACGAGGTGTGCAAACGTCAATGCTAATGCTAATGCTAATACCAATTTCACGGGTTTCCCAAACATTCCAGGATTCTAGCCTCCCGGAACCATGTTTGCGCAAGTTTGCGCAAGATGAAATTCAGATTTTCGGAACAATCAAATCTTCAAAATAAGCCCATTGTGGTTTCGTGCGCGTTTCGGCGCGTTTCGGTTCACAGGTGAAAACTTAGTTGAATTTTTTTTTCCAATTATCAATACATTTAATATGGGATGAAAAAGTCACGACCATGAAGGACTCCTACATCAAAAAATTGTAAAAATCAAAATTTTTATAAATTTTTTATTAAATTTTGGAAAAAGAAATTTGAAATAGTGTACAAAATTTTAAAAAATATGTTTATTGTAAAATGAGGAAGTTGACTTTTCGACTTTTTTCTGCATTGAAATCACTGTACGCTGCTGCGATCGCCATTTTGAATTTACTCGTAGAGTCAGTGAAATCGTGTGCCGTGCCAACAGCAACAAATATTTTCAATTAGAGATAATTATAACAAATAATATATAGGCATTGCTGGACTCCGCAATACAAAATTTGTAGGTCTTAGTTTTAAATGAATAACTCGAGGTTTATTTGAAGTAAACAGATCTAGTAGAGTCCTACTTCAAAGGCAGACTTCAAGTCTCCTTCAACCAAATGCCTACATTTGAAATGAACCGCTAGCTATTTTGACATTACAATTCAATAAGTTCACTGAAAAATAATTTTTGTTTATATTTTTGTAAGAGATGTTTTGGGAATGCGTGATCTCCCCTACATGCAAGCGATTTAAGAATTCCTTTGTTTGTCTGATCGTGGTGTAATGCCATCACCCCCTCCCCTCCAGTCTAGTAAATTCCCTGCCATTGTATCCTAGTTATACTATCCTTTTGTTTCCGTGCTACTTGTACCTGCCCAGCAAGCAGTGTTCACCCATCTGCGGCTAAGTTCCTGAAAGGGACTACAGGGACCGTGGATTTGGTAGATGTCGCAACCACGAGCAGCAAATAATACCTTCAATAAGTTACCTGCCTAGCCCCTTCTAAGCGATAATGTGACCCATTAACCTCGAGCTAGCCACGAGTAATTGGCACCTCATTTTACTAAAATTTAAAAATTATACATTGTAAATAACAATATTGAATATCGGCTCCGTAAAGTGTTACACACGCCTGAGCCTAACAAATAAACGGACTGATTAAAAAAAAAGAAGAACATTCGTGCACTGTACGAAAACAATACAAAGAGCTGCGATTATTTTGTTACAAATTAAAAAGAAACGTCTCTCTGGTGGCTGACCGACAGATCAACTATATCGACTATAAATGTAATCGAGAAGAAAGCGCAATCACGTCGAGTTGTCCAGCGTTTTTTTATTGTTTATGAGATGGGACTCGATCCTGCATATTTGGAAAGAGCTGTTCCTGAAGCCGTTTCTGATCTAACTAGGGCAGACTCGTGAGAAGATACTTGAATAATCCCTAGTAGCACACTTGTTGCAAAGCAGTAAAAGTTACTTCAATGTTACCCAATTAGGTCAAAATCAAGTTGTTGTAACTAATTATGATGGTTGGGTGTTGCTTGGGATGAGTATGAAGTAATAACTCTCGACGGCGCTTAAATTCTTATTTCAGTATATATAAATTATATCCGCCCATCCCAGCAGCAACACCAACACGCATGAGTTCTAACGTTTGCATTAAAAAAAAAGGACTTTTTTCGGATGATGGTAAAAAATAAACTAACCCCGATAATTACTTTTGATAATTTTCCCATGGAAGGAAATTAATTAAGCTTACTTGCAAAAAAACTTTTACGCCCTTGAGAGCGGCCTTCCGGCAGTTAAGCAGAATATTCACCATGGTGGACGAAAACATGCGTGTAGGCATGTTTTTGAGTTCTTTCTTCGTATTATTTATCAACTCTTCCTCAGTTTTCGCGACCAAATTGTTGGAGTAGATCTTACGCTTCAGGTTGGCCCAAAAATTCTTGATGGGACGCAGCTGGAGGACGTTGAGCGGATCTTGGGTACCACATCGATATTCAGCCGCCCCGTCTCCTCCAACGATAGCTTCGAGTAGTGGGCCGACGCCAGATCCGGCCAGAACACCGCGTCTTTGCCCTTATGGTATTTCTTGATGAACGACGCAACTTTCAGCGGGCATTTCATACTATAAATTTCCCCGTTCACGGTCACTCCGGAGCGAAAGAAGAGCGGCTTTGACATCTCCTTCTCGCTGATTGTCAGCCACAGCAACACCTTCTTGGAGAACTTGGTGTGTGAAATGAAATTCAACTCGGAGCTCACTTCCTTCGTGGAGGAAGTGAAATACGAAGTGCCCTGCCAGTCGTTGCTATCCAGGGTGAGATAGGTCTCGTCATCCATCACCACCGCCACGTCGCGATTCGCCGGGAAAATCCAGTTGACCATCTTATTCAGTCGCCGTCGCTGCGTCATTGCTTGCAGCTCCGAAACCAGTGGACGCGACTTCCGCTTCCTGACATGTATGATCATGTTCGCCAGGTACTTTTACACTGTTTGGCCGGTTGAACCGACTTCCCAGCCAAGCGCACGCAGCGATGTAGCTACTTTCCCCTCGGTCTTACTCTTCAGCATCCTTTGGAGCTTCTTGTCGCTCAGGGTCGTCGGAACCGGGCTTTCTTTCGATGCTCTGATTGTTGTCTAATAGTGCCAAGATGTTGTAGATGCTGGAACGGGCGTATCCGGCTTCCACAAAGTGCCGCACGGTGTCCGTTTTCGACGCGGCGGTGTGCCGTTCTTTGACCGCGCACACTTCTGAACGGAGTTGCTTCACTGTTTTTACCATCACGGTTAGAGTTCGACTGATAGAGCTGTCAAATTTTGTCTGCTGACTCATGGGTTACTATGATTGATGCTGCATGGGTAGTTTTGTCAGTGCGAATTAAGGTAAACCCATGAAAAATCGGCAATTTTTGTCAATTTTTTTAAATGCAAACGTTATAAATTAGAAGCAGCGATTGGCTGGTCTTCACGAGATTCATTTCGTGCATCAAACAAAAAGGTGTAATGAGATATAAAGCGATATGAATGTTTCTTACAATGCACGAGACATTTGTTCCATGTTCAAAATTCATGTTTACGAAACGAAACGATTTTTATTAGGGCGATTCTACAATTGAGAGACTCTCTCTGTTTACTTTCTCTTTCACCAATAGCTAAATCATTTTCACATTTTTTGTTTGACTGTGTGCCCAATATGCTAGCCAGCTCTCTTATCTTGCGATCTGTGTAAAAAAATCAATCCATAGTTTTATAATGGCGCTGTAATTAATGAAAGAGAACGAGGCAAGAGAGAGTCTCTCAATTGTAGATTCGCCCTAATGAATAAAAACCCTAGAATTTTCAGTGTTGCAACACTGGACGTGGAATTGTAGTACGATTGAAGTAGGCTAGCGTCCTTCGTTATTTTAATTACACTTCAATCGTACTAGGCTCCGCTATCTGGGATGTATTAAACTAGCTAGAATTTCCAGTCCAATGAAAATATTCATTGAAGATCTTCAATGCTAACCGTGAATGAATAGAACCGATGGGAATTGTGAAGAAGAAAATACTTTCGCTTGAATAGCAACAGAGGCTTTTCATTGTCATGTCAAAGCAGAATGGGTTCATTCGAAAGCATGAAGAGATTGAAAACGCACATGAATAAATATGCACAATCAATTGTCATTGGGTAATCTTGAAAATTTTGCACACTGGTGGCACCAGATAATGACCAATGATCGATTTAGATACATCAAGATGCTAGCAATAAGAATTACTCGACTGCATCAGATTCTAGCTAACACCGAGAGCAAGCAACACTATGTCGCTGCAAACACCTTGTAACCGCACCAACACCTGGTCTACCTGACATGAAACACCGCGTTTAGTCCTTCGTGTGCCTGTTGTCGACCCAGCCACATGTTGTTTTCTCCCATTCCCATATGTCGCCCCGTTTGGCACGAAATACACTGCTACCGGTTTTTGTAAACACCTTCCTCCTGGCTTCGGCCTCCATAACCGCATCACCGATACAGTTGAGTCAAACTACACCTAGCTCAGGCTTGTTCATACATTTCACAAAATCGAAATAATTTTAACATGGAATAATTAAACCACCTGATCTTGTCATGTTATGCAGACATTTTGGAGTCTCGCCGGTTGGGTGGTGTAATTCCGTGAGTGGAGGGTGATGCACAAACACCTCTACGTTCCGAAAATTCCGTTAAATTCACAATGGGGATTGGTGAGGGGGGGGGGGGGGGGACTAAATATCGCAAAACTTTCACCAAAGAACAAGTTTCAACATTTTGCTAAACCATCATGTTTTCCGATGACGGCGTTGACGATGTTGGTTCGGGTGATGCTGATGATGTGCCGCATCCATGGACTTTTGCCTGAGCGGCTCAACGGGCTGCTTTCCGCTTCTTGCCCGACCGCATTGTTGGGGATGGGATTTTGTTTTTCGTAGTGACAACAACATACAGAATGTGTCACTTTTCCTCTGGTTCTACCCCCGATCACCCTAAACGGTGTATATTGTTATTACAAGTTTGCGCTCCCTGAAAGTTATATTACACTTTGGGAGACGAATTACAATCCGGTCCAGAAAAGAGACGATGACAACAACGATAAGTAACAATGGCAGCATGAACCTATATTTATTGCTAGTTCTATATAGAGTGAACGACAACGATCCTGAAATGATGTAAATTGTTCGGGACAGAATGTAACCATGTGGTAGGCAGCAGTGCAGTTGGTAAGTCCTGGTAGGCGTTCGGTTAGAAGGCAGCACTTGAGGTTGTAGAACATTTTTATAACTCCCATGAGAGTGGTGCATAGTAGATGGAAAAGTTATTTACATAATTGTACTACACTCGAAAACATTTATGCATTGCAGGATGCAAATTCTAGCTGACAGCGGAATTGAACAGTGTGGTCAGAAGGAACTAGCTTCCAAGTGTTATCCTTGTGAATCAAAAAGAGATTGAAGGTTGATTAAAAGTACACTAGGTTGTGATTTTTTTAATCGCTTGCGATGGATTGTGGATCAATCGGGGATGACTGATTTGGTCAGTTCAGTATTTTCAAAATCTTATTTTTAGCAACACTTCATATACCTCACCGCTCAGGACTGCATCGGTCGCTGTAATATGGTAACTTTTTCTCTTTACTTACACGATGTACATTCTGCTTTTATATCCCTAAAGCACATTACGAACACCTTTTGTTCTTGTCGATCGAAATGTATTCCATCGTTTGTTGAAAGAATTCAAATTATAATTCAGTCGTTAAGGCTACTCTAAAAAAAACTAATGAAATTTCAACAGGTCCGTAGTAAACTGTTTCATGACAAAATAACAAAATAAGCTTAAGCATAAGTCGATTATTCAATAATATACAGATTACAATTTAATGAGAACTTTCTATTATACTAAGCGTTGGTGCAAACTCAAACAAAAGTACTGTAAGGAAACACACTGTAGCCCAACCGATTTGAATAATTTGAATTACAAGAACTTTAATCACATGGGAAAGCGAAAATCGAAAATGTGCATTTTCAGCGCCCCACATTTCCTCAGGACCTGTGAGAACAATGCAATAAAGGATGATCGTTGTTAACTTTATTTAACGTGCGCGCCTGCTGTGATCCGACCTGGGCGCTCTTCTGATGTGCTTGCTCCAACCGGGCTGCTAAATGAAATAATCACCTATGCCACTTTAGCGAAAGTTGTTGCACGCATTTTCCAGTCGGGGCCGACGGAAGGTTCAGGAGAATTGGATCGCTCGTTTGCGCACTCAGGCCTACACATAGTGCGACACACTACCGCAAAACTGCACTGACTGCAGGGAGTTGGGAATTTGATTATAATGTCATCAGTGCAGGACTTGTGTTCAACTGGGAGCCAAGCTAGGAGCAGCGGCACAAACGACGACGTCAACTTCTCTAGTCAGCTACCGGCGCCGCCGCCACCGCCGCTCGAGCAGATTATGACGATAATTTGAAAGCTTCATGGCCAGCAGCCACGCACACCTGAACCAGGACCCAAGGCTAGCAGAGAAGGCACACGGTAGAATAAATTGAAAATTAGTCTAATGTCAGTAGAATTTCAATTAAGTTTAACTCGCTTTTACAGCTGGCAGAATTGGGAAAATGCATCATCACGCCCAGCTCCAAGCGTAAACAGGGGCAATAAATTTTGATTGAAATTGCGTTGGACAAGCAGGCAGCACTTGTTGAGCAAAATACATTGGAAAGTTTTTTATTATGTGATCGCTAACTGAAGCGGCTATCTACCATATGACACCGTCAAAACAAACGTTCAACAGATTGTCAACGGTCTGAAAGTGAGAAAATTATGCGCATTAAAAAAAGTTCAACTCGCCTTCGTTCCCACATTTGCTCCAGTTATGCTTTCTTGCCACGAGCGGCCGACGCCCGGGAAGAGTCGTTAGAAGTCTTTATTTATGGGACTTGTGCGTCTTTATTCTTTTTCACTTTTCTTCCCCGAAAATGTTCAAAGGACAAAGGGCAACAGCATTCCGGAAGAGGGAATAAAAAACAAAGTTTAAGCGCAAAGGGTTAGCCATTCGGTAGAGTTAATAGCAAGTGGATGATGGTCGTCGTAAATCATTCCGAAGTAGCAGTTCCAGCTCGTCTAGACTAGCTGCCTCTCTTATCAAAACGAAACTATTTACAGAACATTAGCCAATATCTTTACGGGGCTTTCATTCTCCCAAAAGTGTCCGTGGATAATCGGGAGGGTGAGAAACAACATGATGTCGGAAGAGGGGGAGGGAGGATGTGTGGAGGGTTAACGAAATAACATACAGAAGAAGAGGCGCTGAAACCAACTTATAAAGAGAGGCGATAAATTCTGTCCATTTCTAGCGACGTTAATTACATTAATGTAGAACAAACTTTATCTAACCGTGGCTATCATCAATTTTTTTTATTTAAAGATTTCTCTCATAGGGTAAAAATTGAGGTTTTAGGTAGGAAGAGTATTGGAATTTAATCTCAAAATGTATAGAAGAGTGGTTTTACTTGCGCCGAAAAACATCGTAGCATTCATATTGGTAAAAGTAACTTAAAAACTAGTTGCTCAAATGCATGCTATTATTTCCCAGGTAACCACCAAGCATTAGGATTGGCAATAAATCAGCATTAAATCTGCATTTCCACTGCTAGTTGTAGTATATAAGCATTTGATGTGCATAGCTGTTCTAAATTAGCATGCAAATTGCTGTTTAAAACCTTTTAGTCAGTATTTGTCATTTTGAATTCACATTAGCCGTAATATAGCATTAACAATGCTTCAATCATTTTATGATGAAAAGTTCTCAGATGGCATTTTGGATGCTAATTAAAAACAGCTCTGCAAATCAAATGCTAATATACTGCAAGAAGCAGTAAAAATGCAGATGGAATGCTGATTTACTGAAACTAATCATTTTTGGCTATTGGGTACCGTAAACCGTGGAGAGAATTGATAACACGGGGTGTTGGGCGGCTGTTAACGGAATTACTTTGCAAAAATATGATAACCCGAATGTAATCTTTTAAAAGACCTGTGGTTTATACATGATTAAGATATTCCCACATTTGAACTTAACTGTTAACTATTTATTCTTATTTTCAACTAGGGTTGATATGTTGAACCTTGCCTTCCCAGAAGGTTTTCGCATGTTTTGAGGTGCAAACAAGTGTTTTTGAAAAAAAAATAGTGGGGTTGTGTATAACACACGTCCGGTTGACGTAGACTACGTTTAACCATTTGATTAGTTTCTTTAGTTTCGTAGCGAAAAATTGCAACGTAGGCACTGTCTCCGAGAATCGGTACATGGTCGTTTCGGAGGGTTTTCCGTTTGTTCAATTTTACAGCGCTTCCGAAACTTGCGCATACGGTTGGCATAAAATCGATTATTTAGGCATTGTACTTATTCTTACTTTTAGTTACTCAAAACCTTTTTCTTCCTAGAAGTAAAACTTTTATTCAACGCGAATCGCTAACACAACCGAATGACTATTCATAACAGTACAAATTTGAATGTGGAGAGAATGTTAAGTCAGAATATCATGTTCTAGGATCCAAATGTTGTCTATGATAGGGATTTTCTTGATACATGCTGGAAGGCAACATTCTTTAAATTTTTCCAACACCAACTGATGAATATGTACGCGAATATATAATAGTTGAGTAAATAAAATGGCAATCATAAAAACATCTAGATAAGCGCAAAAATCTCAGCTCAAAATTAAATCAAACAAGAAACGATAGAATTAGGGGTGGATGGTACAAAACGCACAGTTTAAGCAACATCGTGAATTACTAGGGCATGGAAGCTGAAATTTAAGAAGAAGTTATTGTGTATGAAGCATTACGATATTTTCTTTGTAGATCAAATGTGATTTAAATTCAAAACGATGATTTTTCATGATTTTTTAAACCTTTTCCAATTTGATCCCAAGACGACACCGGGGTTAACCGCCTGTGTCATTGCTCAATATGCACCCCAAAATTGGGGTAAGACGCACCACAACACTGGGATATGATGCACTACAATATTGGGATAGCATGCACCGGTTGTAAAAGGTAAAAACACGGTTTTTAAAAGCTACTCATTAGAGTTGTAAAGTGAGTAGGCTGCAGCATATCGCCACATCCTTTTGGCTCTGTTTAGTAGTGAAGCAGCCAAGTATAGAACTTGAAGCACCCAGGTATAGAACAAAGATAGCAAAATGTTGCGATATGTTGCCAACTCCTCAATGATATACACGCTAAGAAAAAAGTATCTAACAGAGCAGTTAAGTGTGGGAAGCCAACGTTTGGTATAGTTATGTTCACCTACTATTGGGTTCAAACTACTATCTTTTGGGTTGAATTTTACCAGAAGTACGTTATTTATGCCTAACGGTGGGCTAACATGATTATACCCAACATTGGCTTCCCACATTTAACTGCTCCACTGAGTACTTTTTTCTAAGCGTGTAGATGTATACAACGCCACGGTGCGTTCTGTCCTAGTTTTAGTTTTGCATTGTTTTGTCTAAATATTCTGTAAATACATGGACTTGTAGTGAAGTTTTGATACTATCGTAAAGTTTTGTTGTGCGCAAAACATGTGAAGAGAATTTATTATAAACCATGGATACTAAGGCTTGGTAAAAGCTTATTTTAATAACACTATTATTTACATGTCATTTACAGTCATGACAATTTCTTCAATTTTGATCATATTTTGTTGCTTTAGTGCCTTATTGTATTACAAAATTATGAGTTTTACTGTTTTATGTATAAATTGATAAGGTACCATTCCCCACCATACCCCACCAGTGCATTTTGTACTCTTCTCCCCTATTTACGGCCGGTGTTAACATTTTTCGCGATGGCAGCCATTTTAAAATTATGCACAATGCTCAAGGTATGCAACGAAGAGAAAATCAAAATTGTTTTAGCCTCCACTGTCTGCCATTTGGTAAGATGTTAGATAAATTCAAATTAAACAAACTCTCTCAAAATTGGATTGTTTGTCCTGAAAAGGACGGATTTGAAATAGTCCGCATTAGGATTGAAACCTTCTCGGTCTTTTCACGAAGCAGGTTGTTTCTGCCGTGCACGTTGCGCTTCTGATAAAGATGGCGACCAAGCATATCACACTCAAAAACACACACTCAAGTACCTTATTTTGCTCCTCGTGATGGCAACAAATCATCACCGGCTTGGGCAAGCGACTGCCTAGCACACCACTGCATATTTAATGGCTGCCTAATAACGGTTGCCTAGCCAAGGGCTTGCTAGCAACAGCCTCAGAGCAATCAGCTACCCGGCCACTAGTTGGTCGCCAGTGCACCTTCTGTGGTATGTTCCACCACCTGCTACGTTGACGCCTTGCCGCTCCGCACTACAGGTTTCATGTCATCGGGGTTGCCTCCAGAGTTCATACCATTGCCAGCTGTTGATCCTTGATGGCTTGATGGACCGCCCAGCTCCAGTACTTTGACACTTATTAGTAAAAAAAAAAGTTATTTTTCACTTCTACTAAATTTGTTTTTATTTCCATTCTTTGCCTTATATACTAATTTACATTGTAAGTGTTTTAGCCTAATGGACTCTTCAGCTTTGTTTTTTGTTTTATGTGTTTGGTGTGTTTAGTATGTTTATGTTATAATTAAGTGTTCAGATCAGCCCTTGGAGCATTGTTGTTTAAAATTTGCTAACCAACTTAAACTACAACTAAAGCTACAATTTGAAAATCCTAGGGGTGGGGAACCACATTCCGAATGATCTGGTGATTCAATGTCAGACAGCGTGCCCTATACTGATTGATAGACTCACTAAAAGGATCGTCGAGCATTTTTATCTCGGCCAGACGGTGGACCTCAGATGTTCTTGTATTCGGAGGGGTGTTCAGGATCATCCTGAGGAACTTATTTTGAACACGCTGAAGCTTCAGGTGATGTGTTTTTGCGCAACTCTCCCAGATTGGCATGCCGTACTCGATGACTGGAAGTATGATTTGCTTGTAGACAGCAAGCTTGTTTTTCAGGGATAATGTAGACCTTCTGTTGGTCAATGGGTACAGTAGCTTCAACAGAACGTTACACTTTGTGACAGTTATGTCAACCTGCTCCCTGAAAATCAGCTTGCTGTCTATGGTAACGCTAAGATAGACAGCTGATTTGGCCCATTCCACCGTTGTGTTGTTTAGGCTAATTTTACAATCCTCAGGCGGAACAAGTTTGGAGAGTTGGAGTGTGGGAATATGATGACCTGGGTCTTCGCCGCGTGAAGTATTCTGACAGAACATTCAGGCTTCGCTGCAGTTTCGCTGTAAGCGCTCTTGTTACCCTACCATTGTGGACGACTGATGTATCATCGGCGAACAACGACAGAGATCCATTTTCAGGGAGCGGGGGTATGTCCGAGGTGAATAGGTTGAACAGAAGTGGACCTAGTATACTTCCCTGCGGAACACCGGCGGAGATCTCCTGTGCATCTGAAACTGCACCTTGCAGCGAAACCCTAGAATGTCCTGTCCAACAGATAATGTTTAATTATCTTCACCAGGAAGATAGGAAGATTGTATCTTTTTTGCTAAAACACCAAGCCATCGTGCCACACGTTATCGAAGGCCTTCTTGATATCGAGAAGTGCCCTGGCAGATGATTTCACAACAGACTTGTTCCGCCTGACGATGTTGGTTACTCGGTTAAGTTGGTGCACTGTTGAACGACCACGTCGGAATCCGAAGTGCTCGTCGAGCAAGATGTTCAGCTCGTCGGCAGACGAGAGAAGCCGACGGTGGATCGCTTTCTCAAACAGTTTTGATACTCCTGAGAGAAGGCTGATGGGCTTATAGCTCTTGGAACATGAAGGTTCGTTCCCAGTTTTCTAGATGGGGATGAATTTCGCTGACTTCCAACACGAGGAGAAGTAGCCAAGCCGGAGGCATTGGTTGAAAACCATCGCCAGATGGTTATAGAACTGGGGGCTCAATTGCTTGAGCTTCATGTTCATGATGTTGTCGAAACCTGTGGCCTTCATGTTCTTTGAGCCTTTGATATAAGTCAACAATTCGTCAGCTGAAATCTCCAATTCCTCTGTGAAGTCGTTGGAGCTTATATGGATGTTAGTAACAAGCGCGCTAACTGCAGCTTCGTATGGACTGACGATGTTTTGTCCGAGATTGTGGGAGCTGACGAAGTGATGACTTATCTCAGAAGCCTTCTCTGCAGGAGTTATCAAGCGATCCTTAGAGCCATTGCTATCTAGTGGGATCAACGGTAGAATGGGCCTTGGCTTAGTTTTCAAAAAATTTGTCAACTTCCAGAACGGCTTTTCACAATCTGGGAGAGAGCGGATCTTTTCGGCAACATTGTTATTTCTGAGGTCCACCATTCTGGCCTTGATAAGTTCGCTGGTATTGCCTTCGGATGGCATTGCGTAATTGTATCAGTTCTTTAGTGGGTCTATCAATGGGTACAGAGTTGCTCACCTGATCAATCACCGGTACATGTGGCTCCCGGGCCTGGGAGATCGCTTGCTCGATGCTCTTCAGTTGCCGATCGATGTCATCTGTTGACTCGAGGTGCACGGTGAAATCGACGGTGTCGTCGACATGTTGTCGGAACCTCTCCCATCTGGCACGATGGTAGTTCCGTCTGGAGATCTGATGCCGGTTGACCGAGGACCGAACTTCGGCCACCACTGGATAGTGGTCCGAGCTAAGCTCCTGGTGTACTACCGGCTGGGCGATGTTGTTCCCCATGTTGGTGAGGAAGATGTCGATTGTAGAATGGACCCCGGATCTGCTCAACCCGGTGGGAGTATCCGGGCCCAGGACGGTGTAATGATCCACTTCCAGGTCTTGCTGTAGAATTATTCCGATGATTAAAATTGCAAAGGTATACCCCTGTTATATAGTTCAGTGTTGCATATGAAACCTTCCTTGCTTACATTGAAGTCTGTGGTAGAAAAGCACTGTGGATTTAGTAAAATTTGACTGCAAAACAAAATTATAAGACATTGCCTTATATTTTCTGTATTTTCAATAGTTTAGAAGTGTTCAAGGATAATGTTTGATTATTGAATTGATACGTGGGAAAATTTCAAACCGATTGATGTAAATATCTTGAAAATTTATTGAGAATTTATCAAGTTATAAGCGTTTATTTTTTTACAATATTTCGTGACGGTTATGTTTTAGATTTTAAATTGACACCCTATCCTTTCCGTAAGACGTGGTCTTCAAAAGGATGTTATTGTCAATGTCAATTACAACCTCAACCATATTTTGTTACGACATTTGTTGTAACATGCTCTAACCATTTTTGTAAGCCGCAAATGGGTTTTCAACAGGATTCTGCCCCTTCACATTCAGGAAAAGTTACGTAGACCTGGTGCAAGAAGAATTTGCCATCCTTTTTTATTCCAAATTTTTATGTTACATAGTAAGGGGACCCAAAGGAACCAATAAAACATGTCATATCAATTCAAAACAATGACGTTTTATTTGTGCTTCATTGAATTGGGCCAACCTTGTAGTGTATTAATCTGCTGCAAACGGCAAACTACTCGAAGATTTATGTTTACCATTTTGAATTTCAGGAGTTCCTTTAGTTCGGGAAATATCTCGAGTTCCTCCACAGCAGACGCTCGACATTGATGAGACTGTCTTCCAATCAATCGATTTTTCATGCGATTAATTAGTCAATATATATTAGCTGCCTTTATACTGTGAAAATTTGATAGCTCCATCAGTTTGTTTACGGCAGCTATGGCGAGAACAGTGATACAACTTCGATCTATGGTTTGTTCGTACCGCCTGCTCTATCCGGGCCTCAAAAAAGTCGACCACACTTCGTACGGCCGGATACGATTGCGGAAACATCTAGCAAATTCTAACACTTCTGGAGAAGGGAGAGTCCATCGACCGAAAGCCTGGTTCCGGTCCTCTGACAGTTTTTAGTGGCCGAAGGATTCAACAGAAGCTCAAACGGAAGACGGAAGGCAAGGTGGCCACTTCTTTCCGTGCGTTGGGCCGGGAGGTCGGTACGACCGGCCACATGGTCAAGAAGTATTTGGCCAAAATGGATATCCACATGCGGAAGCGTCAGTCCAAGCCAGCCGTGTCGGAGAACCAAGCGGAAACCCAGAAATAACGGCTAAAGATTCTGGTCAAAGAGATCTTCCCGGCGAAGCGAAACGTGGTGGTCGATATGGACAACGAGACGTATCTCACGTTGGACGGCAACGACTGGCAAGGCAAAGGCTAGTTCACCTCGCAGGCAAAATAAATCAGTAGCGATGTGCAGTGCATAGCGCACACCTAGTTCCCAAACACGGTGTTGCTGTGGCTCACAATCAGTGAAAAGGGTATCCCAACCCTCTCAAAATGCCCCAGTATCTTTTTAAATAAAAGCTATCCTCAAAATTTCACACACTTTTGTGGCTGCTAATGAAAATTGTCGATTCATTTACTGATGTACGTGAGTAAAAGTTTGTATTTAAAACTGTTGAACATTTATTTTATAAAACGGTGTTAATTTTTGCACATTTGACTCAGTTGAAAGACGGCTGAAAAAACTACAAGGGACAGCCCTATGGGGTTGTACGCAAAAGTGACGTAGGACTTCGTAGCAATGTGAACGAATGTTATTATTTTAAATAGCCTGTGTTAGAAATAAGGCGACATTGATCGATTGGAACAAGCGATTATCTGTCAATGGCTTGCCAAAAATTAATGGCGTTGTGTATAAAACAGTTCTTTAAAGGCGTTGGATATGCATAAATAAGAAAGTATGTTAGAAAATCCAACGATATGCATTTTAGAAATCATTTGACCCTAGAAAAGGAAATTTGATTTGAATGTTGGTATGATGCAAGTAACACGGTTGTGTTGGCAGTGATGATTGTGTTGATATCATCGACCAGCTGTAGTCCATTATCCTTATCGCATTGTAGATGGTTAAGGGTCTGTTTGGGAATTCAAAGTCAATAGTTAATTATATTTTTGAACATTTATTTGACTGATTGAAGCGAACGAACGAAAATCTCCAATTGATTTGAAGAAAATCTATCGAGAAATGATAAAATTATTAGTGATCAAATTGTGTCAATTCTTCGTCACGGTCGCTATTTTCCAAATTTTAAATTGAGGGCGACCCCAGTATAGTGGTTACCATCCATACCTCTGATTTATTTATTTATTTATTTCGTCAAGCAATGTAGACTACAAACAATGGTTACAATGTTCTACTAAGATACTATATACATTATTTCTGTTGTCTTTTAGACAAGACTTGTTGTTTAGACATAGTGATGCCGATGATTTCGCAATGTAAGTTATACTGGCGCATCTTCCGATTAATGGGGCCATTTTTTGCATAATTTGTTCCGTATGACTTTTCTAAGAATAATTTCCGTGTTCTAAGATGGCGAATGGGACTGTAAAAGTTCAATTGCGAGAGTAGTTCTTCTGATTTTATACGTTGTGAAATAATGTCATTGACGTAGAAAAGCATTGAAAATTCGCGGCGTTCCTTAAGTGTCTGTAAATTGATAAGCATGCAGCGTGCGTCATAAGATGGCAGTGGAAATACAGTCCAATTAAATTTCCTTAGGGCATATAAAATAAATTGCTTTTGGACGGATTCTATGCGTTCGTCGTGTATGGCACAGTACGGGTTCCATACTAGGTTGCAGTATTCCAGAATTGGCCTTACATATGTAATGTATAATATTTTAATAGTGTATGGATCTTGAAATTTTAGGCTGAAGCCCAGCATGCTATTTACTTTACTTATAATAGTGTCATTCTAAGGTCACGAGTTCAAATCTCACACGGGACAAGTTACAAATATACCTTAAAGAGGTATTTGAGTTTCTACGAAAGATGAACCAGCCCGAAACTGAAAATCTCGATAAACAAGAAACAAAAAAAAATTTCATTTGACCCCTACCTTGCCGATAAACGTAATCTAGTACAGAATAGCTTGGGTGTGATCCAAATGGAATGTCAGATCAGCCCTAGGAAGTAATTATGTGAGAAAATTCTTTTGTTCACTCTTTAGAAAGAATTTGGTGGCCTTGGAAAGGGCCGTTTGACGATACGGTTGTATTTGCTACGATGGTTGAGAGAGCCTCTATCATTATGACATGAAAGATAGTTGAGGATCAGTAATGGAGTATAATTTCAACAAATAATTATTGTTTTGCACATTTTTTTAATGAAAATGGCTGTCACTAGTTGTGTTTCATGTTTCATCATTAAAAATCAAGATTATCCAAATTCATCATTAAAAATCAAGTGATCCAAATAATAATAATAATAATAATACAAAATTTCTCTCGCATTGAAAACGTAGCTTACAGCAGCGGTTGATGACTGCCTTGATTGTTGCTTATTTGCACGCTTGAGCGATTCACGCAAATGCTGCTGTTTGCTATTACATTTCACTTTCTCTTTCAAACACTTTCTCAAAATATTTAGATTCCTATCGAAAGGTAGGGACTCTTTCCAACGAACTAAAACGCACAGAAACACTTTTAAGTGCTGATTAGAATTTGAAGAGCACATAACCAACAATAAGCAACTATTTATTAAAAGATGACTGTAATAGGGATCACATGCCAGTAATCAGCAACCTTAAAATAAGCAACCTTAAAACGACCCTTAGTAATTTTCAATACTGAAACCTGATTTTATGAAATATTTGGTATTTATCGAAAAGAAGTAGAGCTTAAGCTTCTTTATAACCAAATCTAGTCATATAAAAGTATTTTCAACCGTTATAAAACTTGTGTGTTGCTTGGGGTCGGTATAGACATAGTAATTGCGGATTTTTAACACTCAACGTTACGTCATATATAAAGATGGCTACCAACTGGATCAAACATATTCCGCTTCTCGTGATTGTGCCAACCGGCTGACTATAAATTCTCCACGGGCTTGGTTTTGGACTGCATACCGAAATATAATTTAATTATAAATTATATTTATATAATTAGAGATTGTACTCATAAAAAATGCAACACTTTCTTTTGTGTATAACTTTTGATTGCATATATGGAAATTGATGAAATTTTCAGGAAAATAAAAACAAAATTTTGGGTAAACAATGTTTACATGTGCAAAATTTCGTCATCTGTCAAGTGGTTATTCAGATGGCTCCCAGGCAAGAAGGACTTCGACAAAAAATGATGGGTGTGATCCTGGAAAATCAAGACCATCCCCACAGGTGGATCGCGAAACAGTTCAGAATCGACGAATCGACCGTATCCCGTGTGGTACAATCGTTCAAGGAGACCCAGACGACCCAGCGGCGAGCTGGCAGTGGAAGAAAAACGAAGAAGACTGTCCCCGTGAACGCAAGGAAGGTGGAGGATTACTTCAAGCGCAATCCGAACCATTGGATTAGGGACATGGTCAAGCAGGTCAATTCTTCCGTCTGGTGTGTCCAGCAGATAATGAAGCGGGCCGGACTTCATATCTTCAAGGTAAGCAAGGCGCCTATCTAAACCGATAAACAGAATACGCTGTCTAAAACCCACGCCAAGAAGCTGTACCGCGAGTTGTTGGTGCAGCCGAAATGAATCGTAATGGACTACGAGTCGTACATTAAACCGGACGTGTTTTGGCCGGATCTGACGCCGTGTTGTTTTTGTGCCAAAGGAGGCAAATCCGCAAAACTTGCCATAACTTCACACAATAAAAAAATGCTGGGCGATTCTAAAGGGCAAGCTCCGGAAAACAGGGAAGGCCTTTGCAAACGACAAGGATTTGAAGAAACAGTGGACGAAAGTGTATAAGAAAAATGGCGCAAGTTTTGCACAGGATTTCATGGGTAGCATTAAGTACAAGGCGCGGGCATTTAGCCTAGGCCAGAAGGCCAAATTAACAAACTTTGCAAAAACATAGTTAATATGTGTTTATTTTTTTTCTGAGAATATCCGACTTAAAATGAAGATTTACATTACAATCTTTAAGGACACTTTCTATAGACAGCCAGATGAGTCATCATCTACTTGGCTGGTTACACGCCAGCGCATCCACCAGGGCACTTGCTTGCTAGCAAGAACATGCTGAGCCATCAGCTCCCTGGCCAATGGTTGCTTGCCATTGTAACCTCCACCACCAGCTGCCAATCCAAAACTAGCCCATTGCCGCTCCAATTATTTACGAGGTTGCCGAGCAAATAATGTATTTCGCGACCTCACTTAATAAAATTTATAGTCTGTGTTGGCAAAATTCTGTTGCGTTTAGTAAATTTAGTCTGCCAACTGCAATTATAAGACATCATATTATACTAGCGTTATTCGTAATGACTTAATGTTAAAAATCAATAGTTCAAAATATTAAAATTAAAGCAAAGAAAATGTCTCAATCGATTAGTGCAAACATTTCGGAAATCGATCGTGAAATGACTTAGTTATTAACGTTCGAATCCTAAACATATTTAGTTATAATGTTTGAAAATTGGAAATATCATTTTTATCCATATGCAACCCTAGGAGTGGACAGCAATTTCTGCTAGAACCAAAGATGTGAAGAGAAAGTATTGATAGGTCCGTAAGAGCACGGGAGGTTGTGAAATTGAATAGAAGTAGTTAAAATTGAGCGTACGGCATGTTTGGAAGGCGGTATCTGACCAAGCAGATACACTTTTACCTAGCTACCACAATGCATGGTAGTCAAGGGGGAAGTGAGCCCCCCTTGACAGGCAAAAGTTTACCGGCTCGATCATGCTCATATATCACCAAACGGATCGGAGCAGTTCTAGCAATGTGAAATCTCTGTTTACACTTCCCAAAGGCTACAAGTGACAGAAATCAATTTCCAATTAGAGGTATTCTTATGACACAACCACTAGTGTTTTCGGTTGTGTTTCTCTCGTCGTCATGATGAACTACGTGCTTCGTGCAACAACAAATAACATGATTAGTTTAAATGTTTATTTCTATGTTATAAAGCGACGAAATGAAGGTAAATCTTTTAAAGAAATCGCACAAACCTTTGGCTGCTCACTGAATATGGTCTTAAACGCTCTGCTATTTTCGAATTCAACAAAAACACGAGGAAGGAAACGCAAGACCAATGCTAAGGATGTCCACAGGATAGTGAAGTTGGTGAAAAAGGTTGCTCTCATTACATCTACAGCCATCAAAAAGGAGCTGGACTGGAAGTGACAAATTGGTCAATCCGGAAACGTTTGATTGTTTGTAAATACCAAGTCCGTGCTGCCAGAAAAACACCATTCGCATTGGAACGGAATCGTAAGAGAAGACTTGCTTTCGCTAAACATCATCTCGAGAATCTGTTTCAGAAATGTGTTCTGGAGCGACGAAACATAAGATAATTTATTCGGAGCAGATAGTAGAAACTATGTACACTGATAGGCAAAATAAAGTGCCCACCTCATCGTTTTTTTTTCAATTTCTCTCATTTACTTGGTTCAAATTATAGTAAACACACTTTTTTTTTATTATCTTATTTTTTATATTCTTTTTAAGTTTCACTTATGAAATACTGAAAAGAAGGAGTTTTACTTAAAGAAAAAAAAATCAATTTGTGTTGAAACAAAAACTGTGACAAAATAAAGTGCCCACTTCATTTAGGCTACAGAAAACATAAATTAAAGTAAAATAAAGCATTTCAATAATTGATGCCTCTTCCTTTGGCCTTCAGGACCTCCTGCAGGTGCTTCGACATGCTCTCGACCAGGTTCTTTAGGTGCTGTGGATCTAGCTCTTCCCAGGCGCGCTCCAGGGCTTCAAAATAGTTATTTTTATTGGTAACACCAGTTTTGTCAACCCTGGCATCGAGAATCGCCCACAAATTCTCGATGGGATTGAGGTCCGGGCTTTGTGGAGGCCATTCCAGCGGTTTGATCTGACAAGACCGGAAGAAAGACTTGGTCTTCTTGGCAGTATGCTTCGGGTCGTTGTCCTGCTGGAATACGAACTTCTCTTCAAGGCCCGTCTGGATCAGCGAAACCTCCAGATTTTCTCGCAGGATGTTGATGTAAGAATCTGCCGTCATTATCCCGTCGATTTTCACAATGCTTCCCACTCCACCCCACGAAAAACACCCCCAGACCATCACATTTCCTCCTCCATGCTTCATCGTGCCTTGGATGAGGCGCTCCTGAAGCTCCTCTCCCGATCTGCACCAAACACGAACCCGCCGCTTTCGGTTAAACAGCTCGAATTTTGATTCGTCCGTCCAGAGAACCGTTTTCCAGAACTCTAGGGGCTTATCAGCATGCTCCTTAGCAAACTTAAGCCGTTTGGCTTTGTTTGCCTTGCTGATAAATGGGCGCTTCCGGGCAAGTTTGCTATTCAACCCCTGTGCTACGAGACGGCGACGAACTGAAGGGTTTCCTGGATCTCGTGGACAGTTACCTTCGGGTTCTTCTTGACTTCGCGCATGATCTTGGTGTCCGTTCTCGCATCCTTTTTCCGCTTCCTGCCTCTGCCAGGGCGATCCACCACTGATCCAAACGTTTTAAGCTTCAGAAGAATTTTGCCATATGCTGCCTTACTGATACTGTACTTCTTAGTGACAGCCCGGTGCGATTCACCGTTTTACACATCACGAACGACCAATTTTCGGATACACAAGGGAATTGCTTTCGAAAGCACTGCGTTCTCCATTTTTTTTTCAATTGAATCAAATGCGATCACGTATACAAATGCACCAGGTTGAGCCGTTTGCTTCAAAACATGTCAAAATATCAAAACATAAACAATCGAGGGGTCTTCCAATGGAAAATTATCGAAAACATATCGATTTTTGAAGTGGGCACTTCATTTTGTCACTGTTTTTTTTTCAACACAAATTGATTTTTTTTCTCTTTAAGTAAAACTCCTTTTTTTTCAGTATTTCATAAGTGAAACTTAAAAAGAATATAAAAAATAAGATAATAAAAAAAAAATACAGTGTGTTTACTTTAATTTGAACCAAGTAAATGAGAGAAATTGAAAAAACGATGAGGTGGGCACTTTATTTTGCCTATCAGTGTAAGACGTCCTAGAAATAGCTTGTTCTCTCCACAATACACGAAAACGACCTTAGTGGAACCGCAAAACACGACGCCAATCGAGCAATGTAAATAAACATTCAACATAGCATATGATGGTTATTTTACGTTGAATGCACGCATGCGTTTGTAACAGAAAAATCAATTCTCAATTTTAAATATTATATATCTTGTAATTTAAAATTGAAAAAAAAAAAAAAAAACAAAAAAGGTGATCTGAAACTTTTCAATAACCATACTTAGAAAAACCTCTTTTTTCTTTTTTTTAAATAAAAATAAATTTCCCTTTCTTATTATTTTTTTATTAACTAAATATTTTTTTTTTTTTTTTTTTTATTACTTTTATAAAATAATTTTGATTTGAGCCACCTTTCAATTGAAGTGACATGGAATGTCCCAAGACTTTATAACAAATCTAGCATTCTATATATGTGCATTAGATAACGCAGAATATTACATGTTACTTTTACGTTGTGTGATTCTATTGCGTATCCGTATGCGTATGAGTATCATCCTAAAAGCAACAAATGCTTTTGTATTGCATAAATGATTACACTAGTTTACAGCATTTTTGAGCTCGATAAGGTGATAATCATTACCAATGCTCATCCACGTTCTGGTACACCGTCCGGTACGACTGTTAAGAACGCGTCCGCGTAAAGAAACAAGTGTTTTTTCCACGTTTTTCGCGGTCTCCACTATCGATACTATCATTGGTTGGTGCATCAAGTGGCAAGGAAAGTGTATTTAGTGAAGGTTCGGTGAAAATCGATTGAATAAGGGTTGAAACAGTGCTTTTGTGTGTGCTTCACGTGCTGCGAAAACCAAAACAAACGATCGTCACCCGGCTGCCCGGCCGTTTTCATTCAACCATTTGGTTGTGTGAGTCGCGGTGCGCCCAGCGGAAGATATTTTGAGCCCATTAAAAGTGGTATAAAGTTTTGAAGAAGGCCGAAAACTACGAAAAATTGAAAAGTGTTTGGATAACATCCGAGGAGTACTACCGTAAGAAAGGGACTACTGTGGGACACAGTCCTTTCTCCTGTTTGCCGCCCTACACACGCAAGCAAAATGAATCGCGAATCAACAGATGAACATGTAACCACTCTACAACCAGTAGCATCAACTAGCTCAACCGTACAATTCCCAAACAACCATATAAAAGCCAACAATACTACAAAAGTCTTTTCCCAGTACCGGCTGTTGCCGGTTTTTCTGGAATTAAAAGTGTAGTAGTTTCGGCAATGGCTGGTACTGTGGGACAAGACGTCCCACAGGTCAGTTCTCTCAGTTTTGTGTGTGTGTCTTGTGCGTCTTTACAATCAATCTCCCACTGACCGGCAGTGCTTTTATGGAAGAAACTTGTCTGCATTTCTTCAATAATTTATATGTGATCAGTATATGCAAACATTTTTAGCCCTGGAGATTGAAGGTGACACAGCTCTATTGAAAATCCAACGACTAATTTCAAGAATGCCTGTTCTGAGGTCATCTTCATATACAATAAGCCCCGCATGCAAATCTTCACACATCAAATGGATATGTGAAGAGTTTTCACACTTCCAGAATCAAAAATGGAAATTCTTGATCCTGGCGTGCATATAGTTAAGGTATATTTTTAATAATATAAAACGACCTCACCAATGTTCCTTATATGATGCTGGAAAAGCTCATCCGGATACGGGAGCGGGTCACTAAAAACACAAAAAAAAAACAATCCATCTCAAGAAACACGACCATAACACACTATGAGAGGGATTCCATTCACAAAGTCCTACGCAAAGTACTCGGAAAAACTATAATTTCACCTTTTATTTTAGTTGAATGAAGGAATATTTTTTAATTTTATTTCCGCGAGAACGACGCAGCAAAAGCAAAACGCGGCATTTTCAAAGCACGGCTTGCTGCGATCCGTCACAGGTCAGTTCTCTCAGTTTTCAAGCAAAAATAGATACTGCCGCGCCTGCTATCTTTCTAGATGATCGTCAAACCATTACTGTCACCGGGAAAAGTTCCTTCTAGAACGCATCGGAACTTTACACAAAGCGCTTCCCCAGTGCCGGCTGTTGTCGGTGTTGGAAGAACTAGTGTAATTGTTTCGACAGCAGCTGATACTGTGGTGCAAAGCGTCCCACAGGCAAGTTTAGGTTCAAATGATTCATCTTCAGAGATCACTCCGGCACCCTCTTCCTTTACAGCCGATTCATCTATACAAAAAACGCTAACACGAAGAGTATCAGCTTCCTCATCGTCGTTCACCACACGATCAGCCAGTGGCTCTGGCAGCTGCTTTGCGCTCCAGTGGAACTATCGTGGACTTAGGGCCAACATTAGTGAATTAAAACTCCTTATCGCGGACCTTGAACCTTGCGTTATAGCACTCCAGGAGGCCAAGGTAAATCAAACCGTAATACTACCAGATTTTGTCGGCAGCAACTACAGTTTACTCTCGGAATCCAACCACATACACTACTGGCAACACGGGGTTAGCCTTGCTATCCGGGAAGGCATACCATTTGAGCGAGTACAAATTGACACTACTCTCCATGTCGTTGCTGCACGCATCTATACACGAATCCAGGTAACTGTAGTTTCCATATACATTCCACCGAGTTCTATTTAATGCAAAGCTGCAGTGAGTGAACTGTTCGAATTACTGGAAGGTCCCATTTTAATTTTGTGACCCCCATGCACACCATCTCGCATGGGGGTCACAAAACTCGAACGCACTTGGCCGACTTATTGCTGAAACGACTCTTGCTAAACAACTCGTGATTCTGAACAACGGTTCACCTACTCGCATCAACCCTGCTACGGGTAATACCTCGGTAATTGACTTGACGTTCTGCTCCGAGAGTCTGGCTTGTAGGTTCACTTGGCGAACGCTAGCGGACACTCACAACAGCAACCACTTTCCCATAACGGTGTCCAGCCATAACGGGGTCAAGCCAACAAACAACACGGCAACAATGGCTCTACGACCACGCGGACTGGTCCGTGTATGAACGCATCACAGCGGAAAGCATTCATCGAGATATCGCGTGGGACGTTGAAAAATTCACCGAAGCAATTATAGCAGCAGCGACTAAATCCATACCGAGATCCAGTGGCCATGTTGGACCGAAAGCAGTACTATGGTGGTGCCCGGAAGTAAAAGCGGCAATTCGACAGCGAAGAAAATGTCTTCGTTCACTCCGACGTCTTCAACGTTCCGATCCAAACCAACCCGAAGCGATAGCCAGATTCCATGAAGCAAGATCAGCAGCTCGCAAAGCGATCAACCAAGCGAAGGAACAATCCTGGGAAAACTTCGTCATGAAAATTTCACCCAACAGTACGACAACCGATCTGTGGAAAACGGTTAACACTCTGCGTGGTAGCCGACAAAAGCACACTCAAGCGAGTTGATGGATTCACGGATAGCCCCGAAGAAGCAGCGGAAGAACTTGCAAAATTCTACAGCGAGAGATCACTGACATCAAGCTACCCTCCATCCTTCCAGAAGGTAAAGGCAGCAGCTGAGCGAAAGTGCATCGATGTTTCGCCCAACACCGACGGCGTCGTGTTTTGCGGTGGCCGTATTATGGTCTGGGGGTGTTTTAAGTGGAATGAAGTTTGTCCTCTGTTTTGGATAAAGGCTATTATGACACACAAGGAGTACCTAGGTATCTTAGATGAAGTAATGAAGGAAGTTCCAGCAAGGTAACGATCCAGGACACTCGTCGAAAAAGGTGAGGCAGTGTTTTATTGGAGAAAAAATCGATGTCTTGAATTGGCCAGTGCAATCTCCTGACCTCAATCTAACAGAAAAAATTTGGAATGAGGTCAAGTAAATGACTGCTAATTTTAAACCGTGATGATTTGTGGAAAGCTCCGGATGGGGAGAGTGGGAATGCCAACTCCCCATTGCTAACAGTTTGTGAATAGAAGGCGGGCTCCTCTCCCTGCCCATTGGGGCATCCTCATGTTAGATAGCTGGCTCTTATGACCAATTGTTTAATCTTGTTGTTGGTAGGAGATTCTTTATATCCCTGTGGATACGTATAAGTGATGTTGCATATCGATCCACCCAACCCGTTGTTGGCCGTTCATACAATGCCATAATGAGGACAATCAGTGGTTATTGAAGCTTGATCAAGTCTAACAGTCAAACAGTCTAACTAAACGGGAACTTTATCATGAATTGATATGACATAGTTGTTCAGATTATGATGATTTTTAGTTCACGAAATCTGGAGCAGTTATATCTTCGTTGGTCATGGGAAGTTTCTCGTGCACTTGAATTGTTTAGCAAAAATATAAATTTAGATGCGGTATGATTAAGAGATATAAAATACAACCAAATGTCGTTTTACTCATCGGTGGAAAATTTTACCACCACATGTGAAATGTCCTTAGGGAGAATAACTATCTGCCAAAAAAGGGGGGTTCTTTCAGTTTGAATGAGTATAAATCAAATTTTCACCATTACCAACTAACTTCACCGTCACGAACAATACAATACCTCCGATTAAGCCAGCAAACCATAAATACCTGATAGGTGTTCTAATCAATCCAGCTTTGATTCGCAACTATTTCTTCATTTCATCCAAAAAAGGTCCAAACGATCTCCGCCCAATTTTTGCGCCATCCCAGCAAGCGACGAATCAGCCAGCAACCCGACAAAAACGACGAACAAACTTTAGCAAGGTGATCATTAAGCCATTCCACACGTTCCGCTACTGAGGTCAGTTTTGGTTCTTTGCCTAGCAAGGAAACTTGTACGCGGGAAGTTCTTAAATACCTTCGTGCACAACCCACAAAAAGAGCTCGAAATTGAAAATACCATCGTCGACAGCAGCAAACTAATAGATTAGTTGTTCTGCTTTGGGAAGCCACCGCCATGGATAGAGGCATAGTTGGCCCGTTTTAGATAGCTTAGCTCGGTAGAGTGGTCTCGATCCCTATTTGTTTTAAAATGAGATAAACAATAATTTCATGTGTATTTATGATTATGATTATGTTTATGGCATGCGCGAGTTGAAAATGGAATTTTGATGGGATAGCATGACGCAGATGTGGGATGATGATAGGGCGCTTGCAGTCGATGGTGTGGTCAAATGGGGGATGCACTTCGAATGGGCTCGGGTGAACCGGAACGGATGTAGATTTGGCTGGCTAATTAAAATGTTATTCTTGCCATGAAAAATGGTGGAATTAAGATGTCAGTGAGGGTATTTATAGTTCAAGATGGGATGTTACGATAAATATTTAATTTTAATTTGGAACTTATTATTTTGATACGTTGAACGATACTAGGAGAAACGCAATAATTAGTGAAATACGCTTAACATTTGAAAACGAATCGGTCACAATGAAACGTCTTATTCCAGCCATTGAGCTTCCCATTGATTTTAAAACTTTATTACAACTTCAAATCCCAATCATATTTTGGTAAACTAAATGGCCGTAAACGAATGTATTCCAGCCGTTTCTCCTACTGCTTAAACCTGATAAGCTGCTTAGCAGAAAACTGGACGCCTCTGGATTGGACCTATTTTGATCTTCTCTTTTCCTTGCTCCTCAATCCGAACACTTTTTTTCTCTGCAAAAAGCCCCAGGCCGGAATTTGCAACACAGAAATACTGCTTCATAAGAAAAGGATCAGTCTGATATACCAGGCTCCATCGGATTACAGCGATAACAGTTTCAGTTCCAGTCGCCATCGTTACCATTAGTTTGGGCAAGTCTAGGAAGAAGGCAAGGCATTTGGCAAAAATCGTCGAAGGTATCGCCATTACCATAATCGATACCAGCAGACTGGTGCTAACCAAATGGCAAATATTTCCTATTTACCAGTCGGTTTAACTCCTTATTGCGTCTTTCGTGGTGCTGGGAATGGGAATAAACCCAACATATTATTATCAATAATGCCTCGTATGTTGATTTAATTCAATGAACGAATTATAATTGATGGCTATTGCATTTAAAGAAGCATAATCGTCTCTACTAATCCCATATTTTCAACGAAACTTTGAACCAAGGCAAGCAAAATCTTTAGATTATGTGCTCAACGAAGGCGACGCAAAGATCGGATAAATCCTCCCTGTCGGCCGTAATTATCCCGGTCACTACCCTAAATCAACACAACCCTGTGACATTTTGACCTAACCCATCGAAGTCAAGTCCTCCCATTGCAATGTGGGTTAATTGCTTGCCAGTTTTGTCTTTAAATTTTCGTTCTGTAAAAAAGAGTTATCCCGTTCCGTTGCGAGCTCCGAAACCTGACAGGAAGTGCGCGACTTGCACTGAAAACAAGTGTGAAAATAAGTGTAGATTTAATGGTTTCCTTATTTTCTCGACGCTCTATGAATAGTTTTCTTTTTCACTGTCTTCCAAAAACCGTTGCCGTGAAGACATGTCCGAAGGGAAGAGCTATAAAATATGAAATAAATTCTTCCGATGTGCTCTGCTTTTCAACTGCTAGTTTTTTGGTATGGTTTGTATTTTTCTTGAGAGAAATGGTGCTTGAAAGATATAAAAGTGGAAAGAACTGGGTCATCTCCTGAGATATAAATCGTCAAAAGTGATGATGGCTTTACCATCGATTGGAACGAGCAAATGTAGTTTTAGCGGAAAAGTTTATGGTCAATCGCTGTGGAGGTATTTTTAAGGTTGATATTTCAACAGTATTATAACATTATCTTTATAATCAGTTTCAGCTTTGTGGAGGAAAAAAGCCAGCCCACACGAAAAATAGTGCAATAACGTTACTGCAGCCTCAAATTTATAAAATTCACAGCAATTTTGGAGTTGCTGAATATTGTGAGAACAGATATGAGATAAACAACATGCTTAATGAAGGGACTTAAAAAGTATCACTCTTGAAAAATCGGAAATTTAGCCACACTTTCAAACAAATAATTTTGCGTTAAATCATGATGCTCAGACAGTGACTGACATTCTGAAGATAAATTTAATGACGAAAAATTGGAACAATTCGAGGGATTCGAATTTTTGCTCTACATGATATAAAGAATTTCCGAAGGTTCAAGAAGATTAGTTCAATAAAGCTCCATTAATTCCTTCTTCACTGTTAGTATTTTGAAACTCAATCTTCATAATGTTAAATACTGCATTCTGAACATATTTTCATAATTATTCCCTGTGATTTTCCTTTTTATATTTGATTCTAAGCACAACAAAACCAAATATATTTTTTTTATCAAAGCCCAAAACTGTTCAACTGCTTGTCCGCGAACTTTATTACCAAAGGTGAAGAGGAAGAAGACGTCTGGTGCGATAAAAGAACTCTCCCTACAGCGTTGGTCGATCTGGGCTACTCTTTCGATCAAGTGAAAGAGCGAAGATAGCAGGAAAGTTAGTAAGTTGATAGGCCACCATGCAAGCCCTTTGGGTAACCGTTTTTAACAACGAAGAAAATCACCTTTGAGGCAACAATTACAGCCAACTTGCTCGTACGTTTTTGGTCCCTCGTGAAGGATCGAAGGACACTCCGGTCGAAAGGTCTAGTGCATAAGTTGTTGTTTTTACGGTCCGTGCAACCATGTGATAAGTAGCCAGCAAAGAAGACATATTGTTTGGAATAGTCCACTAGATTCCATTTGTGTTGCTAGAGAATAGACATAAGCTATTGCTGTGGAATTGTACTATCTCCCATAAAACGATAGTGTGATCATCTGCAAGCAAAGTATTGTTGATGCGCGTTGCTCCGTTGTCTGCAAATGAACTTTGACGTTTTTTGCCTTGTTGATGGCAAAACAAAAGCAAACGGAACCTTAAGTGACTAAGTGACAGTGTTTTCAAAGATCCGCGAATCCACTACGCAATCCGTGTATTTCGGCAGGAAGGATTTTCGACCACGTCGGGAAGGATTAATCCACTATTGAGCCGGGAAGAAGCAATTTGTTACTGTCCATGTCCGGATGCAATATGCCGCACAAGAATCGATTCACCAACCAATCCAGGTACATTTCACCTCAGCTTCCTAAATTCAACGGGGATTTCTCAAAGTGGCTGTCGTTTCGTGACACCTACACATCGATGATACACTCAAGACTTGACATCCTAACCGTGGTAAAACTTCAATAACTGGTCCAGTCCATCTAAGCCGAAACACATAAGACGTTCGAAAGTGTTGACATCCAAGCTGATAACTACGCTTCCGTCAGGGAGGCTCTATTAAAAACTGAGGATTTGGAAAGAATCTGCAGTTGTGGCCTTAAAACCAAGATTTTCATCACATCTCACAAAATGACGTCGAAGGTTTAAATTAAAGAGTGTCTGAAAAAGCGGATTTTACCTTTCATTCGGCCACACAAGACCAAAGTTATGTTTTGGCTGGTTCTAGCCAGCTGCCACTACTCTAGGTACTAGAATGGTATGCTGCAAACAATGTTGATTACGTCGCCAAAGAGATTAATCCTCCGAATTGCACTGAGTTCAGACCGATCGAAAAATATTGGGCAATTGTCAAGCGAAAACTTTGAGGATGCGATAAAGAAAAGTGACAAATGCACTAAAAATGCGTTTAAATTGGAATAAGTTCGCCGGTATAGTGTCACCAGCGACTGTGCAAATCATGATGGCATCGATCACAAGTAAAGTATGACAATTCGGTTGAAACGGTAAAACGTAATAAATTGTTATGTATCGTCTGAAAGCTGAATAAATACCGTTTTTTCGGACGTTTTAATCAACCGTGTATGTTGTTTAATTCTTGAGTTATGATCACTTGAATGCGTCCAAATTTACTTTGAATCGGGCTTAAGATTCTTAAAAAACCAGCTCTTCAACAGCATTCACAACTTCCCATCGCTGAAGAGGGAATCCACCAACGAGTTGCACGAGCTAAAGGATGACGCTAAAGGATGACGCTAAAGGGTCACGTGAAAGCCCTACTCAAGCTGGACAAACTCGTAGAGCATTGAGACACATCCCTCGTAAACATCCTGATCTGCAAGTTCGATCATGCAAACTTTCGTGCACGGTAAGAAAAGACAAGCCAGCTAGACGACGTCAAGTACAACCAACTTGTTGGTTTCATGTACCAACGTGCATGAATAGTGAAATTTGTGGTATCTGATCTGTAGCAACGCTCCAAATCGATTTAACCAAAGGTGATCGGCTACTTTCCTCCTCCGAAGAATTGTATTCATCCAAAGTCGCTGCGAACGATGCCTGCTTGTGATAGCAAGTCCAACGTCCCTTCGTGTTTCGCCTGCTTCGAAAAGCATTTTCTTTTGCAGTGCACTATTGATTTTTTTCATACAATATTTTCTGGATTATTCTGCATTATTTGGCATGAGTTGTTTTAATCTGTGTCTAAATTAATGATTAAGCGCCTTTTTGAAATCCTGATGTCTTCGAGGTCCTCCAAAATGCCCTCAAGTTAAGATACGCATGTTCCCGACGTATACAATACATCATCAGTGCCCTAAATAGCTATATGATACCTTCCCAGGTAACGAATAAGCAGTTCAGACGCGTCTTTGAGGCAGCCTTTCAAGCAATTAATTCACCTTAAATGCAACATAAATGCCGCTTTTGGCCCAATATACGGCTGCTTTACTGCAATGCTATGATAATGCTTCATCAATGCTATTTTGCATTGAAATGCTTATTACAGGCTACAAGCATTTAAATAGCATTTGAAATACAACTTTACAACAGATAGCATACAAGATGCTGATATAATGCTAATATAATGCTTGTAGCATCTAAAATGCAGATTTAGGGTCGATTTACTGCATATGCTTGTGCTAATTGGTTACCTGGGTTGTGCGTCTCCAAACTATCCAGCAGCTAACCCTAAAAGTACACTTGTTGCAATACATTTGTTGTTACTCCAATGCTAATAAATTAAGTGGACATGAAATGATTTCAATAGTATATTTGTAGATCTTCAAGGTATTTTGAAGTTCAGATCTTGTCAATCTACAAGCTCAATGGAGTCATTCATAAGGTCCTAAAAGTTTTATGAGTTCTTGAAGTTCAAGGCAGCCTTCTAACAACATTCTCATTGTCAAATCGTTTTGATTAGATATTTCATTCTCTCCAAAGTATTCTGAAGATGAAAAATTTAAAAATTAAGTTACGAGCAATATTTTTATAGTTTATATGAGTTCAGGATGCTCACGAGAGCCTTTTGACAACATACACATCATTGAATCGATTAAATAAGACATTTTGGGCTCCCTTAAGTATTGTAGAGTTCAGATATGATATTAAATGCCCTCCAAAGTATTCTGAAGACACAACTGCCTTGATCGAGTCACGAGCAATATCTTTGAAGTTTTCATGAGTTCAGGAAGGTTATGGGTATCCTCTGCCATAATGCAATCATTGAATCGATTCACCGGGGTATTCAGAACTCTTTAAAATATTATGAAGTTCAGATCTTGAAGACCTACAGAATCAAACGAGTCTT
Organism: Aedes koreicus; assembly: GCA_024533555.2. Classification (NCBI taxonomy): domain Eukaryota; kingdom Metazoa; phylum Arthropoda; class Insecta; order Diptera; family Culicidae; genus Aedes; species Aedes koreicus. Next base: position 148,815 of record JAHHFK020005841.1, read on the forward strand.
GAACAATGTTCTAAAAGTTTTTATGAGTTCTGGAAGTTCAAGAACACCTATGCATTGAAATATGGCTTTAATAAGATATTTAGTGCTTTCCAAACTATCCTGGAGCTAGGGTTATGGTGTTCTACAGGTCAAATGATGCCTTGAACAATGTTCTTAAAGTCTATAGAACTCGAAAAGTTCAAGATAGTACTCCAAGCGTGGACTACGTAACTATAATGTTTGAAGGAAACATCCTCTCATCAACATGCGACACTAAGAGTGGACAGCAATTTCTTTGGCTAAACTCAAAGATATGAAAAGAAAGTACTGATAGTTCCGTTAGAGTACGACAGGCTGTGAACATTTAAAAGAGGCAGTTTGAAATTGAACGGAGGACTATTTGGAAAGGCAGAACCCGAACAAGCACACAATCTTTGACCTAGCTACCGCGATGTAGTATAAACAAGGCGGGGGGGGGGGGGGGTAAGGATGCAAATGGTAAAGACTCTGAGATAAAGTATCATTGATTGAGAAAGCAATACTCTATATTAGTCTGTAAGATAATCCATTAAATTCGAAGGAATTCAGACATTATTTATCAATTTACTATTGTTCACTTTAACTTTTTAGACATCATGACTTTTTAGACATCATGACTTTTTAGACATCATGACTTTTTCTCTTAACTTTTTGACATCATGACTTCTCTGGCTAAGCTGAACAGATAATCTACACGATCTTCCAATGATCTAAATTTGGCTAAATTGAAGATATAAACCAAGTAATGCACTACTAATTAATTATGTTTTTATTGCATACAGTGCGCCAATTTAAATTATAATGTTTTGAAAATTGGAAATATCTTCTCAGCATTATGGGATCCTAGTACTGAACAGCAGTTTCTGCTAGAACCAAAGATGTGAAGAGAAAGCATCGATAGGTCCGATAGAGCTCGGCAGGTTATGAAGTTGAATGGAAGTAGTTTGAAATTAAGCGTAGGGCTTTGTTTTGGCAGTATTTCGAAGCAAACACAAACACTTTTGCCAAACATCCCACTGCGGGGTAGGTCAAGGCAGGGACGGATCCGCAACCTTGACTGGCAAAAATGTCTACATCTGATCGTGCTCAAACACCACCAACAGCACAGAATGGTTCTAGCGATGTGAAACCTCTGTTATTACACTCCCTAAAGACTACATGTGATGGGAATCAATTTCCAATTAGAGGTTTTGAAAACACAACTTCTTATTTTTATCTAGCTGAAAATTTGATTCGATTTGCTTGATTACTTCTCGAGGTATGAAGAAATTTGTGTTTCATTTGTATGAGAGCCCCCCTTGCTGAGAGAGTAGGGGTCTCAAACAATCATAAGAACCTTCCCCCGCCCCGAATAATCCCTTCATACAAATTTTCCCGTTGGTCGGTTCAGTATTTTCCGAGTCTATAAGGGTCTGACAGACAGACAGACAGACAGAAATTCATTTTGATTTATATAGAAATCTAGCCTCCAAAAACCCCCATATGCTAAAACTGGTTTCATTTACTTGATAAGTTCTCGAGTTATGCAGAAATTTGTGTTTAATCTGAGTGGGGAGGGGTCTCAAACTACCATAGAAACATTTCTTGCCTCCATAAACTTCCGCATGCTAAATTTGCGTTCCTTTGCTTGATTAATTCTCGAGTTATGCAGACATTTGTGCTTCATTTGTATGAGAGCCCCCTTTTCTAGAGATGGGAGGGGTCTTCAACTATCATAAGAACCTTTTTCGGCCTTAAAAACTCCTGCATACAAAATTTCACGTCGATTGGTTCAGTAGTTTTCGATTATATAAGGTTCAGACAGACGGACAGAATTAATTTAAATTTCAGTTTCATTTGTACCTATAAGAGCTCCCCTTCTAGGAGAGGAGAGGGGTCTCAATCCACAATAGAAACATTTTTCGCCTCCAGAAAACCCCACATGCCAAATTTGATTCCATTTGCTTGATTAGTTCTTGAGATATGCTGAAACTTCTGTTTCATTTGTATGGGAGCCTCCCTTTCTAGAGAGGGGGGGGGTCTAAAACTATAATAAAAATTTTTCTCGCTTCTAAAAACACCAGCAGGTGGGGTTGGGGTTCTTTTTGCTTTGTTTTTTTAAATTGTGCAGAGGTGGGGGGTTCTTTGGGTGGGGGCCCCCCCCTCCCGGGAGGGGGGGGGATTCTTCTAATTTTTTAACCCCCCCCCCCCCCCAAAAAAAAACTCCAAAAAAACACGCCTCTCGGTTCACAACTCTCCGATTCTATAAGATACAGACAGAAAAAAAAAAAAAAAAAAAAAAAAAATATATTAAAAAAAAAAAATATATATATATATATATATATAAATATATATATATATATATATATATATATATATATATATATATATATATATATATATATATATATATATATATATATATATATATATATATATATATATATATATATATATATATATATATATATATATATATATATATATATATATATATATATATATATATATATATATATATATATATATATATATATATATATATATATATATATATATATATATATATATATATATATATATATATATATATATATATATATATATATATATATATATATATATATATATATATATATATATATATATATATATATATATATATATATATATATATATATATATATATATATATATATATATATATATATATATACAGCAATTCCATGAAAAAAAGTTATACGATCTCTCAGAATTTTATAATATTCGGTAGAATTGTTCAACATCGAAAAATATTAGACCCGTATTTTTTTATTTCGTTATTAGACTGGACCTTTCTGCGTTAGACTGGTCCAAAAAATCGTGATTTTTCAAAATCTTCAATTTTCAAAAATTTATAACTCCTAAACCGTTTAACCGATTTTAGTCATTTTTGGCCATTGTATTGGTATTTTTTGGAATTTCCAAGCAAAAATACGAAACCTTTGAATATATCAATTTTTGTATGAAAAAAATACAAAACAAATAGTTTTTCTTGAATTTGACTGCGAGGGGCCTCAACGACTCCTTGTTTTAGTATTTTTAAATGAAAGAGCATTCAATTTTACATAACATATCAAAAAATTGGAGATGTTCTGCGTGTCGTTTTGGAGATACAATTTTTTAAATAATAAATCATTACTCTTCATTTTATACATCACCCGCCTGTAGAAACGATGAAGATGCATGGTAGATTACCATGCGTCTCCATCCAATCAAACCTATGACTAATGAAATCTATGAGTTACTTACAAACTTAGTATAACATTCGAATCAGTCTTTAAGGCTTTCCGTTAACCACACAGACCAATTGCTATTTTTTGACGATTACCTTTTCAAATAAATAAGGCTTTAAAATTTCAAATATTTTTGCTTAGTGTAAGTTCCAAGAAAAAAACACTTTAAAGCCGCGCGACATGATGAACATGTTAAAAAATAAGAAAAACACTTTTATACATTTATTTTTATTTATTAAGTTTTTTCATAACAATTTTATACATTTTTCTTCCGTTGAAAATGAATTTTGTTTCACAATAATATACTCTTCGTTTTGAGGCTTAAAACTATGGAATGACTGAGTCCCTGAAATTTGCTTCACACGTGTGTAACGATTTTTTAATTTTCTTTCCATTTTATTATAGTCGGATTCCGAAAAAAATTGATAGTGTATTTTCGAGTCTGGCTTAGAAATAGCCCATGAATAAAGTTCTTCGGCCGTTGTTATGTGATGATCTTGCAAACTGGCTTTCGCAGCATTTCGTTTCAATACGCCTCCCAAAGCATCACAAGGGCCCTTTCCATGACAAGTAGCGAAAAAATTCCACTCGGCATCTATGCCAAAATCTTTTTGCATGTTGCACAAATTAAAAGCGGTCATTTTATTTTTGTATTGGCTTCCAGATCCATCTGAGAAGAAATAAATTTTCTCTAAACCTGATAACTTACTTTTTATGAACGCTATGCATTGAGTCAAAAAAAGACGCACTGCGACATGATTATGTTTAGTGAAATCAGCAATTGCAATAAAACTGGTAAACTTCAAATCATTTGATTCTTCATCTTTAAAATAAATAGCACAAGGGTGAATAGTACATTGAGCGTAAAAAAGAATAAAAAAAAATATGGTGATTCGAATGTTATACTAAGTTTGTAAGTAACTCATAGATTTCATTAGTCATAGGTTTGATTGGATGGAGACGCATGGTAATCTACCATGCATCTTCATCGTTTCTACAGGCGGGTGATGTATAAAATGAAGAGTAATGATTTATTATTTAAAAAATTGTATCTCCAAAACGACACGCAGAACATCTCCAATTTTTTGATATGTTATGTAAAATTGAATGCTCTTTCATTTAAAAATACTAAAACAAGGAGTCGTTGAGGCCCCTCGCAGTCAAATTCAAGAAAAACTATTTGTTTTGTATTTTTTTCATACAAAAATAGATATATTCAAAGGTTTCGTATTTTTGCTTGGAAACTCAAAAAAATACCAATACAATGGCCAAAAATGACTAAAATCGGTTAAACGGTTTAGGAGTTATAAATTTTTGAAAATTGAAGATTTTGAAAAATCACGATTTTTTGGACCAGTCTAACGCAGAAAGGTCCAGTCTAATAACGAAATAAAAAAATACGGGTCTAATATTTTTCGATGTTGAACAATCCTACCGAATATTATAAAATTCTGAGAGATCGTATAACTTTTTTTCATGGAATTGCTGTATATATATATATATATATATATATATATATATATATATATATATATATATATATATATATATATATATATATATATATATATATATATATATATTTAAATTGGTTTCTTCGATGGATAACTGAAGATGAAAAAAATATATTCAAAAAAAAAGGAATAAAATAGTTGGGGTAAAAAGGGTAAAAAATTAAGTTTTATATTAATTGGAAAGTTTTTCTCGTCGTTGTTTATTTAATAACCTTAACTGCCAAAACAAAGCCCTAACTCAATTTCAAATTTGAGGGGGGGGTATTATTTTTTTCTGGGGGGAGAAGGGACGGGGAGAGGAGATAAATTAAAAAAAGCAAGAGAAAAAAAAAGCCGAGCGGGAAAAGGAAGTATAGTAAATATTTTGGATGAGAAAATAGTGTGTAATAGAAGTGTGTGGAAAAAAATAATAAAAATGAGTAGGTGGTGGGTGGATGGTTTTAAAGGGGGTTGAGAAAAAAAATGGGAAGAATATAGATGTTCGGAAGGGGTAAAATGAATGAAAAGAGTTAATAAATTTTAATAAATTTGTGTTATGAAAATTTTGGGTGGGGGGGGGATAATTGAGGGGAAGAAAAAAAAAAACCGTACGAAGACAACATTTAATAACTAGTCTATCGAACGAGACAAAGTTGCATCTATGAATAGACCCGATTTGGTGCTTATAGACCTACATTACATCTTAATCCCTCTAAATGTTCTAACGTAATAACATGATTTGTGTAACTTTTCGTGAGACTAACTACCAAATGACTTATTAAGCTTATCTAAGCAAGTGAATAACTTGTTAAATATCGCTTCCAGCTCAAATACTCTATGAGCTATAATAAAAAATATAATCGATCGTTGCATATTAGGCTGAGTCAAGGAACATGTACCTTATATATGTCTTGTATCTGCATTTTGTGATAGAGCCGATCAGGCATGGCTGAGTTGTTGTATAATTTGAGTAGTATGTATTTCAAGTGTATTCTGCATTTATTACCCGATATAGTTCTGCTTCCGATGAGTGTGTTCCCGTTCCGATTATTCAATTCAGTGCGCAGTAGGCGTTATTCATTTAGAGTACAGTCATGTTTCATTTCCTGATTCATTCGTGTTCAGTCTAGCAAAGCGTAATTATATAGAAGTTAAAAGTACGCATCTCATGTTTTCCGAGTGTCCCTGTTACACTTTAATTAGCGCAAAGTTCGTAATGTAATGAGTATTGATTTTTTTTCCTACTTTGACGTGCGAGTTCCGATTAACACTTTTGTTCCGTTGAGTCTGCTGCTAAAACAAACTTTTTGTGTACTTTAGAGCTTACTTTAGACGTTGATTAGCGCGCTATTTAAACATTTACCATGGAATGTCAGCTTGAAAGATTGGTTAACTACTTGAAAAGAATTGAAATCTTAAGTTTGGGATAAAATGCTTCGCACGTTTTTGAAATATTTCAGGATGCATCTGGAAAAAATGCGAACAAGTTTAAACATTAATGTTGGGTTGATTTGTATAACTAATGTCTTATTTCTGTTGACAGTGTGTTTATTTTTGTTTGCCTTCAAGTGCTGCAACATAACGTAGGAAGTACTTTATTGCAAATTTGTAGAAATGTACGCCAATGAAGTGGTAAAAAATTTGCTGCTCGCCTAGAAGTCACCAAAGGAGATTTTCAAGGTGAAAGGATATCATTTGGCCACAGTTTATCGTATCGAAATGCCTCTAAGCAGCGGAAGTCGGGTTGTGGAGGCCCACGGCTTGCACGTACGCCTAACGTGACCAATTCGATCTGTGAAAAGATTGTTCGCAACCCGGTACATCAGGAAACTTGCTAAGAAAGCCAACATTTCTGAACAATCCAAGCGAACGGAACAGCGAGTGATCCTTTCGAAGGGATTGCAAAGTAGGAAAAAATAATAATCCTGTTCTCCGACGAAAAGTTGTTCAGCGTAGATGCTGTGTCGAACAGCCGCAGAGACCAGTTCATTTCACCGAAGAAACTTGAGGATATTCCGGAAAAAAGTAAAACTTAAGTTACAAACATATCATACGGCTAGTGTCATGTTGTTTGGTTTGGTGTCGTCCAACGGTTTAAGAATGTCGCCTGTCGAAGTGGATATCTGTATTTTAAAGGACCAACTGCTTTCCTGAGTGAAGGCCAACTTATTTGAGGATCAATACGTCTCCCTACAACAGGATGGAGCGTCATGTTCCACGTCAAATCGGACCCAACGATGGCTTTTGGCCGAAAGATTTGTGACCCCTTAGCGGATCCGGCCTTAATTCGTAAGTTATTCGATTTGTTGACGCACAAGCCTGCTAAAATTTCTCCCTAGTGTGAAGACCCTGTAGTCTATCATTACGCGCACATCGCAGTTGATGTCGGAGGACTACGTTCAAAAGGCGTGTTCCGGCATCGTTTTCAGGATGTCATTTATAAAAATGCAGGACACATCAAGGGAATTAGTTTTGAAGGCCCAATAAAGAAAATTGAACATGAAAATGTTGATATTATTGCTAAAAGTACTTTGAATTGGGAGTTGAGAGATATAATAGCAAAAAAATTAAACATTTTTGTGAACAAATAATGCGCTAAAAATTTGGCTTCAAATTTCGTTGGAATCATTCTATTTAAATGAATAAAACCCTAATCTTTGAAATCTAACCTAAATGTTTTTATTATTTTCTTATCGTAAGATCATGATTGATAAACTTTTAAATGTTTCATCGTTATGTTTTGGTAATTTACCATGACAAATTTAATGTTAATTGAGAAAAACTGCCCTTAAAATGAAATGTCGAAAAAATTAACAACGAAAAACTTTATACACACGGTTTTTATAGGGCATTTAGGAGATGAAACAAAACTACATTCATTAAAAGACCCAATATTGCACTCATAGACCGATTTTATATCCACATCTTCAAACAGCTTAATAAAGTAAAGTTTTCAATATTTTGTGCTGCATGTTAACAAAATTTATAATAAACATATGTAAGCAAGTGTCCTCCCTTAGCTCAGTCGGTAAAGGCGCGGCTACAAAGCAAGTTCATGCTGGAGGTGGCTGGGTTAAATTCCCGGTCTGGTCTAGGAATTTTTACTTGAGGAAAATTTCTTTACTCCCTGGGTATGATTGTAACGTTTGCATTTAAAAAAAATGACAGAAATTTCCGATTTTTCATGGGTTTACCTTCACCCGCATTGACAAAACTACCCATGCAGCATGAATCATAGTAACCCATGAGTCAGCAGACAAAATTTGACAGCTCTATCAGTCGAACTCTAACCGTGATGGCAAAAACAGTGAAGCAACTCCGTTCAGAAGTGTGCGCGTTCAAAGAACGGCACCCCGCCGGCATCTACAACATCTTGGCACTATTAGACAACAATCAGTGCATCGAAAGAAAGCCCGGTTCCGCCGACCCTGAGCGACAAGAAGCTCCAAAGGATGCTGAAGAGGAAGACCGAGGGAAAAGTGGCTACAACGTTGCGTCCGCTTGGCCGGGAGTTCGGTTCAACCGGCCAAACAGTGAAAAAGTACCTGGCGAACATGAACATACATGTCAGGAAGCGGAAGTCACGTCCACTGATTTCGGAGTTGCAGGCAATAACGCAGCGGCAGCGGCTGAACAAGATGATCAACTCGATCAACCCGGCGAATCACGACGTCGCGGTGGTGATGGACGACGAGGCCTATCTCACCCTGGATGGCAATGACTGGCAGGGCACGTCGTATTTTACTTTCCCCACGAAGGAAGTGAGCTCCGAGGTGAAGTTCATTTCACAAACCAGGTTCCCCAAAGAGGTGCTGCTGTGGTTGACAATTAGCGAGAAGCGTATGTCAAAGCCACTCTTCTTTCGCTCCGGACTGGCCCTGAACGGGGGAAATTTATAGTACCCAATGCTTGCTGGAAGTTGCATCGTTTATCAAGAAATACCATAAAGGGCGAAGACGCGGTGTTCTGGCCAGATCTGGCGTCAGCCCACTACTCGAAGCGATCGTTGGAGTAGATGGAGCGGCTGAATATCGATGTGGTACCAAAGTCGGCGAACCCGCCCAACTTTCCCCAGCTGCATCCCATCGAGAATTTCTGGGCCAACCTGAAGCGTAAGATCTACTCCAACAATTTGGTCGCGAAAACTGAGGAGGAATTGATAGATAAAATGAAGAAAGAACTCAAAAACATGCCTACACGCATGTTTCCGTCCGCCATGGCAAATGTTCCGGTTAACTGCCGGTTAAGGCCGCTCGCAAGGGCGTAGATTTTGTTTTGCAAGTAAGCTTAAATAATTAGCTTCCATGGGAAATTTATCAAAAGCAATTATCTGTCTTAGCTTTAATGCAAACGTTACTTGCCACACAATCATACAAATGCAAAAATGGTACCTGCCATCGAAAGCTCTTAATGAATAACTGTGGAAGTGCATTTAGAACACTAAGTTTAAAACAAACAATAAGCTTATTGTGAAAGCACTAAGCTTGAAACGATAAGAAAGAAGAAGAAGATATGTTAGCAAGCGTAATGACAGTTTTATATCATTTGCAGGTTCTTGAAATTTATCCTATATACAAGAACTTGAAGTTCTTGTCGAAACCAAAGTCAAATCCAAGTGCTCTTATCAAAATTGCTTCTGCAAGCATACATTTCTTGAACTTTCCCGTGGATTGTAATTTTAATATATATCTGTAAACTTAGTTTCCTCAAAATTTCGTAGAATTTGTAATGATCACTGAAATCTGTTGAAATTATTTTGTATTTGCTTGTGATCCGCAGAGACCAAACTATCCTTTAAATTCCTTTGAATATTCATTAAATGTACTATAAATCCTATTCTGGGTTAACTTGCGGCGCAACTCTAACCTTTGTCAGTTCCAAAGTAAAGCCTAATGAACTGCTACTAATTGAATTCCAAATATCATCCATTCACAAATAAAGCAATCAAACTTGCTACACGATTCCTGGTCTCTCTTGTGTGCGATCCCGATCCCACTGCATTACTGCACGATTATCCGTTCATTAGAAATTCAATTCAATTCTAGGAATCACTTTCTTGGAACGGCGTGGAATCTTCTTCCCGGGTTGGCACTGCACACTGCATGCCAATTACATCACCATTTTACAACATTTCACGCCACGGAGGCGGTGGCGGTAGCACCTAAAGTGGCAAAACTTGGCGAAAAAGGAATCGTGGTGGATGGCTCCATGTTCTTGTCTTGCACAGCTTACACCGGCAAGCACCGAGCGCTTGAATTATTCTAATTTGAAATTTCGCTCATGACTGAATCCGGAATAGGTCCCTGACAGGCACGATGGTTTCTAGTGTTCTTCTGCGAAACCCTTTTCTTTCCAGCACAATCCATCGATAAGAGAAGGGAATATGCGCTCTTTTCAAGGAAAGTGTCAATCCAACAGACATCGAACGTGAACTCCTTGGCAAAAAAAAATTTTATAAATTTATCAAAAATCACGCTTCGTACCGAGAAATTTGAATATTACAGCAGCACTCGAGCCAAGCGGATCCAGTCACAGACAAGGTTCTCTGTCTCCGGTGCGAATTCTTTGAAGCCAAAGAGAATCAAACGACAGTTTATTTTATTTCGTACCCCCACCACCCTTTTAGTTTTCTGCTCGAAGTGCATTCACATCATGTAGCTCCATGCAGCTCGTATGGATTTAAACTATGCTTGATTCATTCAATCTTAATCATATTTATATTCAATGTTGGGCTTGTTCTGTCTGTTTGCTACCGTCAGTCAGTCTTGGTCGTCGTCGTTGTCACGGATTAGTTGCAGCAGTGGAAATATTTTGCATTGTGTATTGCTGGTGAATGCATTTGAAAATTTAAACACGTCTCGCCGAAGTGATCTGCTTTAACCAAAGCAGCAGCATTGAGGGTTCTGATCTGATACCGACAAACAACGACCAACACAAAATGGGACATGTTTGTTTTATGTTAATTAGTTTGATTTGTTCGTGGTGCTACTTATTTACATGGCTAAGTTGAGGGTAAAGCTCGATTCTCGAAAATTAAGGTTTGCATACACGTTTGACATTTGATTTAAGTTGATCGTCTTAAGATTCTAGTTTATCTCAAAGAGAAACTGAAAATCTACGAGCAGTTTTTGTGGTCTTAAATTACCATTGAAAGAAATCTGTTTTGGCAGATTTGATGTGCACCCAATCCCAATTTACAATTAACATTTCTAAATACTAGCAACCAAGTGGTACGCAACAGCAAAAGTTACAAACTGCCTCCCGTTCACAGGATGAACCCCCCGTGGGCAAGAAAATGACTCATTAGTCAACTGTTCAACAACCGGAATCAAATTGTAAGGCCATACCTATGGGGTATCAATTTCTCAACACCAGCAACAGAAGAAGCACTTGACTGCGCAGTTCAACGAGTGCAATCAATTTGAACAAATTTCCTGTGAAAATTAAAAGCATTTATCTTCCAAAACGAACAAACCATCTCGCTTGAAAACAATTGTGCGTTTGTCCTCCATCGTTACTTGCTCTCATTTGCTTCCACGCACCATCATATACATACATAAATGAAGAATTCAAATAATTATAAAACCGTCTAAATGGATTGCTACCAGAATGCTCGAAGCAGCTCGACAAAAGATGGTTCCGTATTTTTCAGCCACCAGCCACGCAGTAAATCGAAACGGATCCGCAATTGAGACGCTCAGGTTTGGTATGGAAACTCAGTCTGTCAGCCGCCGGGACAGGGAAGGACCCCACTCTGGCGGAATGAATGTCAAAATAAAAAAACAACTAATATAAGAAATTAACAACAAAATAAATAACACTCATTTGTTTTAATCTCGGCGAACGGAGCTGCGAGCGCAAAAACGGCACAACTTTAGAACCGTTCATGGTTGCTGTTGCTGTTGTTGGGTCTGCGGTCTGTTCGCAGATGGTCTCGTTCCTGCGCCGCGCCGGAGGGGAGTCCCTGCTGTTTTTTTAACAACGTGGCTGCGTTTGGTTGGGTAGCTGTGGTGTTCTCAGTCTTTCTCCAGCGATTGGAGTCTCCTTTAACTTGACCGCAAAAACTATATCAGATACCCAAGCTCCGTCGGATGGAGATTTGTGACCACGCATGTGCAGTAGACTGATGCAAATTTGGAATTGTTCTCCTCAAAGTACTTTGTCGATTTGAACGTTACAATTTTGTAGAAGATTATTTCTTAGTCAAACGTCAAAAAAAATAGTTAATTAATGTGCAATGTGACTCAGTAGCCATTGTTTTTAAGCTCCAACTACTACGTACTTCTTACCCCGTTACCCAGTTGATGGACCTTAGCTATATGAAACTACTGAGCTCAATGATTAACTTTTTTTTCCTTACGTTCTTTCGAAAAATATGTTTGAACCAAATTGTTACTGATTATATTGTCAATTTGCTTAGATCAGAACTTTCAAATTAGTTTAACTACTTTGATTTCATCGTTAAATCCTTACAAAATTCAAATTTTATTTCAATGTCGTACTAAATTTGTTTCGGACGTTTATAAGGACCTCTTTTGAAACAGTTGAACCAGATTTCTAAAATTGGATCCGTCTAATGCACCGTACTTGTGAGAGTTTATAGACATAAAGTCTCCAAGCGATAGAATAAACGTGGAGACTCTTATATGGTTCGAGTTAATCGTAATGCGGTCGAGGGGTGATTCAATGTATGTTAATGAAACGAAAGTTTTCTTATTCTAAACGCTTAAAACACCCTTTCTTCAATTTGTATTAGTGTCTCTGTTTCTCACTCAATTTTTTAGTTGGTCCATTTTTAACGAAAATTGGGTAACATTTGCGTGTGAGAAAAAGAGAAAGGAACACAATTCCTAGGTGAGGGGTGACATTCCCCCGATGAGTGTCAAATAAAGCTTCTCTGACATAAAACTTTCCACGATGATGATGACTTCTATCAAGCTGGCAGCATTTTTTCGCGATGAGAGCATTTCTCGCTTCCAAATATTCGATCTAATCGAATCTAATCTAATCTCATACAAACGCAGCCAGTACGAGAAAGCATCCTGGAAATTATTGGGTTAGATGACGCCCAATTATTTCTTTTGTCAATATTGATGCTTGCAGCACATCAAAGACATGATACAAGCGTCAAAGTGGCCAGGCCTACTGCGTTGCATTTAAAGCAAAAGATGATTCTGTAGAATGAGTTGTATTCAAACAATTAGATTTGAACCACAACGCATTTTGTGAATCTACAGGAGAGGATAGATGCGTGGACATACCGTACCATATTAAAATAAATCATGAAAACCCGAATTATGATAAAAATGAAAATAATAATGATAAAAATGTTAAATCAATATGCATTGTCTTACAGAATAATGTATAAAATATAGTGAAGGGCTATTATAATGTAAAATGCTGATAACAAATAAACATGTATTTAGATTGTTGCCCTGCTGCAATCCATAGCGTGTCCATTATGAAACTAAGCGTTTAGCCAATATATCATAGCCACCAGAAAAAAATTGGAAATTATTTTACAAAACTCGTGAATTCCATGGATGATCTGAAATTAAACAGGATGTAAATAACAGTATATCTAAAATTTCGATGTGTTGTTTTGTTTTCTTGCATCACTATAATCGTTTGTAGTGGATCCAAGGGTAAGTCGCTTAGAACAGTGTGCCAGCCTCGATGTCTTACACACTAGACGAATGTGTTTCATAACTGCGGCACTTCAATTTTTCATCCATACCACATGTGTGGCATACTGAGGAACACTTTTGACAGTTGAGCTTATAGAGCTAATAAGAAACCAGCAATCTTGCCAATATTCGTTGCGTGGTTGCCAGGCTCAGAAGAAAATAACAAATTGGGCTGTCATCACATCGGTACTTCCTTCGGCACATTATGGAAACTCCCAGAACATTGCAACGCTTGTAGACACACTAAAAAAAAAGCGCAGGAGAAAAGTGTGTTGAGCGATCCACCCAATGAGTTGATCTAATGTACTGCAGTGATGTTAGATAAGGATATTATGTTTATAATTAAACAATTAAACAAATTAGTCAATTGATAATTAAATAATAAAATTATGAACACGACAGATAATTATAATAGCATGTTTATCTGCAGCTTCGCTGTTCACTCTATCATCAAAAGACTTCAGCCGTTGTGTTTCGGGGAACGTTTAACTGTCGATCGGAAGAAGGTGAGTGGTAGAAAAAGTGTTCCGTACTGTGTGAAGGATCACAAGCGAGTGGTTGCTGCTATCTGGATATTGTCATCATCTTTCTGTCACATATTATCATATGTTCATACTTCCTGTCGGGATCCAATACCCGGATGACCACTGGAGAAAACTAACTAGGTGGACATGCCCTATTCCGGGAGGTATGGTAGCCTCCGACGTAGACAAGAGAGACTTTCCTTATTACGGCGAGTATTAACTAATGGCCCAAAGGCCGAAGATTCACCGGTAAGGATGGATTGTTCGGTAAGCAAGATTCTCAACGAGAACCTGCATCGAAACGCATAGTCTTCTGTCTGACCATAGACTCTTTTTACTTTATTTCAGAATGGTTTTTATATGCTTTACATTATTTGGCTTTTCGTTCTTAATTTCATAAGTTACTTAATGCTAGAAAGAGATAAACAGATAAGCGCCCTGGGACAGTGTTGTCGAGTAACAGTCGAATAGGAACTTTGGCAATTCGACACTTCTGGTGCCTTTCCAGTTGGGTCTCGAGTACATACGGTTTGCACTACTCGCTGCGCTCGCCGGTTGAAACATGGGTTGTCAGCTATACGCGCCTTATAGGTCATTCGCTTTGCGTCGGACGAAATTCGGACTGTGTACCCGACCTACCGCACTGTTTTGGTTCGCCTCAAGTGGCTGTTAATTGATTTATTTAATAGCGCTAAGATAGGCGTGGGCGTTTTGGAAAAGGATGCACTTGGTTTGTAAAATGTTGTGCGTGGGTTTTGAAATGATGCACTCATGGCTTTGTTAGAAAGGATGCGTATAGTACACTGCCTTTAAATGCAAAACCAACTGTTCCGTTCGGGATGTCGCGAAAAAGCTGCACTTGACCAAAAGTTTCGTGCAGAAAGCCAAGAAACGAGCCGGGTTCCGTTCATTCAAAATTCAAAATACTACAAACCGCAATGAAAAACAGAATAGGACAGCTGTAACACGTACGCGTAAGCTGTACACACACATGTTGACGAAACCACACTGCTGCATCATGGACGATGAAACACACGTAAAAGTGGACTTTAAACAAATTCCCGGCAACCAGTATGTGACTGCGAAAGACAAGTTCGATGTTCCAGAGTCTCTCAGAAGACAGCAAGTCTCAAAGTTTCCCAAAAAATTCATGATTTGGCAGGGGATTTGTTCGTGTGGTAAACGGAACAAGCCTTTCGTGACAACTTCAACTGTAAATGGTCAAGTATACATGAATGAATGCTTGAAGAAACGACTGCTTCCGTTTCTCAAAACACACAACGTTCCTACTATTTTTTGGTCGGACCTAGCCTCTTGTCACTACTCCAAGGATGTTCTGGAGTGGTACAAGACGAATGGTGTCAATTTCTTGCCGAAGGATCTTAGTCCCCCAAACTCTCCAGAGTTGCGGCCAATTGAAAAATTTTGGGCTATAATGAAGCACGAACTTTGTAAGCATTCTAAAGTTGTCACTAAAGAACAGGAAATGTTGAAGTCATGGTTGAAAGCGAAAAAAAAAATGTCGGTTCAAGCGTTGTACAAAATCTTATTCATGGTATTAAGACGAATGTTCGGGCTTTTGGATTTGGTAAAGAAATACAGTGAAATAAAAATACATAAACCATGAATATACATTGAATCTTATTCCCTGAATATTTCATGAAAATCGGTTGAGAGACTTGTTTAAAGTGATGCAATTTAAATGTGGGCATTCTTTATACATGAGACATTAAACATATTAAAGCAGTTGATACTAGTGCAATTCTTTCGTGGGCACTCTTTAGGGATGCAAGCAGTAGAAGAATATTGGGATGGACTTTACTTATTTAGTTTCACTCATTTATAGAAAATGTGGCTTAAACAGAAAATCTGTTTTAAAATCTGAACTCTACTGTGTAACGCATTTCTAATTCGTTTTACATATCTGAATTGCTGCTATCGCTGAAAACTAACAAAAGCGTGCTTTAGCGCGGAACCACAGAACTCTACACTCTTACACTTAACAACATTTCTTGCATTTCAAGATCAACCGAATGAAGGTCATATATAATAGATACGAATGCTAAACATATACACTATTACATCGCAGCAAGCCGTGCTCTAAAACTGACGTGTTTTGTTTTTGCTCCGTCGTTTTCGCGAAAAAATAATCAAACAATAATTCGTAGTTCAACTCAAAAAAAAAAAAACAGTGAAATCATAAAATATCCACGTGCTTTGTGTAAAACGTATTGAATATAATCGATTCCCTTCCGAAATATGGGATGGTCGGTAGTATTTCCCCGTTTTTTGGCTTTTGTGCTTCTCCCCCGCACCAAGGAGGAAGAGTTATCAGCTTAGTGTTGACTGTTAGTGCTAGTATTGTGTCATCCGGTCAATTTGTCGCGAGTGAATTGATGATTATTAGCAGTTTAGAAGTTCGTTAAGGAGTTGCCTCATAGCGGGGTATTTTGATCATTGATGGAGTGCGGAGTGAAAAAGAAAAAGAAAAGTAAGACCAGTGCAATGGGAAAACGGCGGCAGCAGGGTAAATGCACCCTTCTTTTTGTGGAAATGCTCCTTAAACTTTGAAAAAATGCTCCTTAGATGCGTTTGCCCAGTATAATGCAATCGGAGGTATTAACCTTCTGGTTAGCGCTTTCCGGTTGTTTTGACAGGTCTTAAGTTTCTTCAAGATTGCATAGCGGAGCTTTGCTCCGCAATCTTCTAGGTAGTTTTGACGGGTTTAAATTTCATTTTGATGAGTCTTAATTTCATTTTGAAGAGTCTTAATTTCGTTTTGACGGGTCTTAAATTCAGAAACTTAAAACCCGTCAAAACTATACAATCTCGAAAAAGTGAAGACCCATCAAAACACCCGGCAAGCGTTAACCAGAAGGGTCATACCTCTGATTGCATCTAAGGAGCGTTTTTCCAAAGTTTAAGGAGCATTTCCGCAAAAAGAAGGGTGTATTTACCCTTTGTCGAAAACGGCCATTTGCTGGTCAGAAGCAACGAACAAAGTTAACGTGCATGCGCGCGAGAAACGCTGGCACATAGTTCCAGATGCACTCAACGTGTGGTGTATACAGTTTTGTGACGCTGCTTGTTTATATCGAGAAAATTTGATAGTGGAGCGGTCACCAAAGAGTTGATTACGGTCCACCATGAGGCTTTTGTCTGGTTCACACCACGAAGTGTTCCCGCTGGACACTAAACAAAGTATTCCCGGTGGAGACGGAATTCCGGACATACAGCCTTGCGGCAGGAAGAGCTCGTGTTCAGCCGCGTTATTCAGAGATGTTTGGTTCATGGTCCTGTAGAGAACTCCTCAAGAACAAGACGTAATTTATAGGGCATACGGACCTGCTCTGGTTGCTCGATGTTATAACCACAGAAACGGAATGTTCTGGAAATCCGGGTGAGCTCATTCCATTTTATCCTCTTGTGCCCCACTCTCATTTTTTTTAGATTAGTTTTTGTGTATGAAATTAATGTTTGGTGGGCTGAAAGAAGGGTGCGACTTCCAGTCCTCACAAGTTCCTATCTCTGCGCGACGCTGATGGTTGGTATTGCCATTTGTTTCAGAGGTTGTCCAGCTGGACTCTTCGATCACTTGTACTGCTGTCCTTGGAATGTGACTGGAGGAGTATGGGGAGGGCTTTTTGAGCGATGTCTTTTGCAATAGTATGTTGTTTTTCAGAAAAAGGCATGCATCTTTGGATTGAGGTCTTATCTGTGAAAGAAATAATGATCTACTGTGTTTTTCAGCTTTTCAGGACGTTCAGAATATTGCAACAAACCCTGTTTACCTAATTTTTCTTTTCAGTGACGAACCAGTGAATGTCAGATGTATTTTGTACATACATGTTCTATATTAAAACAAAAGATATTATTCAGTATTTCATTCCAGCATTGTATTATTTTCATCATATCATTGTATATTATTTATAATCATATAGCATTTTTAAGATGCAGAATCTCGACTGTTATGTACAAGTAAATGTATTTGCGTTTTACGTATTAAAATATTCTCATATATATTTATTCATAGATTTTATAAATTTGATACATAAAAGTTTTCACATACATGAAATAATGTTTAGGTTGAAGAAGTCAGCCTCAATTGTAGTCAACGTCGGGTGCTCAGGTCAGTTTTTTCTCATTTTATTGCAGAGTATGACGTTAACATTGCAGTATATATTCATTGACTACTGGTTGAGCTGTATAGCGGTATTAAGCTGCATCTTATTATTATTAATTGCATATCATAATTATTTTCATCAGGATAGTAATAATAATAGCAATAATGAAATTTTATCTGCGTCAAGGTTACAAGAAAAGAGAGTCCAGGTTGTATTGACATTTTATTGCATTGTATCATAAGGTATTTTCCTATAAATTTAGATCAGCGGATATTATCTTATTTAATAATTTGCATTAATAAATGCTGTTCAATTATGCTATGTTTGTATTGGATTAGATTAGATAAGATCAATGACCAACCATTGGATGTCATCAGTTAAATCTATGAGATCCACTACAAGTGAGTATAGCAGTGCAAGTAATCGTAGCAGCAGATAGACTTTTTAAGTATACTATTCTTTATATATAATTCAGATCATCCATGGAGTTTCCAGGATTTGTGAAAAAAAAATGCTCGTGGCTATAATACATTATCTAAATATTTAAGTTTATAATAGATTCCCAGATCCTTCTGCAATTGCAGTAGGACAGAAGTTTGCAGACATGTGTAATTATTATTATCATTTTGCATTATAATATCCCTTCACTATATTTTGTATACGATTCTTAATGACACAGGCAACCGTTTTTTACAAATGATTTTACATTTTGATCATTATCATTACCAATTTTTGTCTTAACTCGGATTTTCACTATTAATTCAAATATTATTACCTCGGAGCGTATGATACGGTATGTCCACGCATCCTTCTTCCCCTGTAGATTCACAAAATGCGTTGTGGTTCAAATCTATTCATTTGAATCCATTTCATTTTACAAAATCATCTTTTGCGGTAAATGCAACGCAGTAGGTCTGGCTGCTTTGACGCTTGTATCATGTCTTTGATGTGCTGCAAGCATCAATATTGACAAAAAAGATAATTGGGCGTCATCTAACCCAATTATTTCCAGGATGCTTTCTCGTACTGGCTGCGTTTGTATTAGATTAGATATGATTAGATTAGATTTACATAAATATATACACTATTATATAAATATGTCATGGGAATGGGAGGGACCATCAGGGAACGTGATTGAAGCACTCTGGATGGGGAGAGTGGGAATGCCAACTTCCCATTCCTAACAGTTTGTGAATAGAGGGTGGGCTCTTCTCCGCGCCCATTGGGGCATCCTCATGTTAGATAGCTCGTTCTTTTGAACAATTGTTCAATCTTGTTGTTGGAAGAAGATTTTTTATATCCCCGTGGAAACGTTTAAGTGATGTTGCCTGTCGATCCACCCAACCCGTTGTTAGCCCTTTATACAATGGCATGATTAGGATCATCAGTGGTTATTAAAGCTTGATCAATCAGACAGGAGATCCCATTGCTGTCGGACTAAGTTTCCATGCTACAATGGATGGTAGTACATATCATACATCATACATCATAAATTTCAGCTTAACAGTTAAACAGCGTTTAGATTCTAGTTCTGAACTTCAACTACTATTTTATTAAAGACTGGCATGTGATTATAAGCAATATAGAATTGTATTTACATAGTTGTGTTTAGTGGTATTATGATTAGATACTTCATTTATTTCAGGAATCATCAAACCGGGCTCTTCGACTTAACTGTTTTCTTTGACCTTTAAAATAGTCTGTTGATTAAAAAAATTAAAACAAATCTTTTCATTTAAATTTTATCTACGTTGGTTGGACTAATCTATTCTGATTTTCAGCTTTTCCAGGAATTTTAAGATATTAATACACATCTTATTTTTATTTTGCAATAACAATCCAGTAGATGTTAGATATATTTTGTAAACACATGTATTATATTCTATTACGTACATTACATACATACATTCAATAACAAAGGGTAAGGGGAAATACAGGGTGCCTGACAAAGTGTGGTTATCTGGCCCAAGTCATGGATAACAATTATGCCTTAATTGATGGAAATCGTCCGATCGAAATCAGCGAAAGTCTAATTATCTTCCGACAGTCGGAAATCCTAATGTATATTGTTTACTGTTCATTTCCTGTAATAAGAGCGTTTCGCTGGAAGAAGATTCTCTATCTTTTCCGTGGGTTTCGTGTAAGTGCTTCTGCTTACGGGTCTACACCACCGTTTTTAGCCCTTCATACAACGGAATAGTGAAGATTACAGGTATGCACAGTTTTAACTTGCCATTAGGAGGAACTGTACGCCATGGCAAGTCCTGCATTGGTGGTGGATTCCTATCACATCACATCATAATATGGCGTCTAAAGCACTAGCCATTATTACTTGGAAGCTTGCGCTATCAAAGCAAAACAGATCGACCTTCCCATTTCGTCAGCAAGCACAGCATCGACGTTGGACTTGTAACCGAGGCGAGACCGATCTAAAGTCATGTGAAAACCTTCAATGCCAGATCCCACATCATCCGTCTTGATCGCACAAACTCTAGGGAAAGGGGAGGCGGGGGGAGGGTCTTGCTACCCTTGATAAAACAGCATAACAAGCCTACATTATTTTCGCTTGATCTTGCTTCATGCCATTACTTTAAATATGCACTAGAGTTGTAGAACAATGTCGTATTTGTACCAAAGGAGATGAATCCATCAAACTGCCCAGAGATTCGCCCTATCGTAACTTTCTGGGCTTTGACGAAGGCGAATCTGAGAAAATACATGAAAGCAGCGGATAGTGATGAGAAATTTAGTAAAGATTGGCCAAAAGTGGTGAAAATGGTAAGAGAAAGCACTGTACAGAAGGCTATGAGTAGTGTTAAGGGAAAAGTTAGAGAACTCGCCTACCCTACGAAAAAACAAGCACATTGAAATAGAGTTGAAAATAAAATATTGTTATTTACTATGTTTGAGAATAAAATAATCAACAATCAAAGTATGGTATTTTTATTTGAGATAGAAAGTATGTTTATATTGTTCGGAACAGTATATAATTAGAACAATAGAGTCCTTCACAGCTGACTGCTGCTTTAGCACGATAATGCCTTAATTTTGTTTTCATGCTGCAGCAAAGTTTCAACGCTCAAAATGACAGGGCAGCGTCTGTTTAGGATATCCCTTCTGCAATCCACCCGTTTAGCAGTTTAGTAAAAGCGAAATTACTTATCGGCTGAGTTACTCCATTGTATTATAAAACTGAGTCGTAGTTCTCATGAACCGGAGTAAAGTGAACTCTCATACTGATTTTAATGTGTGACAGCGTGCGCTCCTTTGTGTATTAAGTTGGAGTTATTATGACGGTTCTACTTCGATCAGAGTACCACCAGTCGCTTTAGTTTCATTGGATTTCACATAAGTACCAATGGAAGTACTGAAGTTCACATATAAGTCTTTGCTTTTTGGTTTCTTGAGCTTGTGAAGAAAACAATTAAACACCTATTTGGCCTACAGTTGGTTTTAAAAAAATTATTGTACTCTCTCATTTTGCTACGCCAAAATATTTCCAATCGTGTCACCCCTCGAATCAATAGAAATTTGCGCTACCACAAAGCGATCGGATGGAGGGAGAAAAAAAATCACCGGAACCGTGCATATGTTTCTTGTTCTGGAAGTTTGCAGGCAGAAAATAATTATTTTCCTGCGGTTTACAAACTGACATTTATTTATTTTAACACATCTACAAATAAGCTATTTATATTCATAAGCAATTAGGCGAAGTTTAATTGCAACTTTACATCAGCGGGTTTCTTTATTTCTCGAGAAATACACGTCCGTAAACGCATGCCTACCTCCCCACGGAAACCCAAAGGGAGAGGCCGGTCGGGGAAATTCCATTGAGTACCTTGCAGCAGTTACGACCAGGCAAATTAATAAGTAATAATAGAATCAAGATTTATTATCGCGATTTAACGCCGTAGCTACCGGCGTCGGTGGTGGCAGTGATGGCATCGAGGAAACCGCAAAGCAACGCAAGGTTCTGGTTCCTGTTTGAGATTCCTTCGAGCGCCCAACACTGCAACCAATCCACGGTCGCGTAGCAGATTTATCGCATTTGCGTTATTTATGGGCTAGGGAAAAGTATTTCAAAACGAGAGAATAACACGCGCTCCAATGTGGTAGTTCTCTTAAGCAGCTTTCGAAGCGACCTGCGTGCATATGGGAGTAGCAGCCTACCTGACTTCCTGCGAAGAGGATCACCGTACCACAACTGCTACTAATTACCATCATCGGATTCTTCGGCTTTCGGAATAAACAAATTTTACATGCAACCCGCCGAGAGGAATGGAAGGGGGATAAACATTTTATCAAATCGAACAACAATATTTCTTACTTAAAACAAACCTTGGGCTGCCATTTGGCAGCCAAAAAGGTGCTTTGGTTCAGAGTTGGTCCCTTACTGGGAAGAAATCGAAGGTAATATTCAAAATATCATAATTTATGAGCGACTGAATCCGGATTCGAGACGCAGTGCCAAAAAAATACGGTGAGGCCGCTGTTTGAATTTTTCCGTCTCAAGGCGGCACTGAACGCGGGAAATCCAAATCGAAAACGTTCTTAAGTCGGACATTTGAGTTAGGTGCCTTAAGAGTTCTTTTTTCTTTCTGTTTTTGCTTTCCCTCCCATTCTCCGAAAGATAAATGTTGATATTTAAATCATCACAAATAATCAAACCCGAACAGAAAACGATAAGATGCACTGGCTGCCATAATTCATCAGCAAACGGAATGCCTCAGTCGGGAATAGGGTTCCATTTGCGTGTGCGTTGTTTTTGAAGCTGCTTCGGAATATATCAACACCATAAATCTTTGGTTCAAAACCGGAGAACTCGAGCCAACTCGTAGAAGTTGAAGAAGTATTAAAATATTGAACTGTTGAAATGGAGAGCGCTGAAATTTTTCGTTGCTGGCAGCAGTGAAGTTCTTTCTTCACTACTCGCTCAAATGACAGTAAAGATGGTTTTAAAGTAGGATTTAAAAGAGTTAATTAAGTTTTGAAAATACAATTGGTATGAGTGAGTGGACAGTTGGATAAACGACTGTTTTTGCTAGGATGAATAAAATGCAAATGATCATTAATGTGATATGGTATATGATCATGAGAGGGCCTATTCGA
The DNA here is from genome assembly GCA_024533555.2 of Aedes koreicus. Lineage (NCBI taxonomy): Eukaryota > Metazoa > Arthropoda > Insecta > Diptera > Culicidae > Aedes > Aedes koreicus. The sequence continues at coordinate 172,024 of JAHHFK020005841.1, forward strand.
TTATTTTTGCACCTTACCTTATCTCTCACTCGAAAATCCTGCCCATTGTTAAAGCACATATAATAATTTTCAACCATTTTTGAAAATCCATCTTGATAGCAATAAACCACGCAACTTTGCAATTCACAGGATGTAAACAATAAAATTCGGTAGAAGAAGATGTTCGCTCATCACCATGAGGCCCCAAGAAAGTAATGTTTGCTAGAACTGAAAGATATGAAGATAAAGTGTTGATAGTTCCGTCAGCGTATGGCAGGTTGTAAAAATTGAATAGAAGTATTGAAAATTAAGCAATGAGCTTGGATATAGTAATACAAGCACTAAAGACGCATTCTTTGCCTCACATCTCCAATGCAGGGTAGGTGAAGGCACGGACGAGTCCGCTACCTTCACCGGCTACTCCACGCACGGAGAACACAAACATAACAATTATAGTAAATAAGATTCGGTTAATTTCTGTTCAGTGGGAAACTAGTTAATGCCAGTTGTAAGTGTAGCAATAATCTCGTGTTTGCCCTGTAGAGGGCAACGTTTACTTTTGGTCAGACTCCACCAATGTGCTCCACTGGATCAGATCTTCATTTTATGATTAATTTTATTTTAACTTAAAGAACTTAAAGAAAGCCTATCGCTAAAGCTTAAGAACCCTGTTATGTAAAATCAAAAGTTTCAAAACTCGAAGTTTATTTTTCATGTGAAATTAAGAGGGTGAGGCACTTGATTTGCATTAGTTTTATTTGATTTTGATTGATACATTGATAGCTTTGATTTTTTAGGTTTTAATATCGAATGGAATTTATGTCAGGCTAAGAAGAAATCAACTTGTCAAATTTTCAGAGTTATGTCAGCTTGTTTTAAATTCTTTGCTAAACTTATCCTCCATTAGTTTGAGTTGAACGAATCTCAGAATGCATTGTCCTCGTATGTTTTACTTGAGACACAATACTTGACAGAAATTTAATTTCTAAAAATTCGCGTATTAAGCTTGTGAAACTCTTTTTCTGCCTTGCACGAGTAATACAAGACGACTTTTTCTCATCATATAGTAGCCTCCATGATCTTTTTTCATCATCCAGAAACTGCTGGAGATTGAAAAAAAGACTACGGAAGCTACTGTACCTATGTATGATAAGAAAAAGTCATTTATTGTTCCTCGATCAGAGGTAAAAGAGATTTTCACAACATAAATAAGCTAATTTTAGTAATTGGAAATAAATCACAACAAGGATAGCTCCTGCCAACTTTCATATGCAATCCATGATTATCGATTCGGATCTCTATCTTCAGTGAAAGGTTGACCCAGCTCAACCTGTTATCTCGCAGCTGCAGTATTGCTTCCAAGAATACCAAAATCAACCGCCAACCCTTCCGTATCAACAATCTCGAACAACCTCCTTGACTTCACCCACCCACTCAATCACAAAAGGTACGACAGCTCAGAAAAATCAGACACAACCGGAGACAATCCGATGAAATATTAAAACGGTGCAAACTTTTTGGGTCGACCTAACCAACAAACGAAGCTTCCGAGCCAATTCCTTTGGCCACGCGTGAAAAGGATCTCTTACCCTGCCATCTGCTACCTAGAGATGCCAGTAGGCTTTACCCTTTTTCGATGCGGGGGTGGTGCGATTAATTCCGGCCAAATTCAAACCCCAGTCTCTAGTCAGAACGGACCGAAATAATTGACTGCTGCAGGACATTTTCAATTAAATTATTTGCAGCTCTCCATTATTGTTTGTGCGTCACGCAAGGAAGATCGGCCGAAGGGTACACAGCTTTCGGGATCGAGCGGTTCGCAATTCCACCTTAATTTATATCAGCAGAAGCCTCAGTTCCCGGAGGGCTTTGGTTGTAAATATTTGACACGTTTGGCTTGCTCCTTACAAAGCTGGGTGAGATTTTGAATACTTAATTGAACCGTGGTGGATTGTAAGTCTCTTTCACTCCCGTAGGACGAACATTTTCGGGAAGGATTAACCTCCGATGCCGAAGTGGATGGATGGGAGCGTTGTCACGTGGCCGGGTGAGGTTCGCGTGAAAATCCCTTCGTTTCTTGGTTGCTCGTCCATGGATTTTTGTTTTGTTTTCTGGGGGAAAATAGAGATAGGGTGAAATTTTTCTTTTTCCGAGGACTCAGCTGTGGGAGTACTTTCCTGCACGGTCCGTCCGGTGCTAATCAGTCAATCAATCAATCATGATTAAATTATTCAAAGGGTTTGCGCGCATCCAGTCAGCAGCCCCGGTGCTGACAGCTGATTGATATGGTGGTTTGGAGTGGAAATTCAATTTCCAGTAGATTTTGCTTTCATTGGAATTAAATCAGCTACTGTTTGTTTGTTATTTAAGGAATGCTCTTCTTTGTGGGAAGCCATCAGTTCCAACAGCAACCACCTAAGCCTTCAGAGTATAGATTTACCAAACCACACTTGACAATTAATCCAATTTAGGTTTACCATTTCGCAACAATCAATCAACTAATCAAACTGGATCTTAACAGGAGGCCTTCCATCCCACTCATTGTTCTAATTCTGTTTCCAAGCAACTATCATTCCAGATAACTGATGAAGTTGTGTATAGTCACTAAACAAAGCCCAAATCTGAGACCTATAATTCCCACATCATTGAGGGGAGAACCGGCTGGACAGTCTGTTTCATTCGAGAGAAATTGTAATAAAGGAAAATTAATACTTCGTTCCACCCCCGGCCTCATCCGCATGACGATATCAAGTTCTCATCTTCGTCATCATTGATGGAAATGTGGAACAGAGCCGAAAAGACACTACCACAACGCTGATTCAGCAGAAAGGCAAAGAGCATCCATCTCCTACACTCTGAAGGACTCCCAAGCAACCCACACAATATTCCACTATGGGATTTTGAGCTTCCGTACAAACACAATTCTTGATTCCAATATCCGATACTACGTTTGCTGGGTACTTCCAGGTGTGGTCTTTGAATTGGTAGATAGACAAACCGATATCTTATCAGCGCACTGAAGCTGCTGCAGTTGTAGGATTACACTACCAACGGTGGCCGTTCTGAGGAGAGATGAGTTTCAAGATGATGAAACAAATTTAATTAAGGCAAAGGCACTTGCATGCAATTCGATACAATGCAACCGAGATGATATGGCAGGAATTTCGGAGAACGAGGAGAGTTATGTTTTTCCGCATAACTCTATTCTTTGCGCCATCATGTTGCTGCTTTCCGTTAATTGTTGCTGGAAGGCCTCTGATAGTAAACAGTGCGATGGTGGAAATGCTGAAATATGTCTCAGATTCTGTTGTTCATCATCCAAATTAAGCATGCGGTGGTTGTTTGTTGGACAAATTTGAAAAAAAAAATCTAGGCTGTAGTAAACAGTTCGCAAATTTCAATGTTGAGACTGTCCCAGAAAGCATGGACGCACTCAGTTTTCATTAAAATACTTCACAAGTGCAGGAAAGTCTTTTTTTTTATTAGCTATACAGTTAACATTACTACTCGCTACTCGCGCCTCAGCTAAGAGTTCTGAATATTTGCAATCTAGCGATTGTATGCTGGCTAGCACACCTTCCTGTGAACGTTCTTCATAAGATTCGGCACAGACTTCTTAACGACAAGTTTCGAAACGTTTGAAATCTGAACAAACGTTTGTTTTCAAATCGGTGTGATTAATCCTGTAAACAAAAAAAAAACCTAGACAAAATTTAACAAAACCAACTGTTTATTTCAGTACAATAGAGTTATATATACAGTAAAAAAAGTTTAGTGAGATGTTAATCCTTCTTTCTGTAAATTTCTTGAACTTTCTGTGGTACAACCACCATCAGATTCCATACAGTATCTTTCTTTCTTTCTTGAAATCATTAAATCCACCTGATTAGTTTCAAAGAGTTTTAGAGCCCAGTATTTTTCTACCGGGATGTTCTGGACAGTTAGGACTGGATATTTTTGGCAAGCAGTGATGTCCATATCCTCAGTGTGGTAAAGAGAGATTTTAATTCTTCCACACACTCTTCCTACCTCAACGAGAGCTCTTCTCTCTTGTTTATATTCACCTCCGTGTTTGCTTGCGGGTAGCGCATGTGAGTGTAAAAAAATGGTTTTTTGACGTAGGACTACGTCTGTGTTTTCAATACTGGGGTACACGTGCGAATTGCGAAAATTTGGAGCGTCACGAAAAATATATAGGTTTTGAACGTTAATAACTAAGTCATTCCACGATTGATTTCCAAAATGTTTGCACCAATCGATCGGAACATTTTCATATTTAAGTAAGGAACGTCTCCTAGGCAGCCATGAATGTTATATAACGGGTACACCTTCGCATTTTGATTTAGTTTTCCGGCGGTCGTGGAGCTGTGCAGAGTAGGATCTGCAGTTGGACGAGCAGTCGCTGCCCAGAGAGGCGTTGGTGCAGTTGGCTGTTGTTGCCGATGCTCTCGTCAACCTCGCTGCGATAAACATGGCTGCTGAAGCCTACAAGTTGGCGGGAAAAAACCGCCCGTGACAACGAGACAAGAATAAATCATCCCACGTCACCTGCAGATGGCCACCCGCAATGAAAATGAGATGAACCAAGAATGAAAGTCCAAGTTCAATCGCGAACTGTTTCTCCCCCGTCAACTAAATCCGTCCTTTTCAGGACGACCAAATTAGTTTGCCAACTAAAGAGTTTATTTGGTTAAAATTTTCTCTTGTGATGTTTGAAATTAATTTCAATTACCGCGCCCCGGTTGAACATAGCATTCATTAAACGACGGGTCTCGTAGTAAATGACAAAGAAGGTTGAACAACCAACGAACGGAATTCGAGCCGAACTGCGTCACTTCAGACCGACCATGTAGTTGAGTTCGTTGTTGTTCCTAGCTTTGCATAGCGGATTAGTTGCTGGCGGTGGCAAGCAAATTAGGAAAGGTTCGGTTAAGAAAATCATCCGTCTTGCGTGTAATAATTAAAACTAATTATTGTGGCGCAATAATTGAAGTTCGTCCCCTTTGATGCTATTTGTAACACATTGCCTTCGTTGGTACCGCCTTCATTCGTGCACTAGCATTCGATGCTTTTACCTAACAGCTTTTAGCAGAACATTTGGTTCAGTCTTACGACAGTCGTTAAGCTGTGCAGTGGCTGTAGTATCGCAGTAGGCGGTGGCAAGCAGTCGTTGCCCAGAGAGACGTTGGTGCGATTGGCTGTTGTTGCCGATGCTCCCGTCAACCTCGCTGCGAGAAACATGGCTGCTAAAGCCTTTAAGTTGGCGGGAAAAAGCCGCCCGTGACAACGGGTCAAGAATCAATCATCCCGTGAGATGAACCAAGAAAGCCCAAGTTCAATCGCGAACTGTTTCTCCCCCGTCAACTAAATCCGTCCTTTTCAGGACGACCAAATTAGTTTGCCAACTGGAGAGTTCGTTTGGATGAATTTTTCTCTTGTGCTGTTTGAAATTTTCATTACCGCGCCGCGGCTGAACATGGCATTGCTTTAAACGCCGCGTCCCGGAGTAAATAGCAAAGCGTGTTGAACAACCAATGCACCAACAGATCCATAACTATCTTCTACGCGTTAGAGATAGTGGCCCTCTCAACCATCGTAGAAAATACAACCGGGGCCGTATCATAATTAAGAGCCACCAAATGCTTTCTAGAGAGTGTACAATAGAATTGTCTTGGCCCTTTTCAGGACTGACTTAAATCAATTAGCAGATGCCCCTGACGTGAATGGGAATTAGATTGCTGCGTAGTCCTACGTCACCTTTGCGCACAACCCCATTGGGCTGTACCTTGTAGTTTTTATTCACACAACACTCGATCGCTCTAGAGTGAGAAGAAGAGCTCTCAAATTCACAGAAGTGAATGCAGAAAAATTCCCTGACTCCCTAGTATATGCAGCAGCTATCGCAGGCGAGATCACGTGGGCGAAGACAGATGAGAGCACGTGAGTGCGGTAGTTTAAAAGAGAGAGTCATTCACTCACTCCAAGCCATTCCCTCACTGGCGCACACTTTCACTCTGTCTATTTACCACTGTGCACAACAAATTAGGATATCATTATAAACAAATATGCTAATATTTTCAAATTTCAAACTTGAATGGATTGTTACTGAACAATAAAGAAAATTATTTTCTTTTGCTTCATGGGCCTGAAACAGCACACTAAGAGTAGAATTGATTAAATGTTGGATCCTAAAATGCACTCATTTTTTTTAAATTTGCGGTTGTTGGGTGGACAATAAATTGCCAAAAAATCTGAATAATCCTGGTTTATCTCCAATGTCTGTAATCTTTACTTACAAAATATATGAAAAAAAAAAACGAAAAAAAAACTGTGACAATCTAGATAAATCTGTGCATGTGGCAACCCTCTAGCAAATAGTCATACAACTGAAAAGGTGGCCAGCAAAAAAAAATTTCACTAGGCACAGGAACACAGCGGCTTTTTTTCAAGTCACATTTTTATTTGAAGAGAGTTTTTCCAAGAGTAAAACTAATTCAAATAATGGAATAATGGCAAAGGGACTTTTAAGCAATTCTGAGTTGATCTGATTCATGCAGTGCTTTGTGCCATTTGGCTAGTGTTTGATTTTACAATTCAATCTTTGTCATTACTTCATCATAACTTACAATATCATCATATTTGGTAACATTGTTTTATTGATTTTACTTCATAGATGATTCAAAGAATACTTATTGTTTTTTTTTGCCGATTTATCTTTAACTCCCTTCCAGTTAAATCTTCCCATTACTAACTCGGTAGCAATAACTATTAGGTCAGCAAAATTAAAAGCAGATTGCTGTTATAAAATCAGCATCAAGTAGCAAATAGTGACCAAGGCAACAGTAAATTAAAATGTATTAATGTTAGTTTTATAAAATTTCAATAGATTTAACAAACTTTTTCAGGATACCTCAAATCAAGATTTTGGTGAAATGCTGCTATCGCTGAAAACGAACAGAAACGTGCTAAAGCACGAACCACAGAACTCTACACTTTAACATTTTACAACATTTCTTGCATTTCACTATCAACCGAATGGAGATCATATATTATAGATACGAATGCTCGTAGAATTTTTCATTTACATAAATATATACACCATTATGTAAATATTTCATGGGAATGGGAGGGACCATCAGGGCACCCGATTGAAGCACTCTGGATGGGGAGAGTGGAAATGCCAACTCTCCATTGCTAACAGTTTAGAGAGAGGGCGGGCTCTTCTCCCCGCCCATTGGGGCATCCTCATGTTAGATAGCTCTCTCTTATGACCAATTGTTCAATCTTGTTGTTGGAAGGAGATTCTTTATATCCCTGTGGATACGTATAAGTGATGTTGCCTATCGATCCACCCAACTCCTTTTTGGCCCTTCATACAATGGCATGATTAGGATAATCAGTGGTTATTAAAGCTTGATCAAGTCTAACAGAGAGGAGAGCCCATTGCTGTCGGACTTAGTTTCCGTGCTACAATGGGTGGAAGTACATATCATACATCATCACGAAACTAATTTAAATAAAGATGCTTCAAAGTTGTTCAGCTGCCAACTATTTGTTGTTTTTCTTGCCCCTGGATAATAGGAATTTGGTGCTTTTGGTATCTGGACGCACTGTTTAGTTTACTGTACCGCTCCTAGTGATTTGATCACCCAATTCGCGAATCCGGAATTTCGCAAACACCAAATCGCCAATCGAAATTTGCATTTGAAGGTGTTGAGAACGATTAGGCAATCCTAGGGCTGTCGGATTATGAAACGGTCAAGAAATTCAATGCCGGCTAAAGCACCATCAGAAGAATTCTTTTGTGAGAAGGCTTTCGATTTTTCGGGCCAGTAAGCAACCAAACAGGACAAGGATCGCAGCAAGCCGTGCTTTGAAAATGACGTGTTTTGCTTTTGCTGCGTCATTTTCGCGGACATAAAATTAAAAAATATTCCTCAATTCAACTAAAATAAAGGGTGCAAATATAGTTTTTCCGAGTGCTTCGCGTAGGACGTTGTGAATGTGTTTCTAGTGACCCGCTCCTGCATCCGGCGAGCTTTTCAGCATCAGATAAAGAAAATTGGTGAGGTCGTTTTATATTATCAAAAATATACCTTAACTATATACACGCCAGGATAAAGAATTTCCATTTTAGATTCTGGAAGTTTGAAAACTCTTCACATATCCATTTGATGCGTGAAGATTTTCATGCGGGGCTTACTGTATATGAAGATGACCTCAGAATGTACGTGTATGAACAGGCATTCTTGAAATGGGTCGTTGGACTTTCAATAGAGCTGTCACTTTCAATCTCCAGGGCTAAAAATGTTTGCACATAGTGATCACATATTAATTACTGAAGAAATGCAGACAAGTTTCTTCCATAAAAGCACTGCCGGTCGGTGGGAGATTGATTGTAAAGACACACACACACAGTAAGCAACCAAACAGGACAATGAAGCAGCAACTTGTGGGAAAAAAACGTACACGGAAGTTGCTCAAGTATGCATCATCCTAGACGACGAAACGTTCGTGAAAACGGATAATGGGAAGCCATGAACCTGTACAGTTTTGGCACTGCAGTGGTATCTCGAGACAACGGGGTGGATTTCTTCGGAAAGGTCACCAATACACCAACTGTCCTTAATTCCACTCAATTGATTTGATTGACTGATATCTTGATTTAATTTAATATGATTTAATTTTAAATTTCACAAAACTGCAACAAACTAAAATAAATTGCAAAAACACTCAACACTTTGATTGTTTTTTTTTTTTTGTATTCTCCCAATGCGTGGAGTAACGATCTATGATGAAATTTGTCAGATGCAGATAATTCTCCATCAACATGAGAGGCTCTAGTCGTGAACAGTAATTTATTGCTAGAACGAAGAAATGAAGAGAAAGTATTGATAGTTCCATAAGAGTACGGCAGGCTGTGAAATTGATGAAAGTTGAAAATGAGCGGAAGGGTATTTAAACGGTTGTATGCGATCGAGCACACATTCTTTAACCAAGCTACTCCAGATGCAGGGTAGGCAAGAGGGGATACCCCAAAATTTTCGTGCAGAAAGTCAAGAAACGAGCCGGGCTCCGTTCATTCAAAGTTCAGAAAGCTCCAAACCACACTGAAAAACAGAATAGTACAGCTAAAACACGTGCGCGTAAGCTGTACACACACATGTTGATGAAACCACACTGCTGCATCATGGACGATGAAACACAGGTAAAAGCGGACTTTATACAAATTCCAGGCAACTAGTATATGACTGCGAAAGACAAGTTCGATGTTCCAGAGTCTCTCAGGAAACAGCAAGCTTCAAAGTTCCCCAAGAAATGCATGATTTGGCAGGGGATTTGTTCGTGTGATAAATTGAGCAAGCCTTTCGTGACAACTTCAACTGTAAATGGTCAAGTATACATGAATGAATGCCTGAAAAAACGACTGCTTCCGTTTCTCAAAACACACAACGTTCCTACATTTTTTTGGCCGGACCTAGCCTCTTGTCACTACTCCAAGGATGTTCTGGAGTGGTACAAGACGAATGGTGTCAATTTCGTGCCAAAGGATCTTAATCCCCCAAACTCTCCAGAGTTGCGGCCAATTGAAAAATATTGGGCTATAATGAAGCACGAGCTTCGTAAACATCCTAAAGTTGTCGATACAGAACAGGAAATGTTGAAAGCGGAAAAAAATGTCGGTTCAAGCGTTGTACAAAATATTATGCGTGGTATTAAGAAGAAAGTTCGGGCTTTTGGAGTTGGTAAAGAAATTCAGTGAAAAAAAAATATCTAAACCAAGATTATACATTTTTTTTATTCCCTAAATATTTTATGACAATCGGTTGAGAGACTTGTTTTTGAGAACGAGTTTAAAGTGATGCAATTTAACTGTGGACACCCTTTATTTGAAAAATATACAACCGCAAACTCATGCATTTCCATAGAAATTGTCTTCCACTAACAACATTTTTACTAAGTTAATAAAACAACAGGCAATAGTTGGTAACAAAGAAATAAATATGTCCCTTACATTGGGTCTACTGTGCTCTGGTTATATCATTGCTATTTTATCTTTATGAATAGTTAGTTTATAACGTGTGACTGTTTTAAGTATATCTAGGCTGCATTACTTGGTTTGTCGGTTCAATGTAGCCATATTTAGATCATTGGAAGCTCGTGGAGATTATCTGTTTAGCTCAACTAGTGAAGTCATGGTGGCTTAAGAGATAAGAAAATCTAAAATTAAGCGTAAGTGGACAACCTACACTATAACAATTGATTAATAATGTCTCAATTGGTTCGGAATAAACCGGTCATATTTATAGCATCATGAATTTGTTGATTATCGCTGAATGAATGACATAAGGATTGAATCGAAAATAAATTTAAAAAATTATGTTTTATTCAAATAAATGGATGATTCTTTATTTTACGGGATTGAACAAGAACATTTTGAAGACCGGATGAAATTAATATTATTCTTTTACGAATTTGCGAATTTTAGATCGAACAATTTTTATCAAGTTCCGGACAAGTGTTTTATCCCAATTGTTTGGACGCCTTAGCCCAAATTTGTTTGAACTCCTTCATATTCTCAGCTGCTTAGCCAGAAGCTGATGGCAATTTGGTGGATTGATGTCTTTCTCAATGAAATGTATACCCATTTTCGTGAGCCAATTAAAAGTTGTTTTGGCGTAATGGGCCGACGCTAAGTCCGGCCAAAAAGGTGGAGGAGTACTATGCTTTCGATATTAAAGCAGCAACCTCTTATGCAGACACTCAGATCGATAGATTACCGCTTTGATTGTTCCAGTAGTATAAAAAATGGTAGACTTCATACCACAAGAACATATTGCTTGCCAAACCAGCACTTCTCGACCAAACTTCTCCACTTGAAGCGACCTGTCGGCATAGCTTCTCTAAGACGGCGGTCCTCTTTGATATGGGTCTCGTCGTCCATCAAAATGCATGCGTCCTGTCACTGCAAAACTCGCGAACACAATTTCCGGGGCCTTGTTGCTGCGCGTTGCTTCTATTCTGCACTTTGTTTGGCGATTTTCTGCATCTTGTATGTAGGTCTTCAGGTTGTTCCGTTTCTTGATATGTTGTATCATTCCGACGCTGGTTCTCGTTTTATTGGCCAAATCACGTATCGACATTGATTTGTTCTTGCGAATTAGAGCTACCACTTTCTGATCCAGTTTAGGGTTGGAAGATTTGGCTTATATTCCTCTTCCTGGCAGTTCATTCAAACAACAGTGTTCCTCAAACTTGATCATGAAAAATTTAACACTCGCGTGATGAATTCCAAAGCGTTTCGCCAATTATTGCATTGTTACACCCTTCTCGCGTAGCCATGTGTCCAAAACCTGAATTTTCACGTATTTTCTAATGCGTGACATTTTGAAAACGAAGAATTTAAATCGTATAAACTTCGATACATTCCTGATTTGGTACATTTGCCGGATGAAGATGCTAGGCTGACGTTACCCTATAAACATAGATAAGAAATCAACAATTTATCAAGCCTTGAGCAATATGAACGACTGGTTAAAGCTAACTGTCATGAAGCGTATTGGATTATGCTGGCCATACATAGCATGGCGAGACCCCAGATACAGAAAAGTTTGTTGGCGAAGGATTCGTTCTGGTGCGTAGATGTTCAGCATCGCGAGGATTTCCAACCAATTTGTGTCTCCCAAAAGGACTTTAGCCACAGTGCGGGAAATAAATATAACGACAAAATGATTTCAATGGTTTCATTCTCTCAGTGAGCGTAACTTGAGCAACACGCATATCAACGAATATGTATTGAAAGCACAAATGTTCATGACCGGTTCATTCACTTACAGCATATGTGTGTGTGTGACAAGATTCAATTGTTGATCTCATCTTCAAAGGAAATAAATATAAAGACGCAATTCACCGCCAGACTGTCTTTCCCCGTGGACGTGTTGTTGTTGTGTAAGACTTCAAATTTTTGTTTGCTTTCGTCGAAATTGGTACTGTTAGGAATACATGGGCTGTTTATATCAGATAAATATTGTTGACTGAATTTGAGCGAGGACAAGTAACTATCCTCCCTGAACAAGGTCTGACACTTCGGGAAATTGTAAGAAGAATAGGAAGGAGTAAGGATGTCGTGCATAATTACCTACGGTTGGGTAAGAAATATGCCACTAAGAAGCGACCCGGACGTCCGTCTATTCTGACACCGAGGATGAAGAGTGAAATCAAACGACTTGCAGTCCATCAAAGGCTGTGTCCGAATGCCATCAAAACCGAAATTAATCTTTCTGTGTCCAAACGTCGGATTTGTCAGATTTTGAGTGAAGATCCCAATATTTCCTTTAGAAAAACGGCACCTGCACCAAAACTTCTTGATCGTCATAAGAAGGCCCGTTTTGCCTTTGCTGAAAAATACCAGTTCTGGGAGGATGAGTGGTCTAATGTGGTGTTCAGTGATGAAAAGAAGTTCAAACTAGATGGGCCGGATGGTTTCAGCAGTCGCTGGTGTGATGAAAGGCAAAACAGGCCAACTAAAGAAAAAAGGAATATTGGTGGAAATACCGTTATGATTTGGGCAACATGGGCAACATTCAACATGGATGAACTTGGAAATGCAATGCCAGCTTCTGGAGGAAGTTCTTATTCCATTAGCTGACAATGAGATGGATGAAAGCATGATCTTTCAACAGGATAACGCTTCTTGTCATGCATCGGCAGCAACAAAAAACTTCTTGGACATCCATAACATCCCTGTGCTGGAATGGCCGGCATGCAGTCCCAATTTAAATCCAATCGAGAATGTTTGGGGCTTGCTTTCTCGCAATGTTTATGATCAAGGAAGACAGTATGACACGGTGAAAGAATTAAAGTTAGCGATTCAGGACGAATGGTCGAAACTTGATCCGAATGAATTGAAATCGTTCATAACTTCTATGCCAAGACGTCTGCAAGCGGTTATTTCTAAAAAGGGAAATGCTACACATAACTAATTTGTTATTTTTTCAAATTGAAATTCGATAAATAAATGATACTGTTGAAATATTTGATCTTGTCTTAATATTTCTGTCCCATGAGAAAAAATAAACTTTGTGATTGTTTTAAATCACTCGTCTCAAAGGTAAAAATAATAATGATGAACTTTTAGCATGCTGCTGAGTATGTATTGGAAAGAATAGAATGTAGTATGCACATTTTCAGAAAGTAGTTTGTCTTTATACTTATTTCCCGCACTGTACAGCTTGTGCGGAATTTCTTCGTTTCTCCAACGTCTTTTAAGTATACACGAAGGAATACCGTCATGACTAGGTGATCTGGAGTATTTTAGTTTGTCGATGGCAAATTTGGTTTGCTGGAGAGTAATCTGAATATCTCTTATAGGTCTGCCATCGTACGGCGTGTTTCTTCAAGGGTTTTTTATTTGATATGATGATGTCGTAAAACTGCTGAAAGCACTTTTAAAGTGATCTGCAAAAAGATTGCACTCATCCACTTTGTCCATGCACTTGACAAGAACTCTTTGAATTTCTCTAGAGTGTAGCGTTTGTCCAAAAGTCGATTGAATGTTTAGTATCTCTGACTAGCTCCTTTGAAAATTTGCTTAGCAAAAGGACAGCGGAATTTACAGTTATTACAGAGTGCTCTAGCTCTTTGTTGCTTCAAATGCCGCAGGAACGAATTGCCCCAAGATGGTTTGGGACTGGGTCTACGAACATGATTAGCAATAAGACTACGCATTATGCTAGTACAGGCATTCAACAGCATTGTCAACATCACTAGTAGAGCTTATTTGCGCCAAATCTATGCAATTAAGTTTTTCTTGCATTTCTTCGCAACAGCTTTGTGGAAATCGTTGCTTGCTACATCGTAAACATTAACAAAATCTAATCCCTTGGAAACATCAATTTCGAGTAAAGTGGGAGGGTGTTCGTCATCGAGAATAGATAAAGGCTCTACGGTACCTGACATCGTGTATCTATCAAGCGTCGTATCATTCACCAAAGCCAGATCAAAAGTGCGACCGTTACGGTTCTTTAGGTTGTTGAGTAAGACCATGCAGAGTGAATCTGTCAAGTAATGCTGCACATGGATTGAGGCATGGTTATTGCCCTTCGGTTGTCCAAACTATACAGTACTGGTTATAACCTCCAAGTAACAGAGCGTGATCGCTGATTCCGAAATGGGAAGATACCGTTTCAATAGAGTCGATGTGGTTGATTATGCAATTTATGTCAGCCTTACGGTCAGGTAAACGCTGACTAAAATTAAACTGATACGCACTAAAAGACCCTTGATTCGTGATTCCATAAGTTTAAAAAGTCCATTAATGGTTGCATTACAGTACTTTTGTTAAAACTTCAAAGTTACAGCATTAGATGGTTACATTTCTCCAGAGCGAACGAAATCTTAAACCTTCCTCTTGATGGAGCCCATCAGCGCCCACACAGTGGAAACGGACACGGAATCAGCGCATTTCTTCCATTTTGTCCGCATTTGCTGGATGTCCTTGACTGCTCCGCTGCTTCGTCGAAGTCACTGCTTTGAAATTGCCCAGTATTTTTCGATCGGTTGAAAGTCCGGGCAATTTGGAGGATTCATTGTAACAGTTGTTGCGTAATAACCTGTGCGTTGTAGCAATACAACCCCAGATTCGCTTAAAACCAGCTAAGAGCGTTACCGATCGTAACGCTTCAATAGTTCGAGCAGTCTAACGAAGACACTTCCCTTACTTTGCAGTATAACCGTTAGATACACCACGTACAGGTATTATTTCGTCATTTACGGGTGTCGGATGACTCTTTTATAAAACATTTTGTTTTGTAAAGGACAATTGCGACAAAATTGGACTTCTGCCCACAAGTTAACTTCACGACTGGTATGAGCCTCACTTGAATTTTGGTGATCGCAGCAGCAAGAACCGAATTGAAGAAGCTGAACATATTGTGGAAGATATTCAAGTTAGATAGAATAGAGAAAGTATCTAGAAAAAGTGAACAAGTACATTCGGTGCAACAGGTAATTAAATACTTGAAATTATATGTGGCTCGGAAGTGATTTACTTGTTACGCCTAAAGGCCGTTTCGCTGTGACCAGGTTCCAAGTTTGACACCGTGCCGATGTGGTGCAGAGCGTGTGACTTAAAGGTGAGTCACCTGGGACAAAGCGTGGAGTAGCCTTGTTTGGCCCTGCCATCACGGTCGGTTAGGAGCGTCGGCAGACATCTAACCGACAATTCGACCACGTGTCGTCGTGGCCAGCATTGTCGGAAGGCATCTGACCGATCCCGGCCAGTAGCATCGGTAGGCATCTCGCCATTGTGTCGATAACGTGGACGCAGGCACGTCTGGCGCCAACATTTTGTCGAGCGCTCTCAGTTGGACCCATCATCTCGACCGTTGCATAGCGGATTTAGAGCTTGCCACTTGTCATTGGCAGTAGGAGTTTGCCCTCAACTACGCCCACGAACGCATCTGCCGTCGGCAGCTTGTCGGGAGCGCCAAGCGTGGCCCCAGCAACCACAGCAGTTAAACCTATGTCCATTTAGAATCCGGAATAATAAAGTCATCTGTATCTCGGTAATGGATTGACGTCCAAATAAGTTTAATGCATCAAAAGAAAGGTAATTTACTGTTATTAAAGGAATAAAATATCAAAACAAATCATTTCTCTTCGTTTCTAATGAAAATTCGCACTGTCTTCTTTATTCCTTCCATCAATCGCTGCACACCTCCGGAGTCAACTTCCTTGGCACATTTGTTCCACATTTTGGTCATCTGAGTCGCGTCCCAAGCCGTTTTTCCACTTTTCTTCAGCTTCCGCTTAATTATTGCCCAAAATCTCTCGATGGGCTGGAAATGCAGGCAGTTGGGTGGATTTATGTTTTTATCGATGAAATCTTCGTTATTATCGGGGTACCACTGGATGACTTCCCGGCTGTAGTGGCAACTCGCCAAATCTGGCCAAAACTTCACGGGACCTTTATGGGCTTTAATGAAAGGTAGTACGTGGTTTTTAAGGCATTCTTCCTTGAACAGCTTCGAGTCCATCGTCTTATTCGTCATGAACACTTTGGTCTTTGCTCCGCAGATGCATATCTCTTGCCAAATCATCAGTTTGTTTTTTTTTTGGCAAACTTGTCCATAAAAGCGAATTTAAACTTTACAGGAACAACTCCTCGTGCCGTCGCCATGTAGAATTTTTGGCCAGGAAGCTGACCGAAATCCTTTTTGACGTAGGTTTCATCGTCGATGAGCAGGCATCCTTGGTACTTCGTCAAAACCTACTGGTACAATTTCCGAGCTCGAGTTTTGGTGATGAAACTTTGCTTCAACGTTCTGTTTGGTTGCTTGCTGGCTCGATAAGAACGATATCCTGCTCGCAAACGAATTCTTCGAACGGTACTGCGAGCAGCAGCCTATTTTTGTGCGGTTTCATTATCTGATAGCCCAGGGTTTGCTCCGACGGTTCTCAACACCTTCTGGTTCAGCTTGCGGTCATATGTTCCACTACGACGCTTACCTTGAGTCACTCGATCCACGCTATATCGCTCTCTGAAAGGTTTGAGCACATCATACACGGTTGATTTGGCGATTTTCAACGTTTTTGCGATTTTTATTGCGGATCACGTTGGATTATCAACGTGGGTGTGCAGATTTTTTTTCTCTCGTCTCGGCTTCCATCTGGAATAACTGTTGACTCACTGCACGAAACACCGTGAATTTATACCACGGAAAGTGGACGCCTAGGTTAACAAACCGCTGTAAAAGAATTCTTGCAGCGGTCACTTTCCGTGCCGCTGCAATACAATAAGCGATTCCGGATTCTAACTGGACAGAACTTTATCCAGTCCGGCAATCGAGTGCGCTCGGGACGAACCTTTCCGGCGCTTCTACCACCGAAGCTACAGCCACCAATCAAGTAACGTAGCAATGAGCTACAATCAGGTTAAAATAAGGACTGTATTCGATGAAATTTGGACACACAAAATAGGTCACCAAAAATTTTCCTTGATCCCGATTATTTTCAAACTTTCTGGAAATAAAGTACTACTAAATGGTTAAGTTTGAACATCATTGGTTTATTGAAAATGCCCCCACCTTTGCCTTGACCCCTCTCATCAAATTTTGGGCAATGATAGGACCGACTTGCTTACTTACTTTTAACCACACTTTCTTTAGTTCAAGTTAATTTTCTAACAGTTTTGGAGTTTTAACGAGCTTTGCCTTCATGATTGTCCAAAAATTTTCAATTGGGCGAAGTTCCGTAGTGTCTGGAGGGTTGACGTCTTTTGGTACAAAAACTACATTATTATCTTTGTACCAGTCTAAGACGGGCCAGGCATAGTGGCAAGATGCCAAATCCGGCCAAAACAGTGTCGGGCCATCGTGAGATCTCAAGAAGGGCAGAAGTCGTTTTTGGAGGCATTCGTCCTTGTAGATTTGTCCGTTGACGGTCCCAGAGGTGATGAAGGGCTGACTCATTTTTCCACATCCGCAGATCGCTTGCCAGACAAGGAATTTTTTGGCGAATTTCGACAGTTTCTTCTTCCGTACACTCTCCGGAACTTAGAGGTGGTGACGTAGTGTTCCTGTCCTGGCATTTGTTTGGTGTCGGCTTTAATGTAGGTCTCATCGTCCATCACAATGCAGAACGGTTTTGTGAGCCACTCCCTGTACAGTTTTCTTGCACGAGTTTTGGCCACCGAGTTCTGTTTATCGCTCCGTTTCGGTGTCTTCTGGACCTTGTACACATGTAATCCAGACGTTTCATTGTTTTCTGCACAAAACAAACTGAAACTTTCGCCTTTTTCGTAGCATTCCTGGTCGAAATGTTGGGATAACGCTTAAATTGGTTCAATACCATCCTGGCCTTCTCCGGATTTGATGTGCCACGTTTTTTGCCACTACCATTTTTCCGCTTGGTTGTCTTACGGTCCTTGAACGTTTTGATCACATGAGATACTGTTGAATGTGCGATTCCAAGCTGTTTTCCGATCCATCGATGAGATTTCAATAATTTTTACCCACACGCTAAAAAGTTACGAACAATTGCGTGTGTCCAAATTTCATCGAACACAGTCTTTAGCATTAAGAACCAAAAATATAGAAATATTAGAACACTTGCGCAAGTTGAAACACTAACCCACAATCGAATTCAGACCCAAATTCAGTTCCTATCCACGTTGTATTTTTTGGTATTAGCGTGATCTCGAATCCATGTGTGGCCTTCATCAGTAATTCCCTTTCGCGTTCCGTCTAGTGAAATTAGTTTAACCCGCCCAGAGATTGTTAGCCGAGCA
The DNA here is from genome assembly GCA_024533555.2 of Aedes koreicus. NCBI lineage: Eukaryota > Metazoa > Arthropoda > Insecta > Diptera > Culicidae > Aedes > Aedes koreicus. The sequence goes on from JAHHFK020005841.1 coordinate 190,292, forward strand.
GGCATAATCGTGCAGTTCGGCATCACTCCATTTCGGTGTGTTGGCGCATAAGCGGGACCTGTTATATTTTTCAGGTTTTGGCTGAAACAGTCTGCGTTAGACCGAACCGACATTAGGGAACGGTTGGTCTGGTTCCGAGTCCGGAATTGTGTAGTGAAAGCGCACTATAAAAATTGCCCATTTCTGGTGACAGGAAGCCCCCCATTTCGTGGCACTTATAGTTCAATATCGTATCGTATCGGTCATAATTGAGGACTTTACTGTTACATCATTAGCTTGGGGACAAAATTAATCTTGTTGGCAGCATACCACTCCAGAACCACCTTGGAGTAATGGCAGCTGGCCAAATCGAGCCAAAAGATGACTTTGTTCGTTTTTTTTTTTTTTCTTTATTAGAGTGGCTTTCAGCCTCCTGGGCTGGTTCGCCATACTTTGTTCGTATGCTTGCGGATGAATACGCTTTTTCAGGCATTCTTCGATGTTAACTTGGGATGTGACGAAAGGTTCAGTTTTCAGGCTAAAACTCCAAATCGCTTGTCAAATCATGGCCAGCTTCGTGAACTTGTCGGAAAACACGAATTTGAATCTTCCCACGTCCGGTCGTGAAGTAAAACTTTTGACCGGGAAGCGGCTTCAAATCGATTTTGGCGTATGTTTTGCTCACTCAGGGTTTTCTTGTAGGTTTTGGACACTCGACAAACTGTTGTTTTTGGCATCTTCAGCACTTAAGCTAGCTTAGAACCGGACCACTCCGGATTTTACAGATGTTTGTGCTCAATCTGTTTTCTTCTTTCGAGTTCCATTTGGCGTTATTTCTGAACGCGATTGACTACTTTGATCAAAACTTGCACCAGTTGTTCTATATAGAAGTGTAAACAACTGTCAAAGATTTTCGATTCTCAACCCTAGAGGCGTGCAAGCAACGCGTGAGGGGCGTACCAATTTACTTTTAGTCAACCTTTAGAAGATATAGAACCTGACTGAGCAGTAAGGTAATTTTATCTTCACCCAGAGCTGCTCTAGTGAAACATCGACTGGCGTTGGATCGAAAGAATAATTCAGGTTAGTGGATACAGCTATCAACACTCCACCATCTCGAGATGTTTTGACGCTCAGAGAACTGTGGTCATTTTTAAAGACAGTCTATGACTGACCGAACAGTTCCGGAGAAAAAAAAATATGGGCGATTAACAACATTTCTGTAAACCCCATGACATCGTTTCGCGGTATATTTGCAGCAAGGGAAACGTCATTGATTTTTGTTCGTAAGCCCCTAACACTCTGATCGCAAACCCATAGTTGGTTACTTCTGGTAGTCTAAATGTTCTGATTTCTCTGGGAGTTGTTCATGCTTGAGTTCACAGCTAAATCGCCGAGGCTGGAAGTTTCAACAGCATCAGGAAGTAAACTATTCTGACCGGGAGGTCTGTTGAGCGCAGGCTGGAAGGACAAGGTCAGGACGACTGAAGAATGCTGGCTGTATTATCTCGACTGTATCGGGGGGATGTTCCAGGAGCTTCTAAAATGCCCTTATGATGTGCGTCCTGGGATCATCGATATCGGTTCGTGCGTAGCGCTTGACATGCTTGAGTGCAAGGCGCGAGAAAATCAGAGCAGGGAATGCACTTGCTTAAAGGGTATTCTCCTATTTTAAATATATTCCAGGAAATTTCACATTTCAGCTCACCGTATCATGGTTTGACTTCACCTTCAAAGCCCAAGTCCAGATATCTTACAAGGAAGGGAGACAACAGCACCCAACGCAAATTACGTTGACTATGAAAGGGATATTCCAGTAATTAAGCTAATTAATGCTTACAAAGCTGAAGCATATCCCTTCATCCCCAGTACATGAGATATTCTTGGGGAAAAGAGCCTGTGTAGAGTGCTATGCAAGATATTGAGTGGAGAACTTTTAGCGTAAGTTGCAAAAGTGGGTAGTTGGAAAAGCTATGCGCATTTCCTGAAGGGTCTTGCTGCCATTCGCTATATAAGAAGTTTCTATTCCCAAGCAAGCCCATATCTGGAACCGTGTGTTCTGGCAATTATTGATCTCGAAACTCAACCGAAAAGCTTGAGATGATTAGTGGAGTGGAAAATGCAGACCTCCATGTTAGTGAAAATTGCTATCGAGCCACTGCATTTTTTGTAAGGGCAATTACATTCCATCCCCACAGCATCCTGCTATCGAAATGATCAAAATTGGTTTGCAGCGAGAAACCGAACCTACCACTCACACATTTACATCTCAGTGGTATGGGAAAAATGTCCCAACGAGAAATGGAGCAAACAATAATGAAAATAATTGCCATAATTACCCACTTAAATATAGATGACAGAAGAGAGCAGTTCTGTGAGCCCTGTCCCGATCAGTGATTTTTGGTTGTTGTACTTTTTTCTTTGCGAGAAGACGACACACCAGCAATCAAAATTCCTATATTGCTTTCGGTCATTAAATGTGCCTTCTTGTCGAAATGTGAATGTTGCTAACGATCGGTTGCGTTACCTTTGGAGACTAATTTGCCGTGCTTATCGGATTCCGGTACTTCAGGATCCGTTGGAAGGGAGTTCACAAAAACTGCTCGTACGTCAAAGTTGCAAACGCTGGCGCTGTAGGAATTCATCCAACTATTTTCCTGCGAGGAACTTTCCCTCGAATAAACACCGTCCATTCACCGTTACGAGAGAATGTGTAATCGAGCGAATATTCCTCCAATCAGCCTCGCGTTTGAAGCTGCTTTCATTTTGTCGAGTTCTGCAGTTCCCGCCGCTGCAAAGGGGTGGTTCTGAGCACCGCAGAATGCATCCTTTGAAAAGAGGGCACCAGCAAACCATCAATCGGTGAAGCGCATTATCGGATTAGTTCCCGTATGGAAGTTCACTTTCTGCAAGGATAGGTAAACTGAAATTCGAAGTTGAAAACGCGAAAACGTAATCAATTCCTCGGGCTTCTGGGCGTTCGGCTACAGGTGGGTTTCACTTTGAGCTTTCGATATTCTTCCTTCGTTTGCTAGTCTTATCACCTGGGGAACAGTCATGCATGTGAGGGATAGTTACGATAGTGATAACAAAATGCACATTTCCTTTGTTACTTTTGTAGGTAGGATGCAGAAATCCAGGGATTGCCTTTAGGTTGATCATACATTCCAATTCCAACTAACCTCACCCGGGTCGTTGTCAATCAGCCGGACAAAATAAGACGAAAATAATAAAAATGTCCATGAGTTTTACGATTGATCGTATATTCAAATTAGGGTCTGTCTTCGTATGGAAGGTCTAAAAATAATCGATGGAAGTGTGCTAGCAGATAGTTGTGCGGTGTTTGATGAGAGGATTACCAAAAGGCACAACAGTTGTCGTCGTTCATGCTCGTCGCGGTCAGCTGTTTCCAGATGCCCTCTGCACCAAAGTTGGAGACAAATTATTCAGATAATAATTTATGATGGTGAGTTAATTGGTTTTTAATTTAACGGTCCCCGGTCGGTTGTCCGGCGTTTGGTTCGATGTGATCGTCACCGGTTGGAATTTGTGAATTGGTGGTTGAGTGTCGAAGAAAGCGTGACTGGCAGAGAACACGTGATTCATGACCCATTCACTTTGGCCTTCGACTTTTTCCCTGACCAACCAAAAACAACCATTCAGATAGGACCCTCCCTTCTTGGTTTGAATGCGGGATTATTTCTACTTTGTAAACATTAACAGGAAACACCGAATCAACTTTTTGATTTTCATGCCATCTCCGATGAAAATTTAAAGCGTTTCAATAAAAATCGCCAGGGAATATGAATCACGTGGCTCATACAAACTGTGCCGAAATACGAGGATGTCCTCTGTGGCACACGATTCGAGGTTTATCCAATTTTCGAAACGGCTGGCATATCGCGTGCCAAGTACAAACCAACGTGGGGATTCTATCATAAGCCACCACCGTGCACGAGGAGAGAACGAGAACTTATTCAATTTGAGTCGTGTGCATTATTAAATTAACTTCGATTAGTTTGACTGAAATTGATATATGGCGTCTAGTCTTGGTGTCGCTAGTTTCACTACCTCTGTGTTTTTGTATTTTGACTTCAACCAACTGTTAGGTTGTGGAATGCTAATGCAAACCTGGAACCGATTCAGGGTGCTAAATGAAACTGATACATGGACTTCCAAATGTATGGGATCAAGTGGGAAAACTTTCTTAGCCCTTCATCAGTCTGACACTAATCAAAGGTGTATAATGAGGAATCATCTTATGATGAGACTTTCTAACAGCAACTCAAACGGAATTCTTGTCACGTCGGTGACGCTCTATTTTGCGTCTGTCTGATTCACACTAATCTATCTTCATTTGCAAAATTAGTTGTAATAAATGGAAATATCTTTATTACGTTAGACTTCAGTTCGTTTGAATTAATAAGCATGGAAAGATCGGAGGAAGTCAGACCGGTAGTTCGTTACACTAATTAAAGGAGTGAAGTGAGTAAATGTGTTCGTCCCACTAATGTGATGGGATCAGACGGAAAAGTTGTGCTGCTTGGTTTTGGGTTTATTTGCAAAGATTAGTTACTAACTAATGTGATTAAATCTTGTTCCTTCGCCATAACTCCCCGAAAAACAAAGTGATATAAAAACTACTCAGTTCTGAAGAATCCTCCACCATTCACTTACGCTAGATGTTCCACACTACAGCAGAAACTAATTATCACATTTGTCCCGCCACTTCAGCATCCTCAGCGGAGGAAAGAATTCCATACACTTGAGAGTGCAAATTTCATCCTTGAAGAAACGTTTCATCTTCACACAGAGACTTTGCCGACAAAAGTGAGTGTGAACAAATACGCATATCGCGCGAATGCACGTCTCTCGTAGTATGTATCCTTTGATGTCATTTTCTTACATCAGAAATGCAGTGGTCCTCATCTCTTGCCCTCCAACCAGCCTCCCAAACATGCATTTCATGTTCTGACACTTACAACTTTCCTCATGCCAAAGAGGAAAAAAGAAAGTCAGCCAGTCAGTCAGCCGAAAGCTACACTCTGCTTCTTGATCCTTGTGATGTCTACGAGAAAGTAGGTATGCACCGAGCAAGCCAATCTTCCAGTTTTAACCGAGGGTTGCACATGAAACAATCTCAACCTAGCGGAACGTCCCACACCTACGCTGGTCCACGTCGTTCGTCCTTCTTTGCATTTTGGCCTGGGACAACGAGATGCATAATAATTATTTCAAAATGAGATAAGTGTTATATGAATTTTTCGCTTTTGATCTCTGTCTCCCTATAAGGACGGACCGTATCGCACTTGTTCCTTATTGCCGGTGAAGGAAAATTATAGAATGAGATCCTTTCATGCATTTTTACACTCACTTGTTTCACACTTTTATCATCACGTTGTCACCTCATTGTTGAACGCCTTTCGGGTGCCTACCCGGTTCAACTGTTGGATGGTGCTTGAAAACTAGCTGACATCATATGGGGTAGAGCTGTTTGTTTTATTTAATTAGAACAAACTATGGCAACACAAGGACTCGATTATTATGTAGAAGTGTATTTCCAAATTAAATACATGTTACATACTAGCCACTGGACATCCGCATAAATTCTCTTATTGATCTGAACTGATATTATTGAAATAATTGGGTTGGATGGCGTCTAGTTTTCTTGACAATATCGTTGCTTGCAGCATGTCAAAAACACGATAAAAGCAGCAATGCAGCCAGGCCTACTGCGTTGCATTAACCGCAAAGATGATTATTTAAAATGTGTTTGGTTCAAATTAATAGATTATTCGAATCAACAGGAGGAAGGTTGCGTACACATAATACTTTACCATATGATACTTTACCTTACCTAAGCTAAATAAAAATGAATTATATGCATATTGTTCAGTCAAATGTGTGTAAAATTAAAAAACGGAAGAACTCAAAAGGGGACACAAAGCAATGATCTTAACATATGCCTCCGATGATTAGTTTAATATATAAGAAGAGTTAATAGAGTAATTTATTGAAAAATTAAAAAATAAAATAAGCAAAATTGTCGCTCAAGACTTCACACGCTGATTCACTACAACTAAAGGGCGAACACGAAATTATTGCGACACCGAAAATGTCATGCCAATTTTCTTATAATGTTGAGAATCGAACCAAAATTTTAGGGTAGTTTTATACATATATTTACTTCAAAAATCAAAAGAAAAGTTAATCGATGGAGCTTTGAGTGTAAAATTGAAAGCATTTTCGCTTGATGCCATCCATCAAAGTCTTTACAGTGTCATCCGGTACCAGTTTCTCAGTTTTTTTTTCCATTTTCTTAACATGTCCTTCTCGTCTTTGACTGTCTTCTTGCTCTTCCGAAGTTCCCGCTTCATCATTGCCCAGTACTGCTCCACCGGGCGCAGCTCCGGACAGTTTGGCGGATTCATGTCCTTTGGAACAAAATGGACAGAATTGACCTCATACCACTCCAGGACACTTTTAGAATAGTGGCATGATGCCAAATCTGGCCAAAATAGCGGAGCTTCGTCGTGCTGCTGCAAAAACGGCAAAAGGCGCTTCTCGAGGCACTCAGATTTGTAGATCTCCCCATTTACTGTGCCTTTTGTCACGAAAGCCTCACTCCTCAGTCCGCAAGAGCAGATGGCCTGCCAAATGAGATATTTGGAGGCGAACTTCGACATCTTAAATTTGCCGTCCACAAAGAACTTGCTCTTGCCGGTGAAAAACTCCAACCCCGGAATTTGCTTAAAATCGGCTTTTATATAGGTTTTGTCGTCCATCACACAGCAGCCATATTTTGTCAGCATCTTCTCGTAGAGCTTCCGTGCCCGAGTTTTAGCCGTCGATTGTTGCCGCTCATCGCGGTTTGGGAAGTTCTGTACCTTGTATGTATGTAGTCCAGCTCTCTTCTTTGCATTCTGGACGTAGCTCTGCGACATGCCGATCTTTTTAGCCAAATCACGGCTTGAGATGTTGGGATTTGCTTTAATCATCCGCTTCACCTTTCCCTCCGTCTTTTTGTTCTCCGGTCCCGGTTTTCTTCCAGCTCCTTTGCCGTGGTCCAACGTCAACCGCTCCTGGAACCGCTTCAACACTCTGGAGACGGTTGAATGGTGAATGTTCAACATTTTTCCCAACTGCCGGTGCGACAGGTCAGGAAATTCCAGGTGTTTGGAAAGAATTTGTTCTCTCGAATCGCGTTGGTTCACCTCCATTTTCGTTGAATCGAAAAACACGACTTCGAGTTTGACAGCATGTAAACAATACACATCAATGAGAAAGTGTGCAAAATTTGGTTGATTTTTACCCAATGGTAAAAAAGTTATGCCCTGTTGAATGTGTCGCAATAATTTCGTGTTCGCCCTTTAAATCCACTACATGAGAAGAAAAGAGCTGAAAGCCCCACAAAGTATGGACGCATTCAGAAACAGCTGCCGTTTCGCAATAATTGATTATAAGACCTTTTTAATGGCTGCACCCTGTTGTTTACCTTTATTTCTCAACACTTGTTAAGCGGTTCAATCGTTTCCAAAAGTTGGTTTCAAAATGCCTGGATTTTCAGCGGAAAAACGTCGAAATATTGTGTACTAGTGTTGTATAGGACCCGGAATGTCACTGAGAAAAGTGAAAGGAGTAAGTGAGAAAACCGTGCGAAGAGCCCTCAGGAAGTTCAACGAATATAACACATTTGAGGATAAGCCGAAATCGGGTCGAAAAAAAGTTCCGGCAAACCCTCGTTTGGATAAACGTATAATGAAGCCGTTCGAGCACAAGAAAGAGGTTTCAGAGTGGGATGTGGCCAAAAAGTTGGCACTTTGACGTCTAATGTTAATCGTTCCAAAGAACGTTTGAATTTTCGAACCTATAAAAAGCAAGAACAGCCGAAACGGAGTTCGGTAAGAGAGCTATGGACTGGTAAGCTATTTGTGGTTGTTGTAAGATTTTGCAACTCTTCATCGCAACTGCATCGATGAACTATGATATATAACTACATCAAAGAGAGCTTACAAAAACGACTTCTACCCATGATTTGAAGCCACAAGGATCGTGTTGTCTCTTGTCAGATCTTGCGTCTTGCCATTACGCGAAATCAACAGTAGACCGGTATATCACCAAGAATGCTTCATTCGTTGCAAAGGACATTAACCCTCCTAATTGCCCGCAAATTCGAGCGATTCTCGAGTACTTTTTCTAACAGATGTACCTGATTTTGTAAACAAAGATGGAAGTAAGATTCAAACATTAAATTCTTGAAACACATAGCATTTTCGTGCAAACTAGGGCCTCCAACTACTTTCCGTGAGAGTACTGAGAGTTTTGAGAAATTTACATTTGAATCTTACTCCTCCGATGGTGATATCGTCTCGAGGAAGGAAACACATCGACCCTGTGCTCGCGAAAAAGTCCGTACTGTGCGGGTGAAATCGCACTCGAAAGCACCTGAAAAGTGTTCTCCAGGATAGCAGAAATCGCGTACGATGTGGAAGTGATATTTTCCATCACTAAAAAGTTTGGAAAAGTGGTGAAAAAATATGTTTTGCTTGGTTTTCAACCTCCATTGGCAGTAAAGAGGAGTTTTCTTGCTGATTTTTTTTTTCGCTCAACCTCTCCCTCTCGCGCTGAATTGATAGCTCTCTCTCTCTCTCTCTTTCTCTCTCTTTTTCTCTCTTTCTCTCTCTCTCTATGTCTGTCGCTCGCGTTTGCACTTTTTGAGAGAAGCGCAGTGGTGTTGGTGTGAGTTTAGTGGATTGGAATTTTGTTTTTATTCGCCCACCCTAGATGCGATTCATCAAAACGTAAAGATAGAGAGGTACGTGGTTGCAGCGTTGCCAATATTTTTTTTGAAAAAACTGGAAGAATGCAAAAAAAGAACTGGAAAAACCTGGATCCTGAAAATATCAAGAAATAGCCTACGTAATGAAAAACCATTTGTCGCATATTACAATTTATATGTTACTGTTTTTCATATTGACATTGTAAGATTTCTTTAATTCTGGATTATATCCCAACATTTTGACATAAAATAGAACGAAAATAAAGCAAAAACAACCGCCTATTCAGCATTATGTTATTTGGCCTCTGCCATATGATTAAAACTGTATAGGATACTGTTAACTAATACGTATCAACTTTAGGGTTATTGTCACAACAATATGGGAAAAAGTTATCAATAATATGGGGAATTGTTAATGAATGGTTTTAAATTAAGCGTGGAACCACGAAGGACATTTTATTTATTGTATAACGCATGACTTAAATGACGTTTCGATCTTTGAATCTTCTGTGGTATTAAACATGTACCACATTCAACCCACGGCCATTTTTGTGGAGGAATGACACAAAGTTTTCCAAGCTGAAAAAAAGATAATATTTAAAGTAGTCTGTTTCCAATAGATTTTAAAAACTGTGGGGTGCACAGCAAGCAACATCACAATAATATATAAAGCATTAAAACATTATTTAATTTATGTATTGCGCAATTAAATATGCCTACCGAAATCTGATCGAAAGCCCCCTCCAAATTTATTTACATTTGAAATATCAGCCCACTTACCGAGCAGCATTCGCTAACTGGGCTGTGCACTTAGCCCAGTTAGCGAACGGTTACTGTATACATTTATTTGTTCACCTGGTTAACATTTAAACTTTACAAATATAACTTAACCCAAATAACAATAACAAACATTCACTGTTCTTTGGTCTCTCTTCTAACCGACTCGTACATTTGATAATTATACTTGGCTTTTATGTGTTGATTTATTTTATGTTTACAATCCCTAGATTGTAAATATTGAGAACACTTACCTGATGTGCTGGATTTTCAACAATTTAGTTTGTAGTATCTTTAATGAAAACTGTTTACGTCCATACTATCTGGAGCAGTCTTTAGTTGCATGCTCAATAGCTAAATTGGTTGATTGGTGTTGGTTTCTTTATTAAAGAGAATATAGCTAAATTGTTCATGGTGAAAAATCGTCCGATTAACATTCGGCTGCATGCATTGATCACCAACTTCTGTCGGTCTTACATCACCCTACAATCCAGATCATTTTGACGCATTTTTCACTGCACTTTTAACCTCCGGGGTTGACTTTCGGCTGTTCAGTACTTTGTGAACTAGGACATTGAAATAGCTTCACAAAACCTTAATTGAAATTACCCGGAACAAAACCAAATCGAAAATAAATTTCATGTTTTGACAGAAAGAAAAAATATTTGCTGCCAAAGCACAAAGCACATTTCGATCTCTCTTGGCATCCACATTATAACTCGTAATACTTATGACAGACATACAACGCTGACCGTTGTACAAACTGTCCAATACTTTAATCCAGTACAAAAAAAAAACACGTACTAGACTAAAGGAGTACAACACTGTACGTTGTATGTCTGTCCCAGGTATAAGGCAACTGCACTGGTCGTTGTCATTTACGCTTAGTTGAGTTTGTATTAGTAACGCACAGCGCTCTCATTTTAATTAGGTAACCCCTCACTATACCGGTTGCTTCTATCAAAGTAGTCATTTTTCGTTTTAAAGATTTGTATCTTATAATTGATAAATAAATACCAACAAAAATTTGCTTAAATATTGGCAGTAAGTTTTGAAACATCGAGGTCAGTTTGTTAATCGTAAACCGAAAAATTCTCGCACCTATTATCGGGTTCATGCGACGGAGGACAAGAAAGGGCTTCTGTGAGGTTTAAATTATTTTATTCAAATTATACTTCGTTGTAACTCCTTATATTTTGTGAATTGTTATTATTACAAATATCATATAACTTTTGTCATTCATTCATATTTCAATGAAGTATAAAAATTTTAAAATAAAATTAACGGGTGAAATTACCGTTTTTCAAATATAAGGAAGGCTTATGCACAGTAAAAAAATACCTTACGTAATTTTTTTCTAATTAAAATTACAAAATTAAAAAAAAAATGTTCCGTCGGTGTACGGTTGGTTGGAAATTGAATAGAAGTATTGAAAATTGAGCGAAAGGGCATGGGTAAAGTAGTACTCGAACCAAGGACGTTATCATTTCCTAACATCCCACTGCAGGGTACACATCGGTCAATAAATCCCAGGCCTAACTACCAGATGGCACCACTAATAAAATATCCATATGATTTCTCAAAAGTACCAACTTTCAAAAGATTATTGTCACAATTTCATGACGTTTGGTTTATTATTTATCGAGTTACAGTGGTTTAAGTGACGCTTTTCTTGTGATTAATAAAAAACGAAGGATTCAAATCAATTTCATGTGTTGTCATTGCTTTTTGATGAAAAAAAAAACACCGTTCAAGCCGTTCAAAATGTTATTCGGACTCTGCTCCATCGAAAACGACCATCACACGATGGTTTGCCAATTTCAAACGTGATCGTACGGACACCGATGATACTGAACGCCCTCGGCCAAATGAGGCAGTTATTCCGGAAAATATTGAAAAAACCCCGAAAATCATCATGAGCAATCGCAAAGTGAAGTTGCAAGAGATAGCTGACACTCTGAAGGTATCAAAAGGTAGTGTTTACACCATCATACACGACCATTTTGGTATCAAAAAGCTGTTTTCCAAATGGGTGCCATGTTTGCTCACACCAGAGCAAAACAAACAACGAGTCGATGATTCAAAGAGCTGTTTGGAGATGTTCACGCGAAATAAGAAGCAGTTTTTGCGTCGATACATCACAATGGATGAAATATAGATTCACCACTTCACTCCGGAATCAATCAGCCGTCTGCTGAGTGGCGTGCAGATGGAGAAAGCCGTGCAAAGCGTCCAAAGACTCAAACATCGGCTGGGAAGATAATGGCCTCTGTATTTTGGGATGCGCATGGAATTCTATTCATTGACTACTTGGAACATGGTGAAACAATCAACTGCGACTATTATACCTTGGATCGTTTGAAGGCCGAAATCGCTCAGAAAAGGCCTCATTTGAAAAAGAAAATATTGCTCTTTCACCAAGACAATGCATCGTGCCACAAGTCAATAAAAACAGCCGCAAAAATGGTCGAATTGGGTGTCGAATTGCTACCGCACCCACCGTATTCTCCAGATCTGGCCCCCAGCGACTACTGGTTTTTCGCAGAACTCAAAAAGATGCTCCGTGGAAAGAGATTTGGCTCAGATGAGGAAGTGATTGTTGAAACTGATGTGTTATTTAATAAACGCATTTAATAAACGATGCAGATTTTTTTTTAAAAGGGGTTGATTGAAAGCTGTGAGGTCTGAGACGCTGCCCCCAATCAGGTAGTACATTTCATAAGAAACTAATTACCTGATTTGGATATTTGCCTACGGTAGTTACTCTAAATAGTAACTTTCCATTGTGATAATAAGGAAAAAATAAAAAATAAAAGGTCACGCCACAATAAATCAAACCAATGGTTACAGAGACAATATGACCCAAACAATTAGAAAAAAAAGTAGAGGCAATGGATCCAAGTCTCGCCGTTATCATAGTTGGCCATGTTTTTGACGAAGAAAGGGCTATTACTCGTGTTCCTGTTGGTAGACTCCAATTTTCTAAAGATGGCATACAAAGCGTCATGCCAATTGCAATTTAAGCAAACAAATCTTGAGAAACCCGTATCTTCAAAGCATCTTGATCCACAAACAGTTTTATGAACTAAATATAGCCAGCCAGGTGTATGCAAGTTACTGCCCACCCACAGATTCCGCGAAAACATATTTATCTGTCTTCATCGCTGTACCGGTTAGTGCCCCAACAATCGAAGCAACCGTAGGGTATTTATTCTTTAGTACGCAACATGTTTATATGACTAAGTGGTTGCCTTGACGACGAATCAAAATTGTTTTTTTCCTCCTCGCATATTAACTCATATCAGAATAGGATCCGCGTGTGCTTTTGGTAGATGGATAGAAAGGATAGAAGAATATGAAGAACTCTTCAAGCCACAGGAGCAAAGGTTTGCCACACCAAAACCTTTTGACCAAATTTTTCGGTTCGAATGTATCGCACATCATCAGGCAGATCTGTCTTTTGCTCAGCACTGAAAAATTGCGGCCCCAGAAGTGCACTGGCACAGGTTTGCCTTTTGGAGGTAAATGTCATACATGTTCCTTGACCGTATTTTCGAAGAAGCGTTCTTTGAATCCGTCCTTTTTGTAGGTTCTGATATTGTTACGTTTTTCGATATTCTGCACAGTGCTGACGCTGATGTTCAGTTTATTGGAAATTCGTCGTACCGCTGCCAGCTCCTCTTTCTGATCCAACTCTCCCTTTTTCCGTCCAGATTTCAGTTAATATCTAAGAGAACACGTTTCTCCAAACTTCTTAACAATATTGAACACTACAGATTTAGTGCACTTCACGCTTTTTTCCAATTCTCGAAACGACAACTTGTGCATCCGCATCGTTTGAAATTTCTCACTTTTTTAAAGATTTTTCAGGTATGTCGCCAAAGTGCACAATGTTTTTACACACTGAATGATAATTGACAATTATTCGTTAAGTTTCAACTTCAAAACATTGATACACCGGTGTCCACTTTGTTGAATGATCAGTCCTCACACGTAACTTGATGGTTTAATTTTTCTTATCATTGGACTTCAATCTTAAGAATTAAGCTGTTATTGAAACCATGGTTGATCTCACTAGGCCATAGTGACTCGTGAGATGTTACTTTAATAATGAGTATGAAGTTATAACTCTCGACAGCGCTTTTATTTCTATTTTGGAATAAATCAAAGATTCTCGCCCACCCCTGCAGCAACACCAACATGCATGAGTATGATATAAGAGAAGCGTAACTTAGAATCTGGGCGCATTTCCAGTTTTACAGTATCGCTCCTAGTGACCAGCTCTGGAATGTTATGAAAGCAGTTTGTTTTTAAACCTTTTTTTCATTCTTTACTGAATATTACAATGCAATTTCAAAAAAGTAGTGCTTAAAGAAAGCAAAAACAAGACAATTGGTATTGGAAACCCTTGAAAAACCATTACTTGAACTGACAAGGCTACGCGTCGCAGTAGACCTTGAGATCGGCAATTTCATTGAAAAATATTGGAAACAATCAGGACTATCCTAGGACTCTCGGGTTATGATATAGTCAATAAATACAATGCCAGCCAAACTACCGCCCAGAGGATTCGTATGCGATGAGGCTATCGTTCGTTTCATGAAAATAAACTGCTCAACCGGACGTTGTAGCAGAACCTAGTAGCCAAAACGCGTATTGGGAAACTTTCGACTGTGTTTCTTTATCAGGCTTTAAATAAAACAAACAACACATAAAATACGAATGATCATAAATTGTTCTGCTCCACCTTTCCCCCAGAATCCTGTAAAAACTATTTTATTTTCACCTGTCCGCATTCATTGCTACGTCCAATCGCATTTTCCTCACAAACAGTATGCTGAATTCTGATGTAGTTGACTTGCAAGCGCTGTTATTTTTCAAGTTAACAAATATATTGCTCCAACTTCGTATGCTCGGGGTTTTCCTTAGAGTGATGCAAAATTTAAAATTTTGGCTCAAAAGGCTCCAACTACCATTAACTTCATTGTCCTGAACATTAATTAAGCTTCAATTGCTTATCTAAACTTTTTTTCCATATTTATCTGTTTAAAAATTCTAAAACCAAGCAAATTCTGTCAACTTTCACATTGCCGGAGATCCTTTCTTGAATACTAAAGCTGTTTTGTGAATAAAATTTAGATGAATAAAATCAGAAGAATGTTGATGCTTGTTTTCCTAACATTCGACTGATAATCAATTTCGGTTATGACATGAAGTGAAGCAAAACAGTGAATAGTTTGTGCCAACTCCGTGTCCCTTCAACAATTATGGCAAGTCCTGCACTTGTGGTGGCTTCCTATCACATCATCACTCCACGTCCCTTCAAATTAGTTCAAGTCATTCAGCCCCAATGCAACGAATGTTCACAAATTTGTAGCAGTCTAGTGTGCATGCACTTCCGTGACACCGAAATCCGTTTCTTGGAATTTATTCCCGGAAGCGATTCGATTTATATGTTTGTCCCATTTCTCCACATTCCGCCATAGGTAGTGCTGTTGTTTTTCACTCACTTGCAGTATTACGCGCTGACAACCAAGCCAGTTCCTGTAGAGGTTAGTGGAAGCTGGAACTACGTAAAAAAAAATGGAAACAAAGCTGTCACCCAGTTGAAAAATAGAGAAACTACACAAAAGCTTATACCCGGCGATGGCGTCGGACATGTTTGGTTATTGTATACAATTCGATATAGCTTACCTGAATTTGATGCTCGTTTCAATAGAACATGGGTGAAATGGGCTTGGTTTTTCCGTTTGGTGAAATACCTTTTATTCTAATGCTCAGTATTGTCAGTATTTTCTGGGTCCTGCCGTAGCTTAGTCGCCAAAGGTGCAGTTACAAAGCACCATCATGCTGCAAGTGCTGGGTTCGTTTTCCAGCATGGTCTCTGCATTTTTCGTAATTGACATTTTTTCGACTTCCTGGGCAAAGAGTTTGATTGTATATGCCGCACAATCATACTAATGCAAAAATGGTACCCAGAACTCTCGATCAATAAATGTGAAAGTGCATTTAGGACAAACTGAGAGCGACCAATAAGCTAATTGTGACGAGCAACTACCAAGAAAGAAGAAGATCAGAATGCTTTCATACAACCCTCAAATCGCTCGGATCCCATTTGCAATATTAATAATGCACAAATTTTCCGGTGACAGCGGATTTTCATTTCCGTGAACATTTTTCACTTGACCGTTGTTGTGCAAAAAAAAAAAAATCCCAACATACAGATGCCTATCGAGCATCACAAGTACTATATGAGCGACCGTCATCTGGTGAGCAGGACTGCATTACCCTTCCTTCACATGGGTAGATGTTGGTCTCAAGGGTTTGAAACGTGGCGAACCACGGTGTTTTACCCACCTTTATGACGGGAATTACGTGATATCTCTCATGGTGAGCAACGTAATCCACGATAATTTATTAGCAGGGTTTGTCTCGTCCGGTGGAAATGCGGGAGTATTTTTAGTAGAATTTTTTTTTATTTCTCTGCTTGCGAGTAGTGGAAGTTTTAAACGGAAGTTTCTAGTAAACATTTAAATCTAATTCTATCAGTCAGTTGCGTGGAGACTGTGATTATGTTACAGTAAGCCTACAACAAAGTAGGTGACTGACCTAACAAGGCTAAATATCATCTCCGTAGTTCACCTTAGGTGAATCATCTCATCCTTATCAGTTGAGTCATGTGCATGATATGAGTAATGAAAATAGATTAAAACTGATGTGTCCGTTGTCAAAACAACAAACGATGCACGAGTTATCAAAACAACAAACGATTCACTGGTTCTGGAATCCACTCGCTTTTTACATAAAACAACCAGGCGCGCCAACTTCAACAAATTATTGGGGGGGCAAAATGTCAGGGAAAAAGTGGATTGAAATTTCAAAAAACTTGTTGCGAAATAGCTTTATAAAAAAAACGGCGGTGATGTTCTTTGGTATAATAAGTAAATCAAAACAAAGAGTTTTATTCACGTTTTTATTATAGCCAACTCAAAAAAAATAACCAGTTAATATATTACACCTCACTTTTAACGAAGAACGTGCGCTGTCTATGGTTATTTTTGTTGATGAACTCGTTCATGATGGTATCCAAATCAAGATCATTCGCCATGTCCTTATGGACATTTAATATCGAAACAGAGTTCAATCTTTGCTGTCCCATAGTCGATCGTAAGTAGGTTTTGAGCCTTCTGAGGCCGGAAAACGACCTTTCGGCAGTAGCTGACGTTACCGGAATTGTGAGAAAGATTCTCAAGAACTTTACAAACTCCGGCAAAATATCCATCAAATGCGCTTCATTTTTTATGTAATCGACGATGCTGGACATCTCCCGTTGTAACATCAAAAGATCAGGATCAAGGTCATTATCATAGAAACTGATAATTTTGTCTTTATTGGTATCGTCTCCCAGTATGAATTGTTCTACTTTCAACACAAACGCAAATGTTTCGGTGTCGAAGCGAGAAGTAAGCGATCCTAGGATATTGTCTATAATTTCTTTGAACTGCTTCTCGTAGGTCTCTTCAATTGATACTGTCAAAGTTGGAACATCGGTTTCGTAACACTTCGGAACTTTTTTCTTCCTTGGTAGTTTCGGCGATTCAACTGCATCCGGTCTGTTTTCGGTAACATTTTCCCAAATCTCCCGAAAATCTTTTTTACAAAAGCTTAGGCTAGCTTTCAAGGTACCAATCATCCGGTATGCTTCTTCTAGTCGCAAGGATTTTTTCTGAAGGGCTGTATTCACAGAATCAACGTATCCGAAAATTTTCACCATTACATTTAAGATGAAATAAAATTCGAATTTTTCTAGCATTCTCAAAAATCCAGACGCCTTAGAGCCTGCATCAGAAACGTCATTTTCAGCCAAAGAGGTGAAAAATTCTACCAAAGCTAAGTAATTTGACAGAACAGATGAAAGCGACAAGTATTTCACCGTCCATCTCGTTGGACACAGTGGCCGCAGATTTGTCGAATCAACAGATTTCAATGTCTGGAAAATGGCAAGCCTTTTTGGCGAATCCCATATGAAGTTAATCATATCTTTGATCAAATTCAATGTATCCCTGCAGATAGGAATTGTTTTGATCACGTCTTGGCCACCAAATTTAACGAATGAGCTAAACAATGAACAAAAATAGCTCGTTTTTCATCGAAAAGGATTCTGGTCTGTACTCCGCTTTTCTTGCCAGACATATTATTTGCACCATCATAGCCCTGGCCTCTACATTTTGAGATGGGCAGATCAAAGCGTATAAGGATATCCTTAATGATAGAATGCAAAGACGACGAAGCAGTTGACTCAGCTTCATAAAAACCGAGGAAGAACTCCTCAACCTCGAGGGAATTAGTAGCAATCCTTAAACAAAAAGAGAATTGTTCTTTTCTGCTCATGTCCGACGTTTCGTCACAAATAATCGCAAAAAAATCCGCTTGCTTCACCAGCCCTATCAATCGTCGAAGTAGCGAATGGCTTAGAAGATCCAGCATTTCGTTTTGTACGGCATGGCTACACCATGTGTAAGATTCTCGTTTTAGCCACATTTGCAACTCGTTCGAATCTTCAGCCCGCAAGTTTAACAAATTTAAGAAGTTGCTTGAGTCATCATGATGACCACGAATAGCGAGACCTTGCTTAGCCAAGTACAGAATCGAAGAAAACAACTTTTTTAGGCAGGCACGGTTCACTATCATTTCATTTTTCTTCTGGTCGGATATTTGAGCGCAGACGTTTACTCCAATTTTCAACGAATGCAGCTTCAAAACGGCCTCCTTGTGGCAGAACGATCCCTCGTGGATTTTAAATTTTTCGGCTCCTTACTTCCAGTTTTTAAAACCAGATTCAATAAAAACTATATCTTTTTTAGTTGAAAACGGTAGGCCAAGCTTCATAAAAATTTCCCGGCAAACGGAACATAATACAACATCATTCACAGGATCATATGCAATCCATGGGAAAGTCGCTTTCCAGCCGGGCACGAAACGTCGTTTTGAAGTTTTTGCTGCGTCCACAGTTTTACCTGAACCAGATGGACCTTCTCCCGCGTCGAACTTGGATTCTGTACCAGAACCAGCGCTGGCAACGTCGCAGCAGTCTTTAGCTATCTCTATCGCTTTTTTTCCTGGGAGCTTGATCAAAAACTTGTCCATCGTCAATTCTGAAAATTCGACAAAAAAGGCGCTTTCAAGCTTGTTCCCTTTTATAAAAAAAACCATTCATTGCTTACCTTTTTTAGAGAAAGCTTAAACTCGTAAATCGTTTGATGAATCAGTATGGATATGAATTAAAATTCAACTTTAATTAAACCCGTATCAACTTTTATCCGCAAGCAAAACTTACTTTTTGTTCCGTTTCGACAGTTTCAAAATAAACAGTAAATGTTATTCATTTTCATTCACGAAGCTCAGCTTATTCAGGCCTGGCAATGCGAACCATTCATTTCTGTCATTAATGCATCCTCTTGTATCAGCAAAGGTGACGTCATGAATTGTATAGAAAAGAAAGAAGGCAAAAGTTCACCTTTCCAGACCTTACCATTCATCCGCTTCAGTTGATTGATGAATTGACGCCGATGAAATGAATGAAAAGAGACCCACTGAAAAAAAAACAGGGATCGTTGCGCACAGTGCAAATTTGAAATGACGGTTGGCTTAAAATTTAATTGTGAAAGATAACTGTGCAGGACAAATTTATTCTTCTAGATAAAAATCTGGGAAAAGTTTGAAAATAATTGGGGGGGCAAAATGATACTTTGCCCCGTCTGAAAATTATTGAGGGGGCCAAAAAGTCCATGCCCCCTCTAAGTTGGCGCCTATGAAAACAACCAAATATAAACTGGCAACACTGTAACGATTTGAAAGGTCGCCTAATCAGCCGTACAAATCTGTGTTTACACATGTATTAGAACAGTTTATATTGGTGGATAGAGTCAATCGCCGACCTCCGTAGAATTTGCCCCACATTTTCCTCACAAACAGTATGCTTATTAGCCACGCAAAAAGGAGGGTGCAGAAAGGGCGGTCGGACTTCGAAAGAACGGAGCCACTTCAAAGGCCACGATAAATAGGGAGAAAAAACCAGCAGACGAGCCTGTTTGTAGGGTGGTATTAGCCAAAACCAACCGTGTGGCAGCTTCAACCCAAAAATCACCAGAGCTAATGCAGGTGGTCATTGGGGAACACTTCCCGAGCCACAACCCGAGTCTCTGGCCTCCCACCGCTGTAGAATTGGTCCATGACCAACGTTCCAGCATCCCAGATCCTAATGCTGCCATGATGGTTGAAGAATGGGGTCGGTAACACCAGACGTCCGCAATCACGTTGGCGATGATAACGGCAACACGTGGGAAGGGGACGAGGCGACGGTTATGAATAACGAACTCATTGTGATAGGAAAGTCACTAAAGGTGAACAAAGCCTCTAAACGGCTATTTTTTTGGCTCCCGAAATGTACAGGGTGGTAATGCAACGATGTCAGGACGAAAACTTCTTCCCAGACGCCTGGATGCGCCAGAATCCAATATTGCTGCCAAAGACAGGGAAGCCACCGGAAGATCCATCGGCATACCGTCTGATATGTTTGTTGGATATGACGGGTAAGGTGCTTGAGAGGGTAATCCTCAACACGTTGTTGAAGTACACGCAGGGTACAGACGGCCTGTCTAGCAACCAATTCGGCTTCCGAAAGAGGAAGTCAACGGTGGATGCCATCATGTCCGTAACCAAAATAGCAGAGATGGCACTCCAACGTAAGAGGTGGGAAGTGCTGTGGTCACCCTGGATGTGAGAAGGTTCAATCCTGGGACCAGTGCTCTTGAACAAGATGTATGACGAAGTGTTGCGATTAAAGTTCCTCAACGGGGTAAAAATTGTCATTTTTACGACGACGTTACCCTAGAGGTCTATGGAGAGTCCATAGAACAGATGGAGTTAACGGCCATACACTCCATTGACATGGTGGAGAGATGAATGCGCTCCAGGAAACTGGAATTAGTCCATCATAAGACGGAGGTTACCTTGGTCAATAACAGGAAATTGTAACAAAGGGCGACGATTAGTGCTGGTCATTGGGCACCTCAAAGTGGTCCCTGATTTACATGGAGGTTATGATCGATAAGCTGTCCTTTATTAGCCACGTCGACCATACCTGCAAAAAACCTCAATGGCTATATCGGCATTATCCCGCATGAAGTCGAATAGCTCTGTGGTACAAGGAACTAACAAAAGCTCCTGGCCAGCGTTGCTCTGTCCATACTCAGGTATGGTGGGCTGACGTGGGAACTAAGAGCAATGTCGGTAAGCTCGAGAGGACGCATAAACTAATGTGCTTAATGGCTGGCCCACAATTGATACGTTGCGGATGCGTTTGCGTGAATTTGACAGATCTCTCATAGGTTTTCTGTCAAATTTACGTCAACGCATCCGCAACGTATCAATTGTGGATCAGCCATAAGAGTGTTCATCGCATACCGTACAGTGCCACGCGACGCGGTCTGCGTCTTAGCGGGGATGATGCCCACCAGCATAATCATAAAAGAGGACGTCGAGTGCTTTGAACAACGAGACACGAGAGAGCCGCATTCCTGCCGGAAACATAACTGTAATACCTACTAAAATAGGTATAGCCGGAAAGGAGTGGACATTAAGCTTGAGGCAAAAGCATCGATTTCCTTGCAAACATCACAGCAAACAAGCCTCGTAAGGGACTATTCATAAACCACGTAGACTTTTCTAGAGGGAGCGGGGGGTCTACCAAAGTCTACGCTTCCTACAAAATTTTAAAAAAAATGTATGGAAAAAAGTCTACGAGGGGGGGGGGGGGGGGGGGGGATCTGTGATTTTCAAAAATGAGTCTACGTTGTTTATGAACAGGCCCTCAGAATTATAGGCTTAAACAGAGAACTAGTTAAAAGTCTTTTTCAGCAACCTGTTCGAGCTGATGGCAAAACGAATTTTTTCGTCAAACCGTATTTTAAACATGAATTATGAAACAAGATTGTCTACAGTTCCTAACTACCGTCCACAGGTTTTGGTTTGACCCCTTCTGTATGTACGATGAGCGTGGCTGGTTGCTTTATTCCTTCAGCGTTAACGTTCAAACGGAAGCGTCAGGAATAAGAACTGTTGAATTATGCTCCTCTAGGTTCTTTTAAGGTCGTTAACACTGTCCAGTAGCTCTATATAGCTCTCTGAATTTATTCCGGTACAAATTTTGGCATAGGAAGTTTAACATCTTCATGAAAAATCAGTCTACTGCCTCCTCCAAAATGTCTGGTCAAATTCACCTGGGAGTTGAATGTCAGCCAATAATTTGCACAGAAGTTAGGACCATAGAGATTTAACCTTTTTTTTTGTCGAAGAAAAAAAAACTTCAACTCATCTTGCCATCTATGCCAATCTCACTTAAATGTACTTTGGTGTGAGGTTAGGTTTTGTTTTGCTTTGTAAACCAAATTTCAATTTGAGCAACACGTCTTTCCATTATGGAAAGCTTAGTTTCCTGCTTTATTTCCATAGCACTGCTCTAATTTCCTGCTTTTTTTCGAAACACTGATCTTTTCAGTCTCACCAAGCTGTATGATACAGCTCCGTTCTTGATTAGAAATTTTGGTGCGGCTCTTTGTTTTCTTCCGGATGCCATTTTTTTCACCTTTCTACAGGAAATTTCTTTTCACTGTTTTTCCTCTATTGATTGTCTTGTCTATTTCTCGAATAATTAAACCTATATTCTTGAATTCCAGGATCAATCTCCACTCTATTTCGCTCAAAAACGTTGCTATCGGCATTGTGCATGAAAAGCGTCAACAATACTTTATTGCTATGCAGGTTATGGTTAACACAAAAACTCTCACAGCGACATCTTGCCACGCATAACATATAGTCTGGGTTTGTATAAAAAGGGATTACAAGGTATTTACTCAACTGCGCTTTTAGGAAAAATGATAATGACTCAAACGATTTTGAAAGCATTATAATGAAAACAACCATGAGCAATTAAAAACAAACAATATTAATTAGAATGAATTTCATTCAGTTTTCTACAAAATATTTAGAAAAGGTCTTTAATGATACACAGAATGAGACAAACGTAAGCAAGGTTGTCGCTCACCCCAGTCCGTCAGGTATCAGTTCAAGTCGGCGCCGTTTGGAGATTCAGAGACGAAAAATCTCTAAAGCCGTTGGTCCTGGTCCATCTGTTGATGGGTTCGATGTGTAGGTTCCAGAGGTCGCCTCCTTAGCTGAAAATCATGTACTAAAAAAGAGAATGACGCAAACATTGTTGCGTCGCGTTTGAACCAAAAGGTAGAGAAGTTAAGCTGGTTTCGAAAACTATTATTCACGTTAACCGGCCCCGTACATGATATTTGTTTTTGTAGTCAAAGGAACGTATATTAATCCTTATTACATTTATGTCTTGTGAAAAGAGACAATACTAGGATTTACCCACCGAGGATGAGCTTGGAATAAGGAAAACATGATAAGTCTTCATTTATGCAAATGCTCTATAGTTTGAAGTGGTTAGGACTAGGATTCTGATGAATGGTGACTATCGGAGTCATTGTTTGTTTTGTTTGCAATGAATCCGGTTTTGACGGATGAAGGGGCGCGCCTTTGAAGAATGCTGCACTCACAAAGGGTTTAAATAGCGGAAACTTTCACAAAAACTCAATTCACAGCCAACAAAACAAACAAAGACAACTGTAAAAAACACCGAATACTTCATCATTTCTCAATAGTGATGAAGTAACTTGACATGCACTAAACAAAGGATACGGGATATACTACAATAGATCAAATTACTGGTCGCAGTGGTTTATGTCCCTAACAGAGGAAAAGAACCGGCCCCGTAAAATTAATTCGCGTTAGCTTTAACAAATAACCAATTCACATTAAAAAAAAGCCTAATAGCGCGACAGAATTCCAAGCCTTCCGAAACTATTGGAGCTTCTGAATAAATTTTCAGAAGGTTCGCACTTCATCGCTATATTAACTCGAAAAAATGCTCTCTTATACATGCACAATAACGCGATCTAGTGACAGAAAGCCAAACCATACTCTCAACCTTTCCAAAAAAAAACCGTGACCTTCTGTACAACTGTACTACTCAAGGTTAGAATTTTCTCGGACATCGGGATAAAGATATAAAAATGTTTGAAAATGCTCTGTCTTACAAGCATACTAGCGCCACGTGAAAAGATATTTCCGTAATTTTAGAAACTCTATTACCTTCTGAACAACTTTTCTGAAGGTTATCAATGCTATATTCCCGCCCATCTTCCCATCCTTAAAATTATTCTATCCTTCTAACTTTAGTTTTAAGATAACTGATAACTGATACATATTAAAACTTGGCTCTGTAAAGTTGATTCTATTGAGCCTGTACAAAAAAAATATTTATATAAAATAATAATCAATGTTATAACTCGTTGAAAAGTGTTCTCCTTTACATGCCCACTAGCGTATCGTTGTAACCTAATTCCGAACCGAATTCTTGACTTTCTGAATAGCTTTGCGGAAGGTTTGAACTTCCTATGTGGTCGAGATCATGAAATTAACTCGTTCAAAAATGATCTCTTTTGTATGCCCACTAGCACCACGTTGTGATGGAAGTACAAACCATAGTCTCCAATTTCTGGAATCCCTTGACCTTCTGAAAAGTTTGCGGAAGTTTCGAACTTTCAAGGTAGTCGGGATCACGATATATATTCGTTAAATATCATTATTTACGCTTTCACATGCATATTAGCGCCGTGTACTGACCGAGTTCCGAACCATACTCTCCACTTCCTGGAATCCCTTGACCTTCTGAACAAGTTTGGGGGAGAGTAACCTTTTTTGTGTTAAATATATTTTTAAAAAAAAAATTTAATTCTTTTTTTGGGGGAGGGAGGGGGGGGCTCTGGGGGGGTTTTTATTTGGTGTAAATTTTGGGGGGGGGGGGGTGTTTTTTGTGGTTCTTTTTTTTGTTTTTTGTTGTTTTTTTAATAATTTTTGTTTGTTTTGTTTGTGTTTTTTTTTATTTGGGGTGGTTTTTTTTACACCCAAAAGTTGAAAAGGTGGCAAAAAACGCAATTGCAGTTTTTGCAATCATATCTTGAGAAATCTGCATGATTCAGAAAAGGCACTTTTGCCCATCATGATCCACAAAGCATTTTATGGTATAAACGAAGCCATGGTTCAATATGGGTGAGACAATACCACAAAATAAAGCAACGCTATTGGTCACTGTTGTAATTCCGCTGTCAACTGTTCTATTTTTATTTTCACTCGTTATCGCAATCCCATCTCCCTCTCATCAAATGTGCCCTTCTTGATCACCACGTGAAGCCATGCAAGTGTGTGCGAGCGACATTTGCTTTGTTGCTGTACCACTGAGTGCCTCGACAATCGAAGCATATGCACGGCTTTTATTCCATTCACTTCAACTTGTTAAAGTGGCTGAATGGTTACTATGTAGAGCCACGACGCTCGCGGCCACGGTTCGAATCCTGGTAACAACACGAATTTTTGTTTTTTGTCAGTCCGGACTCAACAACTAATACACTGCACAACCCACGCACACATTGAATTTTTCAAAGCGAATTGATGTGATGCTTTTTTGCCCACGACCAATGTTGCATTTTTTCTCCAAGTTACGATCCATTACGAGAAATGAAACAAAATCATTCGCAATTGCATTACAATCTTGCTTGTTTATTTTGGGTGTATGATTGTGTGGCAAGTACGCCATGCCCAGCGAGTCAGGAAATTTTTTTTTTGCAAAAATTTCTAGAGGAGAGCGGGAATCGACCCCAGCCACCTCCAGCGTGGTGTTTGTTTGGGGCGGCGTCATTACCGGCGGTGCGGGGGGGGCCCCAGTATTGGGGGGTATTTTTTCAAATTTCAGGAAATTAATTCTACCAACGAGAAAGAAAAATAGAAACATTAAGGAAAAAAAAAAAGAGAAAACTTTGGAAAAAAATTTTGTAGTGGGGCGCCTGTAGAGGTGGGTAAATTTTTCTTAAAATTTCGCATAGTGATTTTATGTGGAGACAAAATATAACTATAGTGTTCTAAAATGGTGTCTTCTCTCTTTTGTTATATTCTATTCTTCTGTTGTGTTGTGTGGATTTTTGGAATGCCTTCCAGCAATGAAAAGGGGACGGTGGCGGTGGGGTGGCGTGAAATTTTATTGTCAGGTCTAGATCCAAGTTGTGTGTGGTTGTGGGATGGGAGGGGGGACGGTAAGAGTTCATAAAGAAGTGAACAAAGGCTAACAAGGTCAGTGGAGAAAAGCTTGTCCAAACATATATGGCAGGAGTTGAATATGAAGCCGGTAAGTTTGGACAAAAGTTCAACTCAGTGGACGCAGTGGTTCTACGTCCCAACAAAAAAAAGGTGTGGACGTAAAGGTGAAATTTAAGTGTTTGAGAGTGGAGATGTAAAGGAATGTACTTGATGAAAATAAAAGGTGAGAAGTAAATGTATTAATTTGGGGATCGCAGTGTGCTTTGGCCACGAGCTGGCGTGTTTTTTTCTCTACTGTCATGTTTTTTCGCTCGTTTTCGTTATTTTTAAGGAGATAATTCTTGTAGTTCCTATATTATAATTCACTACCTAGTTAATACCTTGTGAACATTTTCATCGCGATCAATCAGTCATATCGACGGCATCTTTATGGGTGACGAAAAATGTTCACGTGGTTTGCGAGTTCCTGGAAAATGAACCTCCAGGAGCTGGCGCTGACAGCAGCACCAGTTCAGAACTGTGCCAAGGCGATTTTAGGCAACGAACATGTGTGAATTCTGCAGCAAGAAGGAGGCAAATATTTGATTCGTTGGATGATGCAGAGTAAAACAAACTATTGCCTGAAGTTCCAGGCTGCAGTAGACTTTTTGGTGAGCTCGTGCCATTTTGTTTAGTAGAATATTGTTCGTAGCTTGAGTAGAAAACCAATCGCAATTATCAGACATTTTGTCGTTCGATGCCACATTGAGATGGAAACTCAATTGTGTTCTTGTTCAGTGCGTTTTCGTTGAAACAAATATTCTCGCACCTTTTCTGTAGAACAAAAAAACTTTGTAGAGATAGAAATAAATAATTCCATGATGAAGGAGGAGTTCCAAACCGTCACTAGGTATAGTTTCCAGTTTTGTGAACTCGTAAATTAATGATTGTGTATGAAATAATGTGTGAGTTTTTGACGGTCTGACAGTGGTGGTCTTGTAGTTAGCACATCCCACTGGTTGTGTATGAAAAAGCTGGAATTTCATTTCCATTTAATCTCAGTTTTACACGACGTGTGATTTACATTGTATTTACAGGTTTGGGAAGTAATAAAAGATTTTTTTTGAAAAAAAGATTTTATTTCTCTATGAAAATATTTGATTTTATTACTTTGAATATAATATTATATTTTATTCGAACAAAAATGTTAATTTGTACTTTTCCATATAATTAGCACATGTTACCTTTTGAAAAGAAAAAGAAACGAAAACTCCATCATCTTTTCCAGTTAACGATCGATACTAAGTTGGGAACCCTTTTCAAGCAAAACATTCTTCCAATCTCCGCTGTAAACTTTCAACGAGTCGTTGGCTATTTTTGATAGGAATACTCTACCATCCTTGGGTTTTCCCTTAGTTCAGTCGGTAAAGGCGCAGCTACAAATCAACACCGTGCTGGAGGTGGCTGGGTTCGATTCCCGGTCTGGTCTAGGAATTTTTCGTAAAGGAAAATGTCTCGACTCCCTGGGCATAGCGTCTGATTGTACTTGCCACATAATCATACTAATGCAAAAATGGTACTTGACATCGAAAGCTCTCAATTAATAACTGTGGTAGTGCATTTAAAACACTAAGTTGAGAGCAAGCAATAAGCTAATTGTGAAAGCAATAAGCTTGAAATGCTAAAAGAAGAAGACTCTACCTCTACCATCCTTCTTAAGCTGTCTCCCAAAGCTCGGTTTTATTTTGATAATCTGTTTCATGGCGTTCAACAAATGCTCAATGAGATTGAGATCCTGACTTCGTGCCGATGAATCAAAATGCTGTTCAACGAACACGTTTATACAGATGTAGGTCCATTCTGATATCGATTTTTGCAATAGGTTCTACACCACACTGAAAAAAGCAGCCCATACCATTAAGCTGCCTCCACTGTGCTTTAAAGTCTATGCTGTATACTTCAGATTTAGCAGTTGCATAGGTGGGCAGCAAACGTGCCATACCATCGGGTCCAAACATATTGAATTTAGATTCGTCACTCCATAATACATACATCTTGCCATTAGGTGTTAAGCTTGTTTCAAACCTTTTTTGCGAAAAGAAATCGAGCCGTCAGATTCTTTTTCGAAACCAGTGGTGTTTGGTGTTGAGCCACGCAATCGCTAGATCGCTTTCATATAGTCTTCTTCTGATAGTTCGGCTACTCAATGCCACATCATATTCCTGTCACAAATTTTGGCGGAACTAATTAACGGATTTTTCTGAGTCATCTAGTTGCACGAATTAGGAAGAAATAAATCATTAAGCATTTTTGAGAGGTGAAACTATCACAAAATAAAAAAGAGCCCTTCAATTGAGGTATTGGACCCACATCCTAAGAATAGATGATACACACCTACTAAGGTTTCTAAAAGAAATACAATAGAAATAGAGGACGATCAGCTTTTACATGGTGAGGCAATATACAACAAAACACGAATAAATTTGAAGATATAAGCTTTGAAGAATGGGAATGGCTGGCAATAAAAAAGGAAAAATGAAAGAAATTTGCAAAAAAGCAAAATCTATTGATTCAGATCGCAAAAACTAGTAACAAGTAACGTTAAATAAAGTTGTTTATTTGTATATTAAAATAATGCAATGTTGTTGCTATTATTCAAGAAATCAAGTTACGCATGGTGAGACCCGTTTTTATAGGTGAGCAACCGAGAAGTGTATTTGTGGAGATTATTGCTTTAAGAACCGTACCAGTAACTGGTTCCGATTCATGGTGACATGCAACGAATTATTCCTCATTGTAGCACCATCCACGAGGTGTGCAAATGGCAATGCTAATGCTTATGCGAATGCTAGAAGTAAATGTATTAATTTTGGGCTCATAATATTCATCTATGGACAGACAATTTGAATTCGGCTACGTATTATTAATGTATCAAACGAATTAAACTAGCCTACGTACACGATCCACAATCACACGTGTTTGTTTGCATTCTGATTATTGGAGAAACATGTATAGTATTTGTATTACAATACTTATTTTTTAAATCCAAATCATAAACTTAAGACATAAATTTTGACTACCAGCATTGGAAAAATTCTCTTTTATTATTAAAAATTGGTATCCATTTATAAAAATTGCATTCGCAACACTGCTCTTCTATTACCCCTTTTAAATTCTTGCATCGTTTTATTAGGTTAGAATGAGAGAAATGCATGTCCATACAAATCATAGTAATAAGAAACAAACCTATTTTACCGTTCGGTATCGAATATTTTTAACCATGTAATTGTGTGTAATTTATTTGCTGTCAAAGATGTGCTGTTAGGATAGTCTTTACTCTGTGTTCATTTTGAAAATAATAAGATTGCATCAAGCAATATAAACTAACAACAATAAGTTTATAATATCCATCTTTGAACCATCAATATTCCGTCGTTTTTTTAATGACATAACACAAGATATACATCTTTTGTTGGAATCGATGTTCATGTGACTTTCATTATTTTCAAAAATGTACGCTACGAATAACAAAAAAAAAAAAAACATTAAATTTGTCAATTCACCTTGCAATTTCAAAACAAATCACCTACCATACCCAAGCAGTCATCGTTTGCCATCTGCACATCGCACGATCCAAACAAATGCCTGGAATTTTTAACCTTCCAATTTTCCGTATCACTTCCGGAATTAATTTCCCAAATTTGCGATTCGCCACTCCTCCAAAAATTAATTGAATGCTCAAACAAAATCACCGAAATGTTGACAAGGCCCCCAGCCCGCTGCACTGCACTAGCTGGCCAGATCGTCACTCGTCGATGACCAATCGGCAGCTCTGGGTCCAACAGGGCCTCATTGTTTGGCAGCATCCAATTAACGTAACCCGTCACGGTCGCAGACTTTATCCGGCAGTATTCGGAACGCTCCTGGCATCGTAGCAAAGAGTTTGCACAGCACACGTCAATTGGCATGTTGCTGTGGGTGCATACAAATTAGGGATAGCACATGCCCTGTACTTTTTGCCGAGCTATAGTAACAGCTTCTGCTAGGCCTCCACTACTTCTATGATTATGACAACCAGGGAAACGCGTTCCACTCCAGTTAATTAAATGAGACACTATGGATTCTAACCAGCAGCAGCGTCAGCGGCAGTTAGTTTAAATTTTCCACCCGGGAGGAAGTGGTTGAAAACTGATTCCACTTCTATTGACACAACTGGTTCAATTTAATAATAAAAAATGTTTCCACAGTATTAAAAAAAACTAACGAGGGTCTCTAACACGCGTTTGTGGCTCGAAACCATGCTCTCTATTGACAGTAAATTTAAATTTATGCCGAGAGTGTCGAGGTAGTTCTAAAAAATCTAACGGTTGCACCCGGGCAAAAGGGTTTGATTTTGTTTACTTTACATGCGGATGACACCGCTTTTTACGCCGCCGGACGACCCCCGGAGAAGCGTTGATTTATGAGCGCTCAAAATTAAAGATAGTTATATACTTCGTTGGAACCGTGCCATGGGTGTGTTTAAAGTGTCATTCGACAGCAGATGCGATTACAACAATACAGCGCTAACTAGAGTGATGTCGATCGTGCGCGTGCCCATGCCGAGGGCGGGTGTCCGGGATTTAATTGATTCAATGAGATTTGAAAATTATTAAAAGCGATTAAGAGCGAGAGGTTAATTTGATTTCAACCCCTATGTTTCCAGAGCTTGCGTGGCCGGGATTCTTTTCAGTCGGGAAATGTTTTGGAAAAACACAGCCAAGAGACAAGTTGCCTCGAACGAATCGGCATCAATTTCGATATCCACCTTTACCACCCAGGCACGAAACAGTCAAGAAAGTATCGTCAATAATGCACGATATTGGATTGCGTTTGCAGAAGCACTTCGGTTCGACTGACACACTGCAGGCAGTTGCGAAAAGAGTGAAAGGTTATCCGATCACCTTTCCAGGAGGAAGGATAAACTTTTATTGCCTTCTGAAAAGTATCAAATTTCAATTTAGCAGAAAGCTTCGAAAATCTTCTCAGCACACTATCACTTGGTGCTCGGTCAATTCTAGGAAAGAAGGCAACGGTGGAAAATTAGGAACCGTGAACATTGCAATCATGGTATAATATTTCTGTTAGAGTGACAAGTGTAAACCTTGTTGGAATCGTGTAAAGAAAAATTGGATTGCATATCAATTTTGTATTTTTGTCAATTATTTTTTCATTAAAATGGTCATCCTCAGACTAATATAACCTTTCTCAGCCAACCAGAAATTGTTAAGATTTTTATTTCTTTTCATTTATTCGTTTATGCTTACAACAAAACTAGATTTCATGCATATTTAAAACGTATTCAATGAACAATTATCACTAATGTACGACTGAGCACACATAAGTTGTATGTATAAAGAGCATACAGAGTCGTATAAATCTATCTAGGAAGTAGTAATTTATCGTATTTGCTCGTATATATTGTAAAAATATTATTGATATACGATTTCAGGAATTTCAAAAAATGAAATCTGATATGTATACTTTGGATCATTCGATCATTTGACATTCGACTAATCGTTTCTTGTTATAGCTGTGTGTAGACAGTATTGTTTTTCAATGAAGCAGTTTATATTAATATAGTGATGAAAATCATGAGAAGGCGTGGAGCATACAGTCGTCTTCGAAAAAAGTACACTAAGATTTTTTACACGGTTTTTTTTAACGCAGTTTGTTTTCGGCGATAACTCCAGAATGGAACATCCTATCGACCAAATTCGAATCACATTTTTCGTTTTGGGCAAAAAGTAATCATATAGCAGTTTTTTCAAAAAAATCACAATTTTTGGTTTAAATACTCAAAATTTTAGAACACGTTTTTTGACCATTGCATGCAAACAAAATGGAAACAATTTAATATGTTATTGCATGTGAATTGTTCAACTGTATTTAGTCTTTTTTTAAGCAGTTTCATATTAAAAGTTGGACGTAAATATCCCCCGTGTAAAAAGGCCGTAGTGTACCTTCTGCTCAAATATGCACGAGACTGGTTAAATAAAACACAAACGGTTAATTATTCTTCAATATTTACTTTGTCTCCTTCAAAATAATCACCATCGGAGGCGATTCACATATGTCAACGTTTTTTTCATTCCTTATAGCACTTTTCATACGTCTCTTTTGGTATCGTCTTAAGCTCCCTCTTCGAATTCCCTTTTATGACTTCAATCGTCTGAACATGTTTACCACGAAGCGGCAATTTGAGTTTAGGGAAGAGGAAAAAGTCACATGGTGCCATATCAGGTGAATACGGCGCTTGAGAGACGATGTTAACGTTGTTTTTGGTCAAATAGTCGCGAACTAAATGTGATGTGTGAGCTGGTGCATTATCGTGATGCAAAAACCATGACTTATTGTCCCACAATTCTTTCCTTTTGAGACGAATATTCTTACGCAAACGCTTCATTACGCCCAAATAATATTTAGCATTGACCGATTGACCTACCGGAAGGAATTCCGAGTGCGCCACACCTTGACTATCGAAGAAAACAGTTAGCATAACCTTGATTTTCGATCGACTTTGACGCGGATTTTTGGGTTTCGGCAGTTTATTGATGTTGCTGTACGACGTTCATGAGGCAGATTTTAAACTGATGTACGGCCCTCTTTGAACGACTTATCGACTCAATCAAACAAACGTGCACGCGATAGAACAGATTCCCCATAGGCTTTCTGCAACATTTTCAATGAATCCGAAGCACTTATTCCATTGGAATGACAAAATTTCAAACTAATTCTTTGCTCAACGTTTAATTCCATATTAAAATTTTAAAAATACTGGTGGTTGACGTAAAAAAAGCTTCGTGTCAGATCGTGCTCAAATTTGACATGTAAACGTATAACAGTCCTACCAATCTAAGAAAAACAAATTTTGACGATATATCATCCGCGGACCGTTTTATTCAGAAAGTCTCGTTAATATAAGGTATAGGGTAACGGGATGTAATGTCAGCCTAGCTCCTTCATTCGGCCTATGTACCAAAAATGTCATTAATTCGCCGATAATCACCAAAATTATATTCCTATCAGGATGACCGATTTATTTCAAAGCAGTTAAGACATTATTAATCAATTAATAGTTGCTCACTTCCGCGTAATTTTCGATCTCTTCAACTTTTTAGACAATATGACTTTACTGGTTAAGCTGAACAGATTATCTACACGATCTTCGAATGATCTTAATTTGCATAAGTTGAACCTATAAACCGAATAATACAGCCAAGATGTACAGAAAATAGTCACACGTTATAAACTAACAGGTCACATAGGTAAAATAACAATGATTTAACAAGAAAACCATCGACCCAATGTTAGAAACATATTTTTTTCTATGTTCCCAACTATGGCCTGTTATATGGAAAGCGTAGTAAAAATGTTGTTATTGGTATAATTTACAATAAAAATGTCTGAGTTTCGGTTGAAAGTTTTCCATATGAGTCATCTTAACAAAAGGAACTAAAGGAACAAAATCTGTGTAGAGTGAATTATAATGTTTTGATTATCAAATGGTCGCTAAATCATATGTGAAAATCACTTAAGTGTTTCTTAGCAGTTTTAGTATAGTTTGATTTACGAAATTGTTTGTTGGGTAGAGCGAATACAGCTGGAATCGCATTGAATCAGAAAATCAGAAAAAAAAATCGTACGAAGACAACATTTAAAACAAATCTGTCGAATTTAACGAACTTGCATCCATGAATAGACCAAATTTGGCGCTTATACACCGACATTACATCCATATCCCTCGAAAGTTTTTGACTTTATAAAATGAGTTGTGTAACTTTTCGTGATACATACTACCAAATGGCATATTGAATATATCTAAGCATATGTATGACTAGTTAAATATCGCTTCCAGCTCAAATACTTTACGAGTTATAGTAAAAAATGTAATCGATTGTTGCATATTAGGCTGAGTCAAGGGACGCATACCCTATATTGGATTATTACTTATGTGTCCCTGACTATTATGCAACGATCGATTACATTTCTTATCATAAAGTTTTTAAGCTGTGGGCGAGATTCAACTAGTTATACACTTTGTGGTGGTACCACGAATTTGAATTTAGAATTTAGTAGATTTAATAAAATTGTACATATTAAAGAGATGTTGAAATATCTATAGAATTACCACTTGTAAATAGTTCATTTATTTTGAGTACCATTAGATTTAGAGTTCATTTATTGATTTGCTCCACTCAGCATACAACAAGAAAAATGAGTTCCCTGTTGAATTCTAGCGCCGAGCGTAAATCGTCAGCCAAACGAACTTTACCATGTGCGAGTCTCGGCTATCGACCTAGGTTCAAGTATCGACCCCCCTTGCTTTTGTAAATCTTCGGGTGGGATCAGGTTTATCAACCATTTCTCTTAACAAATAGGGAAGTTATGTGCGTAAAGGCGATTAGCGACCTTCACGAAATTCCAATTCGTGAACTTGCGTGATTTCCGGTGATGGAGATTTACAGAGATTTTGCGGTTTATCTGATGCGCTTAGAACTTGACTCGTTCACTTCGTTCTGGTTTGTGGAAGAGGCGAGATCGGTCCAGTAGAGTTTTACCGCGCCATGGTGTGATAGTTCAGGTGAACTTTTGAATCAAAAAACGAATCTTCCATTTGCTTATTTAGATTTTCCCTCATAGTTAGCGAGTCATAGTAAGCAAGGCATAGTGTGTGCATAAGCTGGCGGTTTGTGGTATAAACTGTAGTTTTTGGATGCGACAGGGAAATGGTGTGCTTAATAATAGATTCTACGGCAGGTAGTTGGTAACTGTCGTGCGACGCGATATTTTCCCAACAGATCTTGGCAAGTTTGCGAGAGGCCCGTCACACCACAACCCAAGTCAGCGACTG
This sequence comes from Aedes koreicus, assembly GCA_024533555.2. Classification (NCBI taxonomy): domain Eukaryota; kingdom Metazoa; phylum Arthropoda; class Insecta; order Diptera; family Culicidae; genus Aedes; species Aedes koreicus. The sequence continues at coordinate 224,923 of JAHHFK020005841.1, forward strand.
TTTTTCGACCCCGCTTTGGAGGGGGGGGGGGGTCGTAGAGGGCCGCTACGTCAATTCCCGCGGCGGCAACAACGAGACGATTTCTCGTACCAGCATACCAGCATACCGATGCTGAAAAAATAATCCGTCGAACATCTTCCGTTTGGATTCGAACCGGTGACACCCGCGTGCAAGATACCACCGTACCATCGTTGGTGACGACCATTGATCCGACGGCTGTACCCGGTCGAGCAACCCAAGTAACAATTTAAGTTTTATTCTAGCCGTATAGCATTTCTCTCGGCTGTGTTGATAAAACTACATTCAAAACTGTTTTGTCTACCAACACCTCCTCTATGCTTCTTTAAAGCCAAAATTTGGCAAAGTGGCCCACTCTATAGACGGTTGTGAAGACAATTTAATAAAATCTTTATAAAACCATAAAGATTTTGAAAATATTCTAGTGATAGAGGCTATGACCACTTGAGAACCTTCATAAAACCTATTGGCTGCATTGAAAACCAGCATGCGGCCAAATGGCCACAGCTGTCAAACTTAACTGTGATATCGTGGTTGGTTTTTGTTGTTCTGCTTTGTTCGATTCTCTGCTCTTCTGATTCATTTAGCAGTAAATAATATCTGAAAAAAAAGTCTGCGGGAAATTTTGTTTCATTGCAAAATATCCAAAACAAATTCAGTTTTTTACAGCGTATCATGCTCCAAATCAGCTGCGCATTGAATTGTATGGTGAATATTGGCACGATAAGAGCCGAAAATTAATGCGCCTCAGAAATTATGCGCGTTTACAACAAAAAACACAAAATAAAAACAAATATATTCGATAAATTAAACATGAATTTCTTGAAAATTGATGAAATTCAATAAAGTTATCTAAAAGAATGTAGAAATTGGTCTCCTATCTACAGTTTATTTGCATAACATTTAAAATTTGGTTCATTTATTTCTCCACATTTCTATAATTTCTAATATTTCAATATGGCGATTGGAAAATAAATCACAATCCTGCCATGAGGCCAAGTTATCTTCGCAATGACTACTTTAAAACTATTTGGTTCTTTGCTGGCATTCCTCAATGCCAATTTGCCGCCTCATGCATTTATCGGAAGCAAAATGGTTTTAAAATGCTTTTTCAACTGACCATAATAAGATAATATGAATTAGTCCTAAAACGGCATTTGAAAACAGCATATTATGAGTTCATAAAGTCGAAATAAAACCTTTGATAGGAGTAAAAGGAATTTGACAAAACGAGGTTTAAAGATCGTTTTAAACAAACTGTGTAGGTTCTCATAAACCTGGCTAAAATATGAAACCTATTGGCACCTCTTGGTGTCATAATAAAATCAAATTGATTTCTAGTGGCTTTGATAAAACCTTAATAAAACTTAATAAAGCTGGATGGTTTTGCCAATGTTACTTGGGAAGTCCCACAATCCATCCCGTTGAGAACAACCACAACGGCAACGGCTATTCAGCAGCAGTAAATTCGGAGTCCGTAGGAGTATGACCAGTGGTGGCACGTGTCTAGGAGCAGCAGCAGCAGGAAAACACCACCGATGCCCCAACGCAAGTAAACGGTGAAAAATCGTGAGTAACATGCTTGTTCATTCTTTTTCCCATGCGCATGGTGAATTTCGCTCCTAGTCGCGTTCTACCACTTGCGTGGCTACCGTTTATTTCGGCCCTACCGGTCGACCCGTTTATGCGTCGGTAATCGGCAACATCTATGGAACTCAGTAAATGAACACCATTGTTGCACTGTATACAGAATATAGAAGCATACGAAGAAATTAGTACAAGTGAGATAGTGAGGAAAAGTTATAATAGGCCTAAATAAATGTTTTAATAAAGTAGTTGAATAGAGCACAAATATAGACGACGATGAAAGCCGAGAAATTGAAACATTTATTGTTGTCGATGCGCTAAATAAATAAGTAACCAATAATAAGTGTTATAACATGTGCTACTGGGAGAAATCTAGAGAGGTGAAGGTAGATTTTAAAGGGTGATACGGTCAAAATTTGGTCAAGGGAAAACGCGTGTAAATCGGTGAAATCGTTTATTTAAAAAATCAAATTAAATTTCTTTTTCAAGTTAAATTAGTATAAAATTCAGGAAAAATATACAGTTAGGCTTCCGCTTTTCCAAATCCAAATTGCCGGGCCTTTCGCTTGACCCCTGCCATCAGATTTTGTACAGCCACCTTGTCCACCTTCTTCGCCGCAGAAAGCCAGTTTGCCTTGAACTGCTGCTCGTCCTTAGAAGTTTTTTTGGTCTTCTTTAGGTTCCGCTTGACAATAGCCCAGTATTTCTCAATTGGGCGGAGCTCTGGCGTGTTGGGAAGGTTCTTGTCCTTGGGAACCACCTGCACGTTGTTGGCGGCGTACCACTCCATGGCCTTTTTACCGTAATGGCAAGATGCCAAATCCGGCCAAAACAGTACGGAACAACCGTGTTTCTTCAGGAAAGGCAGCAGACGTTTATTCAAACACTCTTTCACGTGAATTTCTTGGTTGACAGTCCCGGAAGCTATGAAAATGCTGCTTTTCAAGCCACAGGTACAGATGGCTTGCCAAACCAGATATTTCTTTGCGAACTTTGACAGTTTCGTGTGCTTGAAAATATCTGCTACCTTTCCCCATCCTTTTGCCGTATAAAACTCCTGTCCCGGAAGCTGCTTGTAGTCGGCTTTGACGTAGGTTTCGTCGTCCATTACCACGCAGTCAAACTTCGTCAGCATCGTCGTGTACAGCCTCCGGGATCGCGCTTTGGCCGTCATATTTTGTTTATCATCGCGATTTGGAGTCACTACCTTCTTGTAAGTCGATAGTCCGGCTCGTTTTTTGGCTCGATGCACGGTTGTAGACGATACACCCAGCTTATTTGCGGCATCTCGGAGAGATAGGTTAGGGTTTCGCTTGAAACTACCGGCAACTCTCTTTGTCGTCTCAGCGGCTTCCGGTTTTCGATTTCCCCCCGATCCAGACTTCCTGGCTGTCGACAAACGTTCCCCAAACACTTTAATTACATTTGTAACGGTTGATTTGGCAACTTTTAGCGATTTTGCCAACTTTGCGTGCGAGTAGCTCGGATTTTCGCGATGCGCGAGCAAAATTTTGATACGCTGCTCTTCTTGCTTGGACGGCATTTTGACAACTGAAGAGTGAATTCCAAAATCAAAATAGGAACAACATTCTACACACACACACCTTCAAAATGAGGGGTGTTCAGGTTTTTTAAATGCTAAATTGAAAGAAATACGTCAAGTTGATATTGACCAAATTTTGACCGTATCGCCCTTTATAGTTAAGAAGCTACAAACCTTTCACGTCAAGGACTAGGGTTCGAATCCCATACATGGCGCAGTTTTATTTTTGTATGAGGTTTTATATTTTTTCCACCTTATGTTTTATAAGGCTGCACATTTTATAGTTTTTACGTCATATTAAAGTATGAAATGAAGTTTAACAAATTTATTTTAATTGCCTGTATTTGTCATTGGACAGTATTTGCAACTTGTTCAAAAAGAGTTCTGTTGTTTGGGATGTTTAGTAAATAGCCTGAAATTGTATCAAACTGTCAAAAAACCTATGTCTGCTTGTAGAACTTCCGCCAAATTATGTGTCCATGTATTTCTGTAACGGATGTATTTAGTGCACTAGCTCTCTATAAAGAGGTTATAAAGACTGTACTCGAAAAACATTAGACACTATGATTGGCTTTTAACTTTTTACCTTGTGGTAAAGTGAATTTCTGGCTGACACTAGCTAATAGTGTAATGTTTACATTTATGTTTGAATTTCATTGCAATCTGTCAAGCAGTAATGACATGGCATCGAAACAAGAGCAGATCCGCCAATAAATGATGTGCGCCGTCGTGGAAAATCGTGCAATGCGGAGATTTCCACCTGGTTTGTCAAAAAAATGATAAATTGTGCCAGTCTCCACGTCTATAAGGTCAAGAAGGCACCAAACAGGAACGACCCGCGCCAGGAAGTTGTACCGAGAGTGGCTGACGAAACCTAGATTTGTCGTGATGGATGGCAAGAAATACACCAAGGCGGTCACAAAGCAATTGCCTCCGCTGGAGTTTTTTGGAATTCATTTGTACTTTTGCCGTACTATTATAATTGAAACCATCATTTTCATGATTCTACCAATTTCAAACTTTATCTCTTGTAACATTCTTTCGGCTACACATACAACATGTCTAAAACTGGTATTCTGTCAATCAGTTAATCTTTACCCGGGAATGATTTTTATCCTGGTGAAAAAATAAACTACATCAACAAGGGAGATTCCTACCATGGTTCTACAAGTGTGATCCCGCTGATTTGAAAGTGTTTCGTAAAACACGTTCAATTTTTCATACCTACAGGTTTTTGCTCCTTAGCATTTTCGCTTTTCCTATGAAGGGTAAACTTCGACTGCTACTTCACCATCCCCGCTCTTTCGACGCTGAGTTGCTTTATTCCACTCTTGTTGGTACACTGTCATCTAAACCGTTTGGTAAAAACCCATCGCTGAAATTCTGCTAAACGAATGAGGTGTCAAACGAAAGTGCAACTGAATCATTATTTTAATTGAAGGGGACGTAATCGTTTCGTTATCGGGAGGGATAAATTCAAATGTTTTTTTTTTTGCTGAAGGGTGACAGAGGATGCAATTTTCTACATTTGCTGCAATTGCTGCTTTTATCCTCGGGAATCGTAGCAAGAGCGCAGCGACCCCTGATGCGATCGAAAGCCTTCACAGAAGAACATATTGTCCAACTAGGGGGTTATCGTACGGGAAAGCTATTCACTTTCCGAAGATGAATATGGTTCCAACAGCAAATAAAAATGCAATAACAACAATGGTGCTAGAAGAATGAGGATGCCTGCTAGTGAAAATAATGTGACAGAAGAGCGCGGAGATTTTTTTAGTAGCTACTTTTCGTTTCATTTTATTGACCACATTTCGAACGCAAACACAATAGGGAAAACCATGAGTGGTTAATAATAAAGTGCTTCGTTCGACACATCCTGTCATTCATTTTGCAAACAATTAAACATTAAGCACCGTTGCCGCCGATTGTCAATTCATCATTTTCCTTCTGTCTTCTTACGGCGGGGACGATCGACGATCTCCGGCCCGTTGTGGCTGCATTCCATTTCCCAGTTGCTATTCCTCGCTAGTGCGGTTTATTCAATAAATTCAATTAAATCCGAATATAAACAGGATCGTTATATATGCTTAATCCACCTACTGCAATGAAACACATCCCCCTTCCACATCGTCCCATTAACCAGCATGATGTGAGCCAAAAAACCACGAGTGCTGCAGCAAATCGTAAATAATTTTCGTATGATTTAAATTTTAAAACAATTGATTTTGCGGCAGTTTCAGTTGCTGTCAATATATTGTCACGCTTTCGGGCGATGGTGCACGATTTTTTGTTTTTCTGCATCGCTCGAAATCTGAACAACGCTCGGAATGGTGATGAGAGCAGGACGGATTTAAATAAACCACCCGAGAAGCACGAATCAGTCATCAATATGATACGAGCATGAGTCCTTCAGGAGGCACAGCGAAACAGAAATGCACAAAGAGATGGAAATCCATTAGCATACAATGCGATAAATTGCATCGGGAAAACATGCTGAAATTTAACTGTCACTCACCGAACGTGTTGACCTTAAATCAATCAGGTAACTGGATGGAGCTTACTTCACAGAATCCAAGCACCAAACGGCAGCTGGCGTAACGACGAAGGCGACGTCGGTTGCTATTTAATAAATTTATAGATGAGTTCGACCTTTGCCCTCCCGAGAATCTAATCCAATTTGAAAACTGTTAGTGGCGGCGATTGAAAACAATAATCGTAACAATAACAATATTTTTTCTCTATCTTTTTTCGCTTACTTGACCGACCTGCGGTCGTCATGCGGTAAAGTCGATCCAATTCTTGGATCAATTATGTCGACGACGACGATGAATCCGCCGCTGGTTGGTATGGTTGACTGCGAAAGGTGGCCATTATCCCCTGGGGCACGAGTGTTGCCCCATTAGAGGAAGCCTTGTGCGGGCTTGGATGATAATCAATTAGTCAAACTCGTTCGATTAATCGGTTAGCGCTGGTTGGGGTTTTGACGCCATTATCGATTCATCGATGCCGCCGTGTTTGGTTGTATGGCCCCTCTCATGGGGTGGATTAGGTTTATCCTAAAATGGATTGTGGATGTGGAAGAAGAGTTGAGATAAACGGTCTGATGTCTGGACCACCAGGATAACCACATATTCCATTTTTCAGTGTTTGCGATAAGCTGTTCATTTGTTTGAATATTCTGTAAGTTTATTGTTTTGTTTGGCCCTGAGGACCTGTTGGATGTTGGGTAGAAAATGTGTTAATTTGTTTCAGAAGAATCAGAAAGTTCGATATTTGAAGAGAGATCAGAGTAGAATACCATTTCAAGAACGCAAGTTTCGTTATAAATTTTGTTGAAAATAAGTCCAGCATGAAATAATTCAAAGTTGATGGGGATCCTAGAGTGCGATGCTTGAACCGAGGCATGAAATATTTTCTCTTGTCATTTTTGCTCTGTTCAATTTTGGGGCTTATTACGGTTTTCACTTCACGGTGAAAACGAAGTGAAAACAAAAAAAAACTTATTACAAATGTCACCCAGGTGAAAAAAAATATGGAAGAGTTCATCCGAGGTGACAATTCTAATGAACTCGGTGTTATTATGGTTTCCACGGCACCATCACGCCACCGGAAAAAGTGAAGCAAACCGAAGATTTTCTAGGGACTACTACGATTTTCACTTCACTATCACTTTCCTCTCACGGAGTTCATTTTTTATCACGGTGATACCAGTAATAGCCTAAAAAAGTGGGGTGATGTGCAACTGAAATTAAAGTGAAAGTGAAGGTTACAACCGTAATAAGCCCCTTTGTTTTCATTAGAAGTTTTTACAATTTCGTTCGAGGAATGTTCTCCAAAGTGTGCGGCTATTGGTGATTATTGAAAGACGAACCCCATTACCCCGATTTTCAGGTTATGAAAATCTGAACCATAGAGATTCCTCGATCAAACAAAACATTACTCCTCTATCCTCATCCTCCATCCTCATCCTTCATCCTCATCCTCCATCCTCATCATTGGATGCGGAATTAAATGGAATTCCGCTAAGTACTATTATATTTGTTAGAGCCGAATAGGTTTATCTGAAATATTGAGTTGATGATACAAAAAGTACACCAATCGAAGAGTAGCGGTTTCATAGTTGAATGTTATATGGTGGACGTCAAGCTTTCTGTGAGATGGGAAGTCTATCAAGAATGTTGCGGGGTTTGATAGAGGAATCTGTGGAACTATTGGAAGAAAGAACAGGTATCCGAAGGTAACTCTGTCAAAGCGATCTAGAGCCGCTTTTGGCACTTTTGCCAACCGGGTACTATCATTCTTTGTGAGCATCCTTGCTGTAGATTAGAATTGACTTATTAAATCGGTCTCACTCTCATCTTTCTTAAACTATTTGGACCAGTACTGGCGTTTGTTCTTGGAGTTGGTACGGAATCTTAGGTCAAGTGTATTATTATTCGGTTAAGCTTACAGAAGAAACCAAAATTGTCAACATAGACAGAGTATTATATTACCAGAAATTCTTCTCTTTTCAGAGAGCGAGCAATGGCGCAATAACTTCAAGCCAAACTGGCTAGAACTACAGTGAATGCTTGAGTCCCAAAATTTTGAGGAGAAAAGAAGCATCACTTAACCTTCGTGGACTAGATGCTCCCAACGACCATTTTTAAATAAATTCTTCACTTTCACTTTTTTAAAAACACTATTTAAAAAAACTTTTTGAGCGTATTAGTAAAACTATTGTGATTGGGAAACTAGGAGAATTTAAAATTAACACTTCATATGATCACTTTAACAAAATAAAAATAAAATATTGAAATTGTTAAAGTGAAACAACTTTCACTCAAAGGTTGTTTGGTACCTACAAGGTTGTTTGTTGAAGTTAAACAACTTTCACTTCAACAAACAACCTTTGAGGTACAAACATAAACACATTAGGTATACCCCCTCACACACTCTACCTCATACATTCAGGTATCAACAAACCTACCATAAATACTAGACCTACTGTGATGTTCCCTTCAAGTCGAGCACTCGACACTGAAGAAGTCTGTAAGTCGCAGACAAAATAGGCCTATCTGTCAAAAGAGAAGCTTCCTCTAGTGGAATCTAAAGGAATTTGCTCGCGTTTACTAGTGATAATTTTGAAAAAGTGCTTCAATGTTTTATTTTTAATTTGTTAAAGTGATCATATGAAGTGTTAATTTTAAATTCTCCTAGTTTCCCAATCCCAATAATAAATTCTTGTTCTGTACACCAAACAGGACATTAATTAATGTTAATTCCATTGTTGTTTAACCTCCTGTGATGGGAAATGTGGCGAAAAGGCTAATTACTAGTCGCCGTGTTATCAAAAGCCCGATTTTTTGGTCTGCAGTTTGGCGTACAGCTTTCGAGCCCTCGGTTTCATAGATTCAGCCTGTTTGGTGCTTCGTTTTGGCTGTTTCTGCTTCCGAAGAGTCTGCAGCCCATGCGTACCAAGGAGAGAATGGGCCTGCAGACTCTTCGGAAGCAGAAACAGCCAAAACGAAGCACCAAACAGGCTGAATCTATGAAACCGAGGGCTCGAAAGCTGTACGCCAAACTGCTGACCAAAAAATCGGGCTGTGTTATCATGAACAAAGAAACCTACATGAAACTCAATTATAAAACTCTGCCGGGACCACAGTTTTATACCTAGCCGAAGTGAAAGGATGTTCCTGGATAAGTGAATGTCATTTGCACCGAAATATTCGGCAAGAAAATAATGGTGTTGCAGACAAAGTACGGATGTGGAAAAATATCTCGTCCATTAATTACGACATTGAATGGTCAAATCTATGTGAAGGAGTTTCTGCAATAAAGGTTGCTACCCTTGATCAAACAGCATAACAAGCCTACAATCTTGTGGCCTGATCTTGTTTCCTGCCATTACTCTAAATATGCTATAGAGTGGTACAAAAGGAATAATGTAATATTTGTTCCAAAGGAGATGCATCCACCAAACTGCCCAGAGATTCGCCCTATCGAAACTTTCTGGGCTTTGACAAAGGCGAAGCTGAGAAAACACATGAAACCAGCGGATAGTGATGAAAACTTTAATAAAGATTGGCCAAAAGTGGTGAAAATGGTAGGAGAAAGCACTGTGCAGAAGCTTATTAGTGGTATTTAGAGATAAGTTAGAGAACTCGCCTACCCTACGAAAAATTAAGCAAATTGAAATGAAGATGGAAAGAAAACATTCTTATAATTTTGATTTAGTGCTAACGTAAGAACTGCAGTTCACCAGTCTCGCGTCGTGTTTTCATTAGTGAAAGAAAACATTGTTATTTACTATGTTTGAGAATGAAATAATCAAAAATCACAGTATGGTCTTTTATGGTCGGAACAGTCTATAAACACGAAAAATGAGAAACAATGATTAGTTTGTAACTTTTTTGCATGTTCGTAAAAAACGATCAAATTTTGACTGAAGCAGCTAAGAATGTTATGTTTACGTTCGCAAAATCATAATCTGTCATGTGGTTGTCGAGATGACATCGGAACAAAAGCAGATCTGCCAAAGAAATATATGCACCGTCGTTGACTGCGTCCCACAGATGGATCGGATAACACCTCCCAAGTAACAATTTTAGTTTTATTCCAGCCAAATAGCACTCCCCACGGCTTTGTTGCTAAAACTACATTCAAAACTGTTTTGTCTACCAACACCTCCTCTATGCTTCTTTAAAGCCGAAATTTGTATAAAATGGCCTACTCTATAGACGGTTGTGAAAACAAGTTAATATAACCTTTATAAGAACATAAAGACTTTGAAAATGTTCTTGTGAAAGATGTTATGACCACTTGAGAACCATCATAGAACCTATTAGCTGCCAATAAAACCAGAATGTGGCCAAATGGCCACAGCTGTCAAACTTCACTGAGAAATCGAGGTTGGTTTTTGTTGTTCTGCTTTGTTCGATTCTTTGCTCTTCTGATTCATTTAGTAGTAAATAATATCGAAGAAAAAAGTTCTAGAGTTGCTGGAAATTTTGTTTGATGGAAAATTTTCCAAAACAAATTGAGTTTTTACAGCGTATCATGCTTAAAATCACATGCGCATTTAATCTTATGGTGACTATTGGCACGAAGCTGAAAATTAATGCGCTTCGGAAACTATATATGTTAACAACAACAAAACAAAATTACAATAAATATATTCGGTAAATTAAAGGATGTTCCGATCAAAATTTGGTCGAACACATTACGTGTGTGAGTCGATCAAAGTTTTTATTAATAAGTCAAATTCTTTTTTTTTCAAGTTCAGTTTAAGAAATATAAGTTGTATTTACGCTTTATGGTAGATTCAGATAAAACCATTGAAAAAATGGTGAGCGTAGCAACTCTGGATTCCCTCGAAATGGTAGCCATTTACATATACATGCAACCAAACTCTCATTTTTCTAATGCTACGAACAATTTCTGCTGTTTAAAATACATTCTGTCACTTAAAATGGATTGTAGACACAATTTATTCAAGATCTAACAATTTATCAGTGTTGTCACCTAAAGTTCTGTCCCGCCAGAATCCGGAATCACTTATTGTGTTGCAGTGACACGAAAAGTGACCGCTGCAAGAATTCTTTTACAGCGGTTTGTTTGTTTAGGCGCCCAATTTCTGTGGTATGAATTTCACGGTGTTTCGTGCAGTGAGTCAAAAGTTATTCCAGATGGAAACTTAGAGGTGAGAAAAAATTCTGCACACCCACGTGGATAATCCAGCGTGGTCCGCAATAAAAATAGCAAAAACGTTGAAAATCGTCAAATCAACCGTGCATGGTGTGCTCAAACGTTTCAAGGAGCGCTAGAGCGTGGATTGAGTGCCTCAAGGTAAGCGTCGTAGTGGAACATATGACCGCAAGCTGAACCAGAAGGTGTTGAGAACCGTCAGAGCAAACCCTGGACTATCAGATAATGAACTCGCACAAAAATACGCTGCTACTCGCAGTACCGTTCAAAGAATTCGTTTGCGAGCAGGATATCGTTCTTATCGAGCCAGCAAGCAACCAAACAGAACGTTGAAGCAAAGTTTCGTCACCAAAACTCGAGCTCGGAAATTGTACCAGCAGGTTTTGACGAAGTACCAAGGATGCCTACACATCAACGATGAAACCTACGTCAAAATGGATTTCGGACAGCTTCCTGGCCAAAAATTCTACATGGCGACGGCACGAGGAGATGTTCCTGCGAAGTTTAAGTTTGCTTTTATGGACAAATTTGCCAAAAAACTGATGATTTGGCAAGGGATATGCAGCTGCGGAGCAAAGACCAAAGTGTTCGTGACGAATAAGACGATGGACTCGAAGCTGTACAAGGAAGAAAGCCTCAAAAACCGCGTACGGCCTTTCATTAAAGCCCATAAAGGTCCCGTGAATTTTTGGCCAGATTTGGCGAGTTGCCACTACAGCCGGGAAGTCATCCAGTGGTACCGCGATAATAACGTAGATTTCATCGATAAAAACATAAATCCACCCAACTGCCCGCAGTTCCAGCCCATCGAGAGATTTTGGGCAATAATGAAGCGGAAGCTTAAGAAAGGTGGAAAAACGGCCCGGGACGCGACTCAAATGACCAAAATATGGAACAAATGTGCCATGGAAGTTGACTCCGGAGGTGTGCAGCGTTTGATGGGAGGAATAAAGAAGAAAGTGCAAATTTTCATAAGAAACGAAGAGAAATGATTTGTATTGATATTTTTCTCTTGAAGAACAGTAAATTACCTTTGTTTTGATGTGTTTAACTTATTTGTACGTAAATTCGTTACCGAGATACGGGTGATTTTATTATTCCAGATTCTAAATGGACATAGCTTTAGTTGTTGAATTTTCAATTATTTTTTTATTTCTTGAATAAATCAATGTTCTAGCATAATTCCGTGGTGCATTGAAATTTTCAAATTTTTATGTTTTAAAACACCAATAAACTGAACGTCCCATCAAAAAGCTATCAGTTGCAGGCAAACACTCATGCTTTTATGGTCAATTTTACAATTAATTTATATACGTATCCACTTTGGAAAAGAAACATCATATGTATATCGATATTATTATTTTTTCCTTAATAGCTTCCATTCAACTATAAACAAAACAAGTTCCCGTTCAGCAGAACGAATCCCAAAATGGAATCTTCGAAACATATTTGTGACGGACTGAAAGTGTTCTTAAAGAGGAAAATCACAAAACTATCAAAACTTGTGGTAGTTTTACCATAGTTTTAAGCATGTCTTGAAAGTCATTAGAAGTATGTACCGATAAAACTATCAAGTTTTAAGCAAACCTTAGGATTAAGTCTTGAGAACCTCCTGTAGTATGAGCTTTTTTGAACTTATGAGAGTCTTATGGCTGTTTTATCGATGTTATGTAGAATATCTAGTTTTATGGGTGGTTTTATCGAATGAATCTTAATAAGAGAAAACTTCTTGAATTTGTTACTTGGGTTATATCATGGCAGACTCAGAAGAATTGCCGGGGCAGGAGTTTAACGTTGTAAAAGCACGACTATCCGTTCCTCAGGAGGTAAGGAAGAAGAAAGTGAACAAATTCATCAAAACTTTCGTGGTTTGGCAGGCCATCTGTGGGTGTGGAAAGATGAGCCAGCCATTCATCACCACGACTGGGCAAATCTTCCAAAACTAGTGCCGCCAGAAGCGCCTGCTGGAGACGAGGCATTATTTTTGCAGGACTTGGCATCCTACTAAAGGGTGTATTCGATAAAAATGGCACACACACATATATACTCATCAAAATTAAACTGATTATCGGATTTTCTTGAAATTTTCAGGGAATGAAGAACTACTAATGAGTTTTGATGTCAATCCATCCAGCAGGGCACTTTTCACAAAATTTAAAAATAGCATGTTTTTTGTAGTGTACCAACAGCGTACCATAGCGTACCTTTAAGGATTTTGAACGTACCTGTTAAATTCCTTGTTTTTGGGTGCCCTGCTGAATAGACGGTCGATTTTGCGAAATTCTTCATAAAACGCTATAAAAATTACACCAAAGTAATGTACCAATAACGTACCTTCCAAATCTGATGTTTGATTTAAACGTACCTCAAAAATTTCCATACTTACTCATATAAAACTTTTTAAAATATATTATATGTAAAATCTGACCTCGGATTCAGATTTTTGAGGAAATTCTAGCCCTAAATGACCTATAAAACATACTACTTAAGTACATTATACGCTACTTTATAGTCAAAAATGTATTTTTAATAATACGTTTAAGGAAACACTCTTAAATGGCTACTTCCTGCTAAGCATTTAGATACCCCTGAATATAGATAAAGGGCAGGCATGTTAGAGATCACTATACAGCATGTTTTAATCATAAAGAGACAATCTGTAAAGGTATAGGTTGAACATACGTTATTGGGAAGACATGGTTGATTTTCTATGATAAATTATTTTTTTTCTGATTATTTTCATAAATACGTAGCTACGTGAGAATTTGGTGCCCTGCTGGGGATTTTAACTTCTCAAACTATTTCTTAAAGGTCCATGAACAATTTGTATGGGTTAAGATTGAATGTACCTCAACGTATCTGAACTTTATTTAGAAGACATGGTTGGTTTTGTGTGATAAATTAATTTTTTTCTGATTATTTTCATAAATACGTAGCTACGTGATAGTTTTGTGCCCTGCTGGAGATTTTATCTTCTCAAACTATTCCTCAAAGGTCCATGAACAATTTGTATGGGTTAAGATTGAATGTACCTCAACGTATCTGAACTTTATTTAGAAGACATGGTTGGTTTTCTGTGATAAATTAATTTTTTTCTGATTATTTTCATAAATACGTAGCTACGTGATAATTTTGTGCCCTGCTGGGGATTTTATCTTCTCAAGACTTTCTCAAGCAAATATGCAACATTAACATTACAAGAAATTTGTTTCAACAAATTATGACTTTCAATTTGCTCATCAAACAAATCTGCAAGGACGCTGTTTCTCTTTTTCTTGGCAGAAAATTTAAAGCCCTTATTTTTTAAATCAATTAGGAAGCTGTGAAACGATGGAAGAATTTTGTCATTGATTTCCATTTTATAATCTATTACAAGTGATAAAAAAATTTGTAGAATAGAATCAAATGCACATGTATTTGACGTTATGATCATCGAATCTCCGTTAGTTGTTTTTGCTCCATTTGTAAGAAATGGAAGTCCAACAACTTTTTGAGGGCCAATCTGAATCTGAAACAGCGGGCGCAAAGTTTGGAAAAACTTTGTGTACATGGCGTTTAAAAGCCAAGTAGACTGCTTTAGGTGTCAATCTCTGGTCACCTTCCAGCAAGTAATAATTGTTGATGGACTCTGCCAACAGATTATACGTTTCGGCACCATCGTCGTTGGATAGCCCAGCGATGGTACCATTTTTACCAAGCAGAGCATGCTTGTAGTTTTCAAAATAAGGATCAGCCATTGTCCAGTCGAAGCCTTTCATTTTTGGTTTTTGGTTATGTTTTTTCAAGAATTTCACAAAAAAAAAAAATATGCTGATAGTAACTTTAAAAAATACTTTTTAGTGATTTATATATTTGTAACCAAACGGAACAAAGAAGCTGGAGTGCTTAGATGAAAATGCGAGTAATTATATTTACTTTCTAAAATAGCGTCCAAAACACTTTGAGCTTACCTTTTTTAAATCACTGTTCACAATATTACGATAACACTTCATTCAATAACAGAGCCGCCGAGAAATCACTTGATTTTGATTTTATTTGAGCGAAAGGAATCAAACACAACTTTGAATGCCGAGATGTTGTCAAATTATGAAGATTTTTTTATATCCAGAGCATATAATGAATAGAGCCTATCTTGTTTCTAGACATCCTATAACATATTCTTGTTAACATTCTGATGTATCACAAATAAAAGCTCAATCATGCTAACATGTTTCTCCAAAACATTAAAAAATACGAGAATCATTCCTCCAAACCTGTTGGTTTTCGATATTGAGCGATAAATCGGCGATTGAAGAGTTGATGATAAAGAGTTGATACGCCAAAATGATTAATTTCTCCGCAAATGGTTCTAAGCGTGTACACGGTAATTCTGAGGTAGTCAAGTTTTGGCTACATTTTATACATTTTAATGAACATCCTCCATACGTCAAAAATGCCTACTTTTTAATCCCAAAATATGAATCATTTTTAGTCTCTTTTTGATGCAAGTGTCATAGAAAAAATGCTTAAAAATAATGCTATCAACAAAAAGAAAAAATCAATTTGTACTAGTTGACTGGCTTCATCTTAAAAAATAAGTGAAAAAGTAGAGTTTTTGCAAGCAAAACTTGAACTCAGTATCATCGACAAGCTACGAGGCAAGTAATCTTACAACATACAAGTTTGAGGAACGTGGTGCCATTTCGCTGTCCATATTGTATGTATATTGTTATATTTTTTGAAAAATATTTTTCAAGCTTTAAATAAACTCAAATCTGTATAGAGCCATTTTCTAAGACTAGTTCAGTGCCAAAAATACACGGGTGGATCCGCTGTAACTTTAACCGTCCAAGAATAAAATGACAACTTTCTTCAACAAATCAACAATCTCAACTGCAAGAAGAAACATTTTCGTACCTTATGGTGAAATATTGGTGCTGAGTTTCTTATCTCATCATCATTTCATAGAGTGACTAATTTCTATACATAGTCACGTTCTAAAATTGCATGGTTTCGAATCTTTTTCACATGCTGCAAAATGCCTAAAAAAATTTCACTTTTTTACGTATAACCTCGTAAGGCATTTTTGCATAAAACCTTTTTAGGCATTTTATGTATAATTTCGGTCTTCAAGCAAAATGCCTGCATTGAAGTCATAATTGCATGCTTCAGATTGACCGTGTAACACAACATATCACACACACTTGGCGAAAGTAACCCATACTTGAGGTAAGCTGGAGTAACTCATTTTAAGCTAACCATTAGGTAAATAGGTTAGTAACCCAAGCAGCAAATCCATTCGAAGTTCAATAATGATAATCAGAAAAAATAAATGATTATAGATCTTCTAAGAATAGTTTAGGAAGATAAAATCCTCTGCAGGGCTCAAAACTATCACGTAGCTACGTATTTATGAAAATAATCAGAAAAAAAATAATTTATCATAGAAAACCAACCATGTCATCTAAATAAAGTTCAGATACCTTGAGGTACGTTCAATCTTAACCCAAACAAATTGTTTATGGATCTTTGAGGAATAGTTTGAGAAGATAAAATCCCCAGCAGGGCACAAAACTATCACGTAGCTACGTATTTATGAAAATAATCAGAAAAAAATTAATTTATCACAGAAAACCAACCATGTCTTCTAAATAAAGTTCAGATACGTTGAGGTACATTCGATCTTAACCCATACAAATTTTTTGTGGACCTTGAAGAAATAGTTTGAAAAGATAAAATCCCCTGCAGGGCACAAAACTATCACGTAGCTACGTATTTATGAAAATAATCAGAAAAAAATAATTTATCATAGAAAACCAACCATGTCATCTAAATAAAGTTCAGATACCTTGAGGTACGTTCAATCTTAACCCAAACAAATTGTTTATGGACCTTTGAGGAATAGTTTGAGAAGATAAAATCCCCAGCAGGGCACAAAACTATCACGTAGCTACGTATTTATGAAAATAATCAGAAAAAAATTAATTTATCACAGAAAACCAACCATGTCTTCTAAATAAAGTTCAGATACGTTGAGGTACATTCGATCTTAACCCATACAAATTTTTTGTGGACCTTGAAGAAATAGTTTGAAAAGATAAAATCCCCTGCAGGGCACAAAACTATCACGTAGCTACGTATTTATGAAAATAATCAGAAAAAAATAATTTATCATAGAAAACCAACCATGTCTTCCCAATAACGTATGTTCAACCTATACCTTTACAGATTGTCTCTTTATGATTTAAACATGCTGTATAGTGATCTCTAACATGCCTGCCCTTAATCTATATTCAGGGGTATCTAAATGCTTAGCAGGAAGTAGCCATTCAAGAGTGTTTCCTTAAACGTATTATTAAAAATACATTTTTTGACTATAAAGTAGCGTAGAATGTACTTAAGTAGTATGTTTTATAGGTCATTTAGGGCTAGAATTTCCTCAAAAATCTGAATCCGAGGTCAGATTTTACATATAATATATTTTAAAAAGTTTTATATGAGTAAGTATGGAAATTTTTGAGGTACGTTTAAATCAAACATCAGATTCGGAAGGTACGTTATTGGTACATTACTTTGGTGTAATTTTTATAGCGTTTTATGAAGAATTTCGCAAAATCGACCGTCTATTCAGCAGGGCACCCAAAAACAAGGAATTTGACAGGTACGTTCAAAATCCTTAAAGGTACGCTATGGTACGCTATTGGTACACCACAAAAAACATGCTATTTTTAAATTTTGTGAAAAGTGCCCTGCTGAATGGATTGACATTGAGTTTTGATTTACAACATTTGTTTTATTCAATTTCGTCTCCCATCCCGAATGCCCGCACCTTCCTATTCACTCCACCCATCAAATTTTGTACAACCGATTTTCCCAGTGTTTTTGTTGTTTTTACCCAAATTTTCTTCAATTCTAGCTTTTATAGTTTTGGGATGTTTGCGAAGTTCCGTTTTCATAATTGCCCAGAATTTTTCAATTGGACGAAGTTCCGGTGAATTTGGTGGGTTCATATCCTTTGGCACAAAATTGACTCCGTTGGCTCGGTACCACTCCAATACGTTTCGAGCGTAGTGGCAGGATGCTAGATCAGGCCAAAACAGAGTTGATCCTTTGTGCTTCTTAATGAATGGCAAGAGACGCTTCTTAAGGCACTCTTCCGTGTAAATCGCACCGTTTATTGTTCCGGAAGTGATGAAGGGAGCACTTATTTCACCACATCCGCAAATCGCCTGCCAGATTAGAAACTTCTTTGCAAATTTCGATAGTTTCTTCTTTCGAACATCCCCCGGAACATCGAACTTCGACTTGGCAACGAAATATTCTTGCCCAGGAAGTTGACGGAAGTCGGCCTTGACGTATGTTTCGTCATCCATCACGATGCAACCGGATTTGGTGAGCAGCTTCGTGTAAAGTTTCCGGGCGCGGGTTTTCGCAGTGATGTTTTGTTTTTTATTCCGGTTTGGGGCTTTTTGCACTTTGTAAACATGTAACCCAGCACGCTTCATGGTTTTCTGCACAAAACCGACTGACACCTTAGACTTTTTAGCGACATCTCGAATTGACATGTTTGGACGGTTCTTGAACTGTTGTACGACTTTCCTGGCCATTTTACTGTCCATTGGACCACTTTTACGACCACTCCCTTCCTTCCTTTGGACACTCAGACGCTCCTTGAAGGTTCTTATTACACGAGACACAGTTGTATTTGCAATTCCAAGCCTTTTAGCAATCCACCGGTGGGACGCCCCTGGATTTTGATTGTGAGTGCAAAAAATTTTCTCACGGACAATTTCTTGTTTCGACGACATGACTGGAACTACTGAATGTATAACTATGAAACTTGGCAGATGTAAATAATACACTATGGATAAGATCTACTCAAATTTCTAGGTTTTTTACTCATACGATTCAAAAGTTACAGAAGATTTTCTGTGTGCCATTTTTATCGAATACACCCTTTACTACGCGCTGCTGGTGTTAGACTGCTGCAGAGATAACAATGTTGTTTTCATACCAAAAGGCTTCCATCCACCGGACCCGGATTGAGAACTTTTGGACCATCATGAAGGCCACATTTCATAAAACACCAGAAGAATTCGAGAACGAGTTGGTTTTTATGTAACAGTGAGTAAAAATATCAAAAGACGGTGGTTCCACTACTGGCCAAACCTCATGCGGGCAGTCGGTCATGGAGAGGACATCTAATAAACCAATAATATAGAAACCTGACTCTAATGTTGTGATTCTCTAATTTTTTAAAGAAAATCCAACTTCAAATGAACTTTTGGCGACCATTTTTTGTGTGTCTCATTTTTTTTCGAGTACAGTATTTATTTCCCATATTTAAATTTCCCGAACTATGCTTTTTGTTGGAGATTGAACTCGTTGAAGAGATTGAGTGTTTGATCACAAGACACCTCATTCGAATATATGGTAGCCATCCAGAGGAATCGTTGCAACGGGATCCACAAACGATCAAGCGATCAAGTATTTGAACGGATTCAAAAATGTCTAGTCTTCTCGGTACTTTTTCTGCTTATTTTGTTATGTCGAACAACAGCCTGGCAAACGAGCTCGTTCAACTTCATGACTCCAGGGACATCTTCTGTCGCATTATGCTGTTCATCAGCTGTTCCAGTAACTTCCGTTCCAGGGCACTCACCCGTGCCAATAACTTCAACAGCACCTTGTCAGGTGTGTACATGCAGGCATTCGTGTTTTAGCAAGGATTGACGGACCCTTTGGAGGACAACAATCTAGCAGAAAATAGAAAGTAAAATACTATCCCAAACTTGACGTCTGCTCGCAATCAAACCGACTTTCAACACGTAAGTGCTTTGAAAAATAGTAAAGAAAGTAAGGAAATAACAATCTATTGTCAATACTTTAATAGAATGAAAAGTGCGTTGAAGATTAATGAAATTTATAGACGTGTTGCTGCTTGTAACTACTCTGTTATTTTAGCCACTGAGACTAGTTGGGATTCGAGCATTAAAAGTTCTGAAGTTTTTGCCGATAAGTTTAATGTTTATAGAGACGATCGAGATAAATCGTTATCCAATAAGAATTCCGGAGGTGGCGTATTAATTGCAATTTCATCTGATTATGAATCAGAAGAAATCACTTCAAAACAACACAAGGAATTTGACCATGTCTGGGTTACATCAAGTTCATATTTTTGGAGCAGTCTATTTCCCCCCCCAGAAAGTGCAAAAAATGATTCATACAAAATGTTTTTTAATATTGCTGAAAGTATTTTGACAAAATTTAAATCTGACGTCAATATTCACATTTATGGTGACTCTAACCAAAATGCTACTGATTTTATTATAGATGATCAAAATGAATCTCTTTTAATACCAATAATTGGAGAAAATTTAACGCTTCTTACTCTATTTGAAAAAAGGGCGCAGAGTGGACTTAATCAAATAAATCATGTACGAAATCGGAACAATTGCTACCTTGATTTATTGTTCACTAATATGACCGATGATTTTTGCGTTATTGAGGCACCCGCACCTCTTTGTAAAAATGAAGCATTTCATACTGCTGTTGAATATTCCATTTTCAGTCATGACAACGCCACAATGTTGGATAACGATTTATCCGAAATTTATTTTGATTTTAAACAAGCAGACTACAATCTCATTAAAAACAAACTATACTCGATTGATTGGCAAACCATCTTTGCAATTTGTCAACAGAGCAGGCCGTAATTGTATTCTATCGAAACATCTACGATATAGTAGAGACTGCAGTACCCCAAAGACATAGGAGAAGACCAAATAAGAATCCGGTGTGGTATACTAAGAAAATTATAAATCTCAAAAATAGGAAGCAAAAACCGCACAAAGCTTATAAAAAAGATAAAAATGATATGAACCTCACAATATATTTAACTATTTGTGATCAACTGAATTTAGAAATGAAGATCGCACATGAGGAGTGTAATAGAAAAACTGAAACTAATATCAAATCAGACCCGAAATCGTTTTTCAGCCTTGTTAAAGATAAGAAGAAATTAAGAAATTTTCCAACAAAAATGCAATTCAACGACAAAGACGGTAAAAATCCAACCGAAATCAGTAACTTATTTGCTGATTTTTTTCAAGATGTTTACACAACTCGTGACGACAAGGATCGAGATTATCAATTTTTCTCATATCTTCCTGAGCCTTCATTAAATGTGACTGTTGATAATGTATCCGTCAACGAAATTTTGCTTTCTTTAAGCACATTAGACGCTTCTAAAGGAGCTGGTCCTGACGGATTACCGTCAGTATTTTTGAAAACATTATCAAAGGAATTAGTGAAACCCTTGTTTTGGTTAGTTAATTCATCTCTAAAAACTGGCGTATTTCCCCTCATTTGGAAGGAACGTACTTGGTTCCGATCTTCAAAAGCGGTAAAAAATCAGATGTTACAAACTATCGTGGGATTGCAATATTATCTTGTATTCCCAAACTATTTGAGTCCATTATCAATCAACATATTTTTTCACAGGTTAAAAATGTTATCTCTACCAAGCAACACGGCTTTATAAAAGGAGGCTCTGCTACTACAAACTTGCTAAATTTTGTAATTTTTTCAATAAATGCAATGGATGAAGGTAATTATGTTGAAACAATATACACTGACTTCAGCAAAGCTTTTGATAGAGTGGATATTACTTTGTTGCTTTACAAATTGTCTAAGATAGGTTTCAATCTTAATTTATTAAAGTGGGTTCAGTCATACTTGCTTGGAAGAACACAACGAGTAAGATTTGAAGAAAAGCTATCATCGGTTGTGAATGTTACATCGGGAGTACCACAGGGATCCCATCTGGGTCCTTTACTATTTATTTTGTTTGTCAATGATGTTGAATATATTTTATGCCATTTAAATGTTTTAATATATGCAGATGACATGAAAATTTTCATGGAAATACGTAAATCATCTAACATTGAAGTCTTTCAAAGAGAAGTTGATAATTTTCATATTTGGTGTACAAAAAGCTTGCTAGAGATTAACGTAAAAAAAATGAATCTCAGTCTCATTCACTAAGAAGCGCAATGTAAGGCAAGACACCACCACTATAGGTCAACAAACTGTTGAAAGATGCAATCAAGTTAGAGATCTGGGAGTCATACTTGATTCCGAGTTTACTCATGTAGAACACTACAGCAATATAATTTACAAGGCAAGTAATATGCTCGGGTTCATCAAGAGGTTTAGTTTTCATTTCAATGATCCCTATACAATAAAAACATTGTATGTAACATATGTTAGGCCCCTTCTTGAGTACTGCAGCGTGGTTTGGGATCCATATCAGAATACTCATAAAGACAGAAACAGTTTTTATTGTATGCTTTGCGTAAGTTAGGATGGAAATCTTTTCGGTTACCTTCTTATGAATCTCGATGTATGTTAATTAAAATAGATGGTCTTGAAAAAACACGTGAGTTTGCAATTCTATCATTTATAAACGATGTTATTGGGCAAAGAATAAATGACACACACATTTTAGAGAAGCTTAACTTCTACGCTATAAACAAAGAACTAACTATGCCCAAAACGGACCCATAAATAAGATGATGTCTTGCTATAACAAATACTGCACCACAATTGATATAACAATGAATAAAAATCAACTAAAAAAAGTATTTTTCTCAGAATATTTGGAAGAGTAGAATTAAGGCAAGAATGTTAAACCGGTCTACATATATGATTGACGACAAATAAAACTAACCAAATGTGCCACCCCCTCCCAAACGGAAACGCTCTCAAACTGCATCCTTTCAAAAAAATGTCAGATCTCACACAAACACACATATTGGGACATCATTCATTCCATTCATTTAACCGCTCCGCATCCGCTGCATGTGCTTCTTCCACCGAAAACCAATTTCTATAATGTTCCCTCATCCTAAACATCGATTTGATGAGGATTAAAATATAAACTATTGCCTAGGTAGGCACGGAAAGTACGAACGCATCGGAATGACACTCCAGGCTTTGACTGCACCTTGCCTGTATATTCGTCCTTTGTCGTTATCCTTTGCAGACCGGCGCGGGGCGCACCGTTTAAAATCGGGTGTCGCATGCCACACAAGGTGACACTGGCTGTGAGTCGTTTCAAACAAGGGACAGGGCATTTGTCGCGTGTAGTAACCCCTAGGAAGTTCTTTTTTCGGCCGTTTACGACGATGATGAATCGGGCTGGTGCCAACACATGAATTGTTCTATTGTGCCGAGAAAGCCTATCGAAACACAGCTGGGAACACTGCCCTCGTCGGAAGAATATCAATTGTGAGTAAATATCGTGTGCGTTTTTCGATTCAGGGGTCATGCCGCGTACCTTTCGTTTAGGCAACGGGGCAGATGTTTTCATTTACAGATTTGATCCCGAATGTATACAGAGAGCGAAACAAAAAAAAACGAATATTGGTTTAGTTTTGTTTCCCGAAATACCAGAACGAAAAACGGCATTCGGTGGATCAAAGGGATGGCGAGGCGAGAAAAGGTTTATGGAGTCATGGAATAGACTCCAAATTGAATAAGGGTCTTCGGGCGGACCATTCTTTAGGGAACGGCAGTGTTTGCACAATTACTGGTTTTGACTACGGAAAAATGAAAAGCTTTATCGAAATATGGATAAAAAGGGATTTTCGGTTGTAATTAACTGCGCAGGAAATAACAACAAAGCAAAAGCCGTACCTAAAGAAGAGTAAATAAAACCATGATTATTTTATTATTTATGGTTTGGCGTGGAGTTCAAACAGTGCCATTGATTTTTTTTTTCGCAAATGAGATAATCGTTTCAATTCAAGAATTAAAAATAAAACACCTCTCTATTATAAATATGTACACATAAGGTTCTCAATCTGCTGCGTGATTCTACAAAAATTACACCGGCCGGCGATTGCGCATCCAACAATCAACGAAAATCACTCCACCGAACAACAGCGCAAACATAATGCGAGGATGATGTTAACGATAAATGCGTTATAAAAGTAACAAATCTTCTGCACCTCACCGAAAACTCGAGATTTCAATCTTCTTTCGGAGCGGCATAGATCAAAAACAGAAAGAAAAGCTGTGTACATACGAGAATTAGTAGAACCTGCTCCGCTGCTTTCATTTACGGGTGGAATCGTTCGGACCTAGTCACCGTCTTGTGACGAGGTGGACGCATATAAGAGCATTCAAATTTATCAAAATAAACTTCCAGCCGAAAACAGGACAGGCACGGTAGCTAGTGGGTCCGAGCCTTTTACGATTCCTGAAAGTCAGTGTTCAGTTTTTTCGGTTTTTATCCAAACGGACAGAACAACACGCTGAAACAAATTGAGAATGGAGAAATTCCTAAAATGGGTAAACTTCACCTCTAATGATGATGGTCTCCTGATGCTATTTCGGGTTCTCGCTATCCCTCTGTGTGGCGAGTTGGCTCTATTAGCGCATACTTGCCAAGTCACCCGCCTTCGCCCTTGGGCCGATCCTCAACTGCACGGCTCGGACTGCTTCGGAGGCAATGGTGACGAAGGAAATTTTTTCGGCATGACTCAAAATGGAATCGCGATCCAAAATAGAATGCAGGGTAATTAGTCTTTAGTGGTCAAAATATTGTGCCTGTGGGATCGCTTTGTTTGATTTTTTAAGAGTTTTTATTGAGATAATCGAAAAAGGATCGAAAAGGTGGAGCGGAGGAAACTTTTTACCGCCCCATCACTCGGTATCAAAAACAATTTTCCTTTCCTTCTGTTATGTAACTCAAATCGACTTCATCTGGCGAGACAACATTGACTGCACCTTAATCCGTCACAACGCCGCATATGTCATTTCCTCAATTTGTGTGTGGTCAACACGCGGAGAGCTCTCGCTGAGTCGCCATTCTCTTTCAGCTAATCACATCTTACCGAAATTATTCCTCATTTCGAGCTGATTACGAGCTGCAAATGATAACCGTTGATTTCTTCTTTGAATGCTCATTCGCGAGATCCCAGGAGGTTGCTGCGAGCATCGAACGATGTCGTGATGGGAGCTCATCCTCCACCGACCGGATGAATACAAATCACAGGTTGTAAAAGATTTCAAATTTCACTTTTATTTCCAGTCAAATTCCAGCAAAAAAATAGATTAATAATAAAAGGCCGAGCATCTCAGCCAAGAAGAAGCTGTTTTAAAATTTTATGCTTTAATAATGGCATCTTGAGGTGAGCAGCCTTTAGCTGTTTTTGGCTGGAGATGAAAGTTTGGAATCCGGTCCAAGCCCAATTCCACGCACCCTCTCTTGTCAGACAATCCCAGCTGTCAGTCGGCCCACGGCACGCAGCCATCATTTCCGCACAAGAAGTATGACATGTGAAATTTGATTCCGATGTTCGATAACACCTCGCACGCTCGGGCTGCACGATTGAAAGAAACACCCCGGCCTAATGAGAGCTACGAGCGTAGAAGAAACAGAAAAATGAATGTATTAAAATCAATTAATAATCATAATCTCATCTCTTGTTGTCGAGTTGACTGAAGTCATTATTTATTTTATATCTGCAGGTATTTCGCTTCGTCTATTGTTACCGGAATCGGCCATCCAATCGAGTGCGAGAGAGGCTAATCCGAAAAGTGCGGTGGCATCGTTTTGAACAAGCTTTAGTCAAGCCGAGAAGAGTTATTAGCGTCTTCGTACGGGAGATGCTGACCGGGGAACCTGTCAACCTAGTTGAATTCCAGTGGGCAGTGGAAAATGGGTAGCCGTTTGCATAACTTAATCTGACCGGCGTGTTTGCATGTTTGTTTGTTGTTTTTTTTTTCTCTCACTCTCGAATGGTACGGTGAAAGGTGGCCGAGAACAATGGTATCGATGATGTTTTGTGTTTGTTCGGGTGATTCATTGGAACTTTCCAGTTTGGAAGACTCCCATTTGAATAAATAACCATTCGTTGCTCGATGGATTGGCTAATTGTTCTGAGAAATGCTTGTAGTACTTTGGCGAAATTTGTAGGCGTACGAATAGGAATAGGAAGTTTCGAATTATTGCTAAATGTTTCAACAGATATGTTGAAATAAACTCTTTATTTGTATATTATTTGTTTTAACGAGCAGCTGGGATGTGAAAATATTAGGTTATCAAGGTGTGGCCTATTTAGTATTGGAAGAAACATTTTTGATTCCTACAGCAACCCTAGTGGTCGGATTTGTAAACTATGACATCTTATGTGTTCCCTATAACAATAACAACATCAGTAGTTTTTTTTCGCGGTGCAGTTCGAACGTGTTTCAGAGAAATTTTAAAAATGGAAGAAGAAAAAAGAAAAAAAATGTGCGCAATCATTTGGAAAACCCTTCCTGGCCTGGGCCAAAACTTGCTAAAGTGTTAGGTTTTCCCCGAAATACCATGTGGCGTGTTTTTAACAAGTACAGAGAAACTTTGTCAACGGATCGCAAGCCTCAAAACAATCGTCGGGCGGGTACTGTCAACCGTCAACTGTGGAACAAAGTCATCAAGAACATTAAGGCAAACCCCAACATCTCAGACCGCAATTTGGCCAAAAAGTTTCGCCCCGCACGCAGTACCGTACGACTGGGAGGCTTCAAGTCATACCGTGCCTGTAGACAACCAAATAGGGATCAAAAGCAGAACAATGTGGCCAAAATCCGTGTCAGAAAACTGTATGATCAGGTGTTGACAAAACTCAATGGATGTCTCCTCATGGATGATGAAACCTATGTAAACGATTTCAAACAGCTACCGGGACAAAAATTTTAATTGGCTACGGCTCGGGGAGATGGGCCTGCCAAATTCAAGTGTGTGTTTCCAGATAAATTTGCACGTGAATACATGATTTGGAAAGGCATCTGTAGCTGCGGTAGGAAGACTAAGGTTTTCATCACTGATAAGACATTTAAATCAGAGCTGTACATGTCTCGAAAAGCGAATATTGCCATTCATCAGATCCCACAGTTATCCTGTCATGGTTTGGCCAGATCTTGTAAGCTGCAATTACAGTGAAACAGTGCTACAGTGGTATGAAACCAACGGGATTCAGTTTATACCGAAAGAACTCAACCAACCAAACTGTCCCCAGCTCAGACTGACCGAGAGATTTTGGGCTATTATGAAGAGGAAGCTCAAAGTGAATGGCAGTGTCGTCAAAAACATTCATGTACTGAGAATCAAGTGGAATATTCCGGGAAAAGTCCGCAAATTTCTTCGAAATTGAGATGATTTTTTTTTGTATTTTTCCTCTAAACTTCACATAAAGTCGAACATTTTATTTAAACAGAATACTATTGTCTTAACGTATATCCGAAATTTGCGCAATAGTTTATGTTCCAATTCCAACTGGGCCACACCTTATATATCAAACGATTGGATAAAATCAGCGATTCCCCATTTAAAACGCATTTTATGAACTGTCACTAATCTCAACAAAAGCGTATTTATCCACGTAGTTAAGCATAAAATAGTTTTATTAGTAACAAATGGAGAGCCACGGCGTCGTTCGATGAGATCGGTAATATGAAAAGACATTTTCGAAAAATCTGAAAACACAAGTTGATGAAAGCAGTCATTTTTAGATTTAGTCGGGCCACTGCCCAGTAGTGGCTCTTAGAATAGAAGTTGGACAAAACTTAACAAGTTTTTTATGTCATTATGCTAAAGAGTTAGGAGAGTAAAAAAGCTTCAAAGGGTCATTGCAACTCGAGTTCACAACCATATGAGCTCAAATTTTGGGAGTACTGTCCGAAACGGGTTTGAAATCGATGAAGTCAAAACGATAATTTTTACCACCATAATAAAGAGCCTACCTACCCCTCACCTCAGGCGTTATCTGGTTTAAGTTTAAATGAAATATCCCATTATTTTCTGCCAAATCTAGCATTCCCTTTATGTGCATTAGATAACGCAGAAAATTCAATGTTTCTTTTTATCTGTGCACTGTTTCATCAAAGCCAGCTCGTTCTCGAATTCTTTATTTGTTTTACAAAGTTTGGCCTTTCATGATGGCCCAAAACTTCTGAATCGGACGAAGTTCCGGTGAGTTCCGTGCGTTGACGTATTTTAGTAGACAAACAACATTGTTATCTCTGTACCAGTCTAAAATAAGCCACGCGTAGTGTCAGGATGCCAAAACCGGCCAAAATAGCGTCTTGCCTTCGTGAAACAACAGGAAGAGCAACAGGTGCTTCTGGAGGCACTCGTCTCGGTAGATTTGATAGATGGCCTGCCAAACTAAAAACTTATTGGTGAATTAGTCCACTTTCTATTTCCTTACCTCCGCAGGGACGGCCAACTGTAATCTGGCAACGTAAAACTCCTGCTCCGGCAATTGCTTTGTGTCCACCTTGATGTAAGTCTCGCCGTCCATCATGATGCACCTTAGTTTCGTCAGCCACTCACGCTACAGCTACCTGGTGTGAGTTTCGGCTATCGTATTTTGTTTGTCGTTCTGGTCTGATGCCCTCCTGAACTTTTAGACGTAAACGTCTGCACGTTTCATCGTTTTTTCGACAAACAAGATGGAAACCTCCTCCTTTTTCGCCACATCGCGGATCGAAAGGATCAATCGACGCTTGAACAGATTAAACACCTTCCTTGCCTTCACCGGATCAGATGTCTTTGGTTTTTTGACGCTACCTGATCTCTGCTGGGTTATCTGGTTTTCGCGTAATGACTTCACCACCCGAGAAGCCGTCGAATAATAGAATCCCAGGTGTTTTGCGGTCCATCTGTGGACGCAGGAGGATTTTCCACGACGGTACGCATATTTTTTTTAGCGAATCTGCCTCTGTTCCGATGTTATCTCGATAGCTACAATTTGTGATGAAATTATGCTTACGTACACACTAAAAAAATATGAAAATTACAAGAAACGAATTTGTAAAAATCACACAATTTGAGTAGACGCAATGGTTTGCTGCAGTATCTTTAAGTTCTTTTGAGGGTATTTCAAATATCCGTTATGAATACTAATACGAGTCAATCAAAATAACATAATATTACATGTTCTTCAAAATTATATTGTTTGCGCGCCATTTCCCTTTAAAATAACGAGATCATTCATGTAAACTGAAGGAGTTGCTCCTTTCTTGTTCGTATCATATATGCTTCAGTTATATTTTGACTCTAGGCAGTCATCGACGTGTGAACTTTCTTTTGCTTCCTGCGACAGTAAACTGAAGTGCACATTTTTAAATCGGCTATTATTTGCACACTAGCAAGCCGCTGATGATTGCCAAATCTTAATTGCTCAGATGTTATATATTCACTACGCATCAAGGCAGGAATTGTGATCTTTTATCTTCAAATATTGTTCCGCAAAGCAAAAGTGGAAAATTGATTTTAATTTTGATGATTTCAATAGAGCCTACCACATACATGTAACAATTATAACATGAACCCCTGATTATAAAGCAGGGGGCAAAAATATACAATCATGGACATTCATTTTTCTATCATGCATTTATTTTACATCTTTCGGACATTTACATCGTCTTGAAATATTACATTAACTTACAGTCCAAATTTAATTTGATTGGTGTAGTTTTCCATGCAACAGATTATTATATCATTAAGGCCGCTCCATTTATGTGCATTCTGTTAGTCATAAATTTACACGTTTATTTCTACGTGTGTAAACATTACAGTCTTGGCTTGTTTCAGTCAAAATTCATCAATGTTTACCCACATGCTAAAAATTTACAAAATAATCATTGTGTCTCATATTTTCCATACATAGTCTTTAGCTCATAATTCCCGAAATGCATTAACCTAGGGTCTGGGAATGTGTTAAATAACATATTATTAAACGGATGGATATAAAAAATTTCGATATGAAAGATGATAATAATTTAAAACGGGTCATTTCATCCGAATTGCATGAAGACGTATAACGTTTTGAAGCCATCAACTCAAAATTTATCAGTCAGGATTTGTCACAAATCCATATTTGCTCATGATTATTTCTCAGGACCTATTACGTCTGAAAACAATCTGCTGGGAGTTTTTTTTTAAGGAAATTGTCCAAGAAATTCATGAAAAATGTCATCTCATGGCAGAAGTGTTACCAAATTTTACTATAACACGATTTTATTACACGATCACAAGACGATTTACTGGACGATTTTCGAAGCAAATGTTTTATGAATTGTAGGAAAAAAATACTATTTTCTAATCAGTAATCCAGACTTAAGATCTCGAATTGTCTTATTTTGGGGTATTGAGTTCGTTTTTGATGTTAAAAATCATTCAAATTCACATATAAGGTATGCACACATCAAAATCTAGCCAAAAAAATCGCAGTATAACATTATCTCTATTTATTTCTAAATCCGAAGAAACACATCGTAAAATCGAGTTAATGTATACCTCATTTCAATCAAAATATTATTATTAAGACTGGTTATATCCGTATGCTCTAATTCTACGTTTGATACCATCCGTTAAGTTCTGCACAGTGTCCCCAGCCACCTTTCTGGAAGCATTTCCCACTTTTTAGCAAAATCTTTCTCATTATTTGCCTCTCCTTTCGATTTCCCAAGGTTTCGCTTTACAATGGCCCAATATCTTTCAATTGCATGAAGTTCTTGGGTGTTCGGAGGATTACAGTCCTTTGGTACAATGTTGACGTTGTTTCCTGCAGACCACTCCTGAGCCACTTTACCATAATGGCAAGACGAAAAATCAGGCCAAAACAACACAGAACTCGTGCGCTTTTGGATGAATTGTAGTAGCCGTTTTTGCAGACACTCGTTGACGTAAACTTGTTGGTTAATCGTACCTGTAGCTATGAAGACTTTGCTCTTCAAACCACAACTACAAAAAGCCAGCGAAACCATGTACTTTTTGGTGAACTTTGACAATTTGTTGGCCTTGAAATGATCGCCTACCTTGTCACGTTGTAATGCGGTATAAAACTCAACCCTAGGAAACTGATTGAAGTCAACTTTGACGTTTGTTTCATCATCCATAACCACGCAGTCAAATTTCGTCAACAATGTATCGTACTGCTCACGCGCTCTTGTTTTCGAACTGGTTTCCTGCTTATCGTTCCTGTTTGGGGTTTTTATAACCTTGAACGGCCTATATCCTGCCGCTTTCTCCACTCTTTGAACAAAAGAATACGATGTTTTGACCTTGTTAGCCACATCTCGGATGGAAAGGTTCGGGTTTCGCTTAATCAGTCGAAGCACTGCATCTCGCTGGGATTTGTAGTTGTCTTTCCGCTTGCCGCCAGATCCTGGTTTCCGATCGAGAGTCAACCGATCCCGGAGGGGTTTCAAAACGCTACTTACTGTTGAACGAGAGACTCCGAGTGATTTTGCTATGCCATGATGCGACATAAACGGATTTTCCACACTTTTGTACAACATTTTTTCACGCACTTGTTGTTCTTTAGACTCCATTTTCAACACAATGCTTTTGTGACAGCAAACCGTACGTCAACATTTTTACACAGACAATGAAATTTCATTAGCGGTATTTCTTTATATTGACAAATAAAAAAGATGTGGCTTATAAACCATGGCTAGATTTGGGTGTGCGCATAAGGTGTGCATTAAAACAAGCGACTATGTGTTCTAATTTTTCAGGGTTATAAGGTAAGGTTTATGTTTCACAATGGCTTTTTATACTGAAAGAGTAATATCAGTTCCTATTTTATTTACTCATAAGTCCAGGGGCTTAATCTCTTATCAGGTACATTAAATGGTGTCTCACATCAACAACATCTGGCTGCAGCTTCTTCCGTACGGAAACCCACTTTTTCTTCATGTCTTCCTCAAATTTGACCTCCTTGGGATGCGTTTCTAGTGCCTGGTTCATAAGAGTCCAGTATTTTTCGTTGGATCATAGTTCCGGTGCGTTGGAAGGGTTCATGTCCTTGGGAACGAAACACTCCCTGACAACATTAGAATAGTTGCACGAAGCTTGATCCGGCCAGAAGATCGTGGGGCCCTCGTGGTGCTTCAACAGAGGAAACAGACGCTTCTGTAGACACCTCTTGAGGTAGGCCTCCCCGTTTACATTCCCGGTAGTCACAAACGACGCACAAACGAGCAGATCGCTTGCCAAAGCATGCATTTCTTGGCAAACTTTGAATGTTTCTGCTTCCTTACTTCCTCCGGAACATCAAACTTGTGCTGGGCGGTGAAGAACAGTAGCCCTGGAAGCTGCCGGAAGTTCACCTTGACGTTAGTCTCAACATCCATTATGAGGCAATGAGGCTTCGTCAACATCTGGGTGTACAGTCTCCGGGCTCGTGACTTTCCCACCGTATTTTTTCGTTTGTCACGATTTGGAGCCTTCTGCACTTTGCACGTATGCAGCCTCTCCCGTCTGCAGTCCCAGGAAACATCCATTCTTCACGCATTTATCCTTCCGTTCGATGCTCAGAGTTTCGTAGTAAAGTTTTATCGCACGACTCACCGTTGACTGCACGATTCCTAGTAGTTTTCCGATGTCCCGATGAGAGAGTTGAGGATTTTTCATGTGCTTGCGCAAAATCAATTCGCGACGTTGCTTTTCGGGTGACGCCATTTTTTCCAATTTTCGAAAAACTGATAGCGATAAAAAAACAAAAAAAAAACACTCTAAACTACTTCTACCCAAATTTTCAAGAGAAAATACCCAATTGTAATTTTCTACAGCGATTTTTCAGTGATGCAATTTGATGTGGGACACCCTTTAGTACGATCCTGAGTATAGCATCATACTTAATTGGCTATTAGAACTATTCACGAGTGACTATGACAAGCATACCTTAGCCGAACACTTGTTGCAAATCAGTCAAAATAACTTCAACATGCCCTGCATGCGGTTCCACTTAACAGAAATGATCATGCTTTGTTACCATTCTAAATTCAACATACTGCTGAATGAAGGGCCAAAAGGGTTGGGCAGGCCCGTAAGCAGACACACTTACGCGAAACCTGCGGGAATAAAAGAATCTCCTTCCAGCAATATGATCCGATAAAACGAATAACAAAATACGCAATTCAGTTAAGCTTTCCACTAGATGGTTTGTTTGAGAAAGGCGCGTCAAATTCATTACAACTGTTGGAGTGGAATGTAACAATCATAAATGAAAGACACATCCCTTAAATGGCTGAATGGCACATACTTTAAATGGCTGTCCACTCCATTGTCCAATTGCAACTTCAATGATGCCCTGGTGCACCCTCCCATCCCATTATTCAAATGTATTAAATCAATGAAATATAATAAGGTTCATGTAATATAATTATAATAAGGTTCATGAATATAATAACGAAATAAGTATTTAAAGCGTGTAAGTAATTTTATACAGCAAAATGGGTAGCCTGGGCTAGATAATGTTTTAGAATTGTACACCCTGCATGTAGAAATTTCTAAAATAGTGATTTCCTTTCTGCTGTTTCTATGGATTAATAACATGTATTAGGATATTTTAACAGAATAATATCCGACGTACTCTGTGCTAACAGTTAATATCAAAATAATGATCAATATATGTTAAAATTGATAAAATTAGTATCTACAACAGCCGAGCCTGTAAAGAGAAATAATAAACGAACAAGGAAGCCTAAACGAACTTTAGGTAATAAGTACTTATTTCTACTGCTGATTCAATTGCAGCTTCTCGAATTCAAGGCACTAGATACTTCTCAATCGAAAGAGGAAGAAGGAAGGATTAAAATGATCATTGGACATATAAGACAAAACAATCTATACCTATGAAGTGAAAATAATAAAATTATGTTTATGCTAATATATAAATCACGAATACAAAAGTAATGATAAAATTAAAATCAATGTACAATGTCATACAAATTGATATACATAATACAGTGAAGGGATATTATAAAATGAACTGATACCAATTCAATTTTCATTTACATGTCTGCATATTATTGTCCTGCTGCAATTGTAGAATAACTTAAGTAATCAATATGAACCTGTTAATTTAGACAATATATCATAGCAATGAGAAAAAAAATGAATTTAAAATTATTTTACAATACCTGGTAATTTTATGGATGACCTGAAATAATATAATATATCATTTAAAGAATAGTTTACCTTAAGTTTTGATGTGCTGTTCTATTTCCTTGCTTCGCAATAATCATTTGTAGTGGATCTCGTAGGTACTACAATGATTTTAAGAAATAAAATTGATTTAAATTTAATAATATACTTTCATTTCATATCTCAACATAAAATAATATAATGACGTAATAAAATATTAATATGAGCATGACAGTTAACGATAAAAGAATGAATATCTGTAACTAAGCTGGCCATCCTCTCAGCAATAGACTTCTTCTTTTGCAGCAACTGTAGTATTAACCGTAATATCTAGTAAGATTAATATTTGTATCCACAATAAAAATAATAATAATAAGAGAACATAATATATTAATGTACACAACATATCTGACATCCATTAGTCCAAAGACATCTAATGTAAACGTTATGCTGAAATAATTAAAAACAAATTAAGCCTTTAATGCAAATAATGTTGCTCCATGCTAATAAGGTAAATGGTTTGGAACCCAAAAATGTTCCCAAACCGGGCTGAATTATAAATTGAATGTAAATGTTCGCACCCCCTCACTTCGCTATTGTCAAAATGACAACATTGCCCAGGCTACGCCAACCAGTGTCTCCATGTTTCAGCTGGCAGTCTTTTGTGATCATATGACTCGTGGAGGCGTGAGGTAGGAACTTGTGAGGACCAGAGGTCGGTCGCACCCTCATTTGTAGATATCAACTCACCATTTGAAGCCCTTCTCGACAAGACAGATAGGGTTATCTTCAAAAAACCTCCTCCACCATCAATACCAAGCTTGACGAAGTGATCATTGCTGTCTTGGTCTTGTCTGGATTTTTTAATCTGTTCAATACGGTTGGGCACATTATTACAGTAAACTATTGGAACATTTGTGTTTTGACCCAACCTTATTTCTTCGGCTGAAAACAGTTTAATTTTGAAAAAAAATTTACAAGAACAAACTTGCCAATTTTTACCTCCGGACACATTTTTTTTCCTTATTTTACGTTGGCCTATTTCCTCACATGGTGACAATCACCGACGCCAGGGAGATGACTCCACCACCTGGACCCTACCTAACGATTCATGAATATGATCCGGGACCAACGGCTTTACTTCCCTTCCGAAGGAACACGTGACCAGATTTTTTCGCCTCAGAAAAACCACCGACGTTAACTGGGATTGAACCCAGACCCACTGGGGTGCCAAGTAGCAGTCACGCTTACCACTACACCACCGACGCCGGCAACCTCCGGACACTTCTCCAAGCTCAATCATACTAAAAATATCGCTTAACTGTGAATTCATCTTCAAGAGCTTCTTTTTAGTTCCAGTTTCAAACATTATTCCGGACCGCTTAAGATCCTTCATGACGCCTGTAAACAATTGTGTAAAAAGCTAGTTCATTTAACAATCGTACACAAAACATAACCTAGAGTTTTCCGCATGCTTTATGAATATTCCGTTTTAATCTTAAACAGGTCATCGGAGCACATTTTGGCTTTATTGCCTGAGGCTGATGCGAGTGATGCTTTTGGGAAAGAGACAGCTTACCTCGACGATTAGAGAGACGAATCTGATTGCCACCTAAGCCTATGAAATTTTTATTATTATTGATGGAAAGAACATGTAAGTTGATGTCTACACCGGAAGATGACGCTTTCTCAGTTAGAAAATTGGACACCGCAGCTTCTGTCGATTTTGACGGAGAATTTTTAACCTTCAGAATTTTTGACAAATTTTCTGTTCGCTCAGAAGAGTAACATCTATGCTTTTTACCTTTCTTGATTTCAGACAGGCAAACACTACAAATGCAAACCAATTCAGCTGCATCACAAACTTTCTCTCTGGGACGGCCTGGCTTCACCTTCTTCGGAACTACACCGGGTAAATTTTTCCCAATTACATCTTTCGCAGCCCAGCAAATTTCACAACTGCATGTACCAGTAGACCAGTCAGCTGTGTAGAGTCATATTTGTACTTGTACAGGTGCAAGATTTCTGACTTTAAACCATTGTTTGTATTACACTTCACTCTGCACGATGTACATACACATAGAACAGACGTTCATCTTCGGTCTGCTACTTGTGTAAAACTTTAAACCGACATTTCAAATGTATGTCGTTATGCTCCTGGTAGGCGGCGCTGTAGTTGTGCGATAACTGTCATGTCAATGTTTATCAATAAGAAGCCTAGCACATAACCCTGAAAAATTTTGTTTGTTTTTCTCTGAACTTGCTTTTTATACCGGCTGCCTATATTAACTTTTACACAGGTTTTTCAAGAAATGGTATATGGACATCAATGTCTGTTCTCTGTGGTACATATACACACTACCAAAATGTCATGTAAATTTCTGTCCCCTGAGACCGACACATGCAAACGTCCTTTAGCACATAAGAATGAGTTGAAAGAGATGAGAAAATAAATTCGATCAAACACATCTTTCCTCGAATTGCGTATGTGTTGGTTCCAGGAGACATAATTGTACACGATATCTTTGTTTACGTTCCCCGACTTTTCACAAACATGAATTACGTCTCGTGTAAAATTCATAATTTCTAAGTGTGTAGGCAAATGATATTGACGAATGACTTCTTTCACAGCAGTGGAAATAGGTCTTACATTTTTGTTATTGGACAGGCATAGAATGCACACTTTTTTCCGACTGGATTCATGACTATCCATTGTTTACTTTCAAAAAACAACCGTAATGTATTCGTTGTAATCACACCTTGTTAACAATGTCATAAATACCAATGCTTGCTATGATTAACTTTCTTTTTTATCATCTAATGTCGTTTTCGTTTTTGCTGTATAGCTACACCAGAACTGCACCGTCGCAAACCGGGGAAAAATCGAGTGTAGCTATCGGTTACACCATTGTTTACAAACAATTGATGTTGCGCTGTCAAAGACCCGCGCTTGTTGGCGCTCAACACTTATTGGTGTTACACCGCGAAAACGAAAACGACATAATAGTCTCTCAAACATAATTATGAAACTTATTCGTGTCATTTGTATCTTTTGTGATATTGCATTAATTTTATTCTCGATTTTTTGTAGTTACGACCACAAAAGGGCGTAAGTTCAAATTACGCCGATCTTTTTTAAAATTCGTTTAAGGATGTAGAATTACAATACGAACAGACTGGCGTTCATTATTTTGATGAGAAATGTGTTTTTATTGATGTTATGTTGATTTTCATTCGATTTTTTAGCTTTTACGACTTGAAAGGGCGTAACTCAAAATTTTGTACAAGAATTTTTTGTTTTCAAATATATGTCCAGACGTGTGGAATGCCATAAAAAAACAACTGGCGTTTATCTTTATGATGATAAATGTGTTTTTCTATAATATTATATTGATTTTTATTCGCTTTTACGACTTAAAAAGGGCGTAACTCAAAATTTTGTCCAAAGATATTTTTGAAAATTTGCCCGGAGGTAAAGAATAGCATAACAAACCAACTGGCGTTCATCGATTTGATAGTATATTATTTTTGATAAAAACGCTAAATAGAACACCGTGGGGGCACAACTTTACACTGTGAAGCAAGGTATCGATGTGCCAAACTCAGAAAAGTAATTTTCTTTGTGAAAAATTTGGGAAGAAAGTACTGGTAATGGTACGCGAAGGCCCATTGAAAAATTTTGGGCTTTAATGACTTCGGAACTTCGGATGAAAGGTATGGAAGCCGCTGATGTCGACAAATTCAAAAAGGAATCGGTAAATGTGAGCAGAAGCATCGATGGAACAGTTGTCCTAAACCTAATGAAGAACATCAAGAAGAAAGTTCGTGACCTGGCAAAATCAACGAATAACGACATAAATATTATTGTGTTTTGATTATGGTATAACTAAGAAACATTATTGTTTTAATTTACACTCCGAAAAAAAATACAAGCTAATTAAAAACAATTTTTTTCTGTACCCATAATTAACGATACAGTCATTTGCATACCTAGAATCTTTTTTTTCAATAGGGTGATTCTAACAATGAGAGATACTCTCCAGGCTTACTCTCTTTCGTTTATTACAACGCCATTATAAAACTTTCGAGGGATTCTTAAGTACAGATCGAAACACTACAGTGCTGGCCTTTATACTCTGCAAATAATATAATGAAAAACGTAAAATTGATTTGAATATGAATGAAGGAGAAAGTAATCAAAGAGATTCTCTCAATGTTTGATTCGCCCTTATGAAAAAAGTCTCTCGATACGAAGAAGTGGACAGCGAACGTTCAGTTCCCACTGAAAATAAAAGAATCAGTTCCCGCTTTTCATAAGGCTAACAATTTATTAAAATGATAATGAAACAATTAAATTATTAGTTTGCCTTTATTTTGGAAAAGAAAAAGATTTGAGCCGGTTGAGCTTTGAGTATGTCATATAATTGCACTTCAAATTTGATCGATTTTTTTATAATGTTGGTGAGGATCCAAAAAGATTCACCTTGTGGAGTTGATCGCCAACCAGCTCGTGTGAACTTATTTCATGACATAAGCAGGTCACATGCCTCCTAGTTTCTCCCTCACAGTGCATCCATCAACGAATGATTGTGGGGACATTGTTTCTTCTTACGTCCTCAGGTTCATACCACTTCTCCCATGATCTGCTCAAGATCTCGACCACTAAAGGACAGCCTGAGCCGCTTAAGTATGAAAAGTGGCCCTCTTACTGTCCTTCTTTACCGCTTTTTATTTCCACTGACCGGTTGATGCATGGGACCAACCGATAATGAGTGTTCTCAGAATACCACAGCGCAGGCTCTCGGTCTCTCACGCGCAGACATATTAGCGGAATTATCGTCAACTCGAGATGGTGATGCTGGGAACACAAAACTTGACGCATACCGGTTCGAGTGATTTGTCTTGCACTTTTTGCTGCTGCCCGCGAATGCCCTCTTTCCAATCAGCTTCCGAATGTGCCTCTGTCATTTGCATAACATCGCTAAATATTGGCTTTCGAATGCGAGAGCAGCGGCACATGTAATTTCACAACTCCACGAATCAAGGAGAAAAATCTCTTTCAATTTGTTTCGCTGTCTCGTCGATGAGCTGTGGTCCTCTTCATCGTCATCGTCTGCGTTTGTTAAGTCGTTTCGCCGGTTTGCATGGGCGCATGTTCATTCTGCTTTGTTTTGACTAATGTGAAGCGTCATTAAGAAATTTGCCAAGGGCTACGGCGACGAGATTCGCGGTAGTGCAGAATAAGAAGCATGTAATCAGGCGACGATGGACGATGCATGGGATCGCATCATAAGTGATTGTGTGATGTGATGATAGAAATTATGGCAAGTTTCGTTTGGCATTGGAATGACTGGTTGGAGTGTCCTCCGGGGATGACTTCCGATCAATGGGCCGGACACGATTGGGCTTCTGGCGGATACGTGCTCAAGTGCGTTTATTTTCGGCAAGGATCGCTGATCAATGCACAATTGTGTGGCTCATTCTGTTGCGTCTGAAATTAAATGAAAATAAATAGAAATGCTACGAAATCGAATCAAATCCTTACTTCATGTTTGATCTCGCTGTGTACGAATTCTCTCCAACTATCAATGAATCGCAGCAACATGCTGCGATACCTTGTGCTAATTGTGCTTGTTAGCGGATCTACACCATCGTCGATCATAACCATGTAATCGTATTTTATCTGCTCGAATCGGAAAACCAACACACATTATGGAACCAGTCAGCACGGAACAACATTAGGATCGAATAAGCGAACAAACCAACGGTGAAAACACTCCTGCTAACAAGAGAATAAATTTTGATTAACATGACACCTCACACGATTGTAGATTGTAGCACTGCTACAAACCGGGACGCGAACGGTGCACGTACCATGAATCAGGAACTCACACAACTCCTTCGGTCATGTTCGCTTTTTCTTTCATTTGTCTGATCTTACTTGAATCCAATCAGAGCGAATTCCCAGGTATGAATAAGTATATCCCAAGATGCGCTCGTTTAAAGTTTTGCTCCTTGTCCCGGGGAAAAACTATCGATGCTCGTTCAAACTTCTGTGACAAACGAATTTCCATTGTGTCGAATGCGAAGCTTCACCTTGTCAAATCCTTCGAGGGAACTTTCAATTTATTGACATGGTCTCCCGGTGCGCATCCTCGCTATTCCCGAGTCGGGAAAGTTTTCCACCTCGCACCACCCGATGCACGATATCCTCCAGATTTTTCCCTTAACTGCGAACCTTTTCCCATTTGCAAAGCGAGAAAACTTTCCTTGGGCACTATTTATTGACGAAATTCAATTATAAATTTTGTTTTACATTCTATCCTTTTACGGGACGTTACATTCCCACTTCCCAGCAGGAGCTACCCTTCGGCTTTCTTCCGGGTGAGCGGTAAAGTTCCACCAACCGAGAAGTGCACATTTTCTAACAACGCTGAATGCCACAAATCGAACAGAGAGCTTGAAGGCAAAAGTTTTCCCCACTCGGATTTTGATTCGGCAACTAACTATGACTTCACCGGCGAGCAAGAGCACATCAGTAACAGTAACGACGATATCGGCAACGGCTCAAATCGAGCGCAATCATTTGTGAGTGCGCAAGTTCTGACGATATTTTTTTGCTTTCTTAATTTCACCTGCGTCGAACGAGTTGCATCCGGGAAAGTTTTGCCCGATGACGATGATAAAGTTATCGATGGAATTTTCTCGATTGGAGTGTGTCCTGCTTCCTTTGTGCCGTTGCTGATGGTTCACAACGAGCGGTAGATTAATCCTTGAATAATGAAGGCAGATTGATTGCGCGGAAGGGAGTTTCATGCGCTTTTGAGATATATATATTTTTTAATAAATAAACTTTTCTTTTACGTATAGTGGCAGGTGTGTTCAGAAATTGAAAGTTGTTGAATAATTTGAATGGAGGAGCTTTTGGTGCGTAATTGGATAAGTAGAAAATTGGCATCCTATTAGCATTTTGCCAACTGTCTGTGAGTTGAACTTTATAAAGCGCTACACAATTAGACTATTGGGTGGTGACCCCGGCGTAATGGTTATCATCCATATCTCTCACGCCAAATTCACGAGTTCGAATCTCACCCCCGGACAAGTTACGAAAATGTCTAAAAGCGGTGTTTGAGTGCCAACGACGGGAGATGAACCATCCAAGACTGAAAACGTCAATAATCAAGAAACAAAACAAAAAAAAATACTAGGCAGCGCGCAGAAGGAAGAGCAAAACACTCCATTTGCCCACAGATGAAGGACATCATACTTCGATGAAGAAGTATTTAGATAAGCGGGAACAGAACATGAGCAAAACCCAGGATCCGTGTGGCGATCAGCTCGCAGCACTCTACTTACACGCGTGTGCGATGCAACTATGCCTAGGAAGGTCATACCTAGGTATAGGAGACCGCCAGTGTATTGGTGAAAAGTGAAGAAGATGGTATAAGAGGTGAGGGGGGTGCCCAGTATGAGAGTGTGATTGTCGTTGTTTTGTTTGGTTGGTTTGTTTGTTTTGGTGGTGGTTGGTGAAGGATGGTGGGGTGTGTTTTTTTTTTTTTTTATTCCGTGTCGGGTATTTTCGTCACTGCGACCAATTTTTAGATCTATTGTGACATATCCCCTTTTTGTTGTTGCTTTAGTTATTTTCAGCATGACGCATCACTATTGATAGAAGTGATCGTCAAAGTCTGACCTAAAGCATTGTCCCAGGACGGTATAACGCTCCGAATAAAGTGTACTACCGTACTGGGGTTTGTTCTCCAAATCTCAAGGGGTTCTAGTAGCCCTTTGTCAAAGAACTTCAGCCTATTATTGAAAATTGCCGGGCAGTGGCATAACAAGTGTTCCGAGTCTTCTCTATCCATGTTACAGAATCGACATGAATCATCTTGAAGTTTTCCTATCAGCTTCAAGTGATAACGGCTCGGACAGTGACCGGTTATAAGGCCTGTATATATTGTTAGATCTTTTTTGGTAAGATCTAGTAACTTGCGAGTCATTGAAATGTTTGGAGTAATGAACCGCTTTGATTGCCTAGCTTTGAAAGTGTTGTTCCAGTTTGTCTCCACTTTCAAGCATTCCTAGGCTTTCATCTCCATTCTAAGAGAAGAAGCAGATACACCACAAAAGGGTTCAGGTCCTACAAACTGATGAGACGATCCGAGTCTTGTTAGTTCATCGGCTTTCTCGTTTCCATCAATTCCAGAATGACCAGGAACCCAGTACAAATTCACTTGATTACGACAAGACAATTTCCGAAGTGATTGAACACATTCCCAAACATGTTTGGACGTGCATATTGCTGACTTTAAAGCATTCAGAGCTGCTTGACTATCCGAAAAAATGCATACATTTGAATATCTATAGTTTCTGCGTAAGCATATAGCAGAACATTCCAGAATTGCTTGAATTTCAGCTTGGAATACAGTTGGCCACTTTCCCATTGGGATTGAAAGGTTAATCCCTGGGCCAGTTACCCCGGCTCCCACTTGATTGTTCATTTTCGAACCGTCTGTATAGAAAACAATCGATCCTTGGCGGAGGTTTGGGCCACCTCTTGCCCACGAATCACGCCCAGGATAAATAACTTGATATGAACAATCAAAGTTGTATTTTTTTTTCATCCAATCTTCGTTGTTCATAACTAAATGATAAAATTTTACAATTTTTAGAATGCTAAGATGTCCTATTAGATCACCTTCTAAAAGGTTCGC
The DNA here is from genome assembly GCA_024533555.2 of Aedes koreicus. Classification (NCBI taxonomy): domain Eukaryota; kingdom Metazoa; phylum Arthropoda; class Insecta; order Diptera; family Culicidae; genus Aedes; species Aedes koreicus. The sequence continues at coordinate 267,443 of JAHHFK020005841.1, forward strand.
AAACCTTCTGATCCTTAGAGCGCTCTTTTCAGCTTCTTACTGTATGAATTGATGCAATGGCAACATAAAAAGTAGTGCATCCAGTGCATTCGTTGGTGTACTTCTCATTGCACCGCTAATTGAACAAGTTGCTAGTCTTTGAAGTTTTTCTAACCTTCTTTGTGCAACAGTTTCTTTTGTTTTTGGCCACCAGACCAATGAATCATAGGTAATCTTGTGTCTCACAGTTGCCGAATAAATCCAATGGATCATTTTTGGCCTTAGTCCCCATTGCTTACCAAATGTTCTTTTGGCTATCCATAGAGCATTTGTCGATCTGTTGATTGTCTGCTCTAAATGAAAGTTCCAATTTAGTTTGCTGTCAAGAAATACTCCAAGGTATTTGACTGTATTTGAAAGTACCAAATGTGTGCCTTTCAACCTTAAGTTCTCAATGCAGTATTTTCTCTTCTTTGTAAATGGCACAATAGTAGTTTTGGAAGGGTTTATGTTCAAGCCTTCCTTATCACACCACGAAGAGACATAATTTAAAGCACTTTGCATTCTGTTTGCAATGATACAGTCGTATTTACCGCGTACTATTAAGACTATATCATCTGCGAAGCCAACTACTTCAAACCCTAGGGTTTTCAGATTTTTAAGGAGATCATCAACTATTATAGACCACAATAAAGGTGATAATACGCCTCCTTGTGGACACCCTTTTACAGCTCTAATACTGATGGATGAGCTTCCGAGGTTTGCTGATATTTGTCTATTTGATAACATCTCGTTAATCCAATCGACAATACATTTGTCGAAACCAAGTTTCATCATTGCTTTAACCATTGAACTATGAGATGAATTATCAAATGCTCCTTCAATGTCTAGGAACGCAGCTAGTGAGATTTCCTTAGCTTGAAAAGATTTTTCTAGTTTAGTAACAACCGCATGCAACGCTGTTACCGATGATTTACCTTCCTGATAAGCAAATTGATGTTTACTCAGAGGAGTTTTAAGTAAATATGTTGACTTTATGTATTCATCAATAATTTTTTCCATTGTTTTAAGTATAATTGACGATAAGCTTATGGGCCTATAGGATTTAGATGAACTTTTTTGCTTTTTATTAGCCTTAGGAATAAACGTCACACGCACTTGTCGCCACGCTGTCGGAAGGTAGCTTAATGTTAAACTTGTCCGAAATAGTTTTGTAAGAATGGGTAATAGAGTTGACTTTCCCTTTGGGGGTGGTACGGGATAAATTCCATCCCTTCCGGGGGGTTTGGAGGGTTAAAAAGGGTCAATCCCCCTTTGGGCTTTTCTTTGGGTAAAATTGGTTGGGGCAAAAGCAAAAACCCCAACCCTGTCTCTTTCCAGTCGTTCCATTCATTGTTAAGTGAACATGCGTCCTGGTTTCATCAAGGCCAACTTTTGGTGCAAGTATACTTTGGTCTTCACTTGAACTAATGATAGAACATGGAAAGTGTGTTTTCATCATCAATTCCAAAGTTTCACTTGCTGATGAAGTAGAAGAACCATCCTCGTTTTTAAGAGTGCCCAGCCCATTGGAGTGATCTTTAGAGAGGATTTTCTGCAATCTGGCAGTTGCTGGAGTACTTTCAATGTTTTCACATGTATGCCTCCAGTGCCTCCTTTTAGATCTCCGTATTTCCTTATTATAACTAGTGAGGGATTCTCTGTATTGTTCCCACTTTTGTGTTCGTTTAGCCGAGTTAAAAAGCTTCCGGGTTTTCTTACGAAGTTTCTGAAGCTTGTTGTTCCACCATGGTACATTACTATTTGTGGAACGTTTCTTAGCGATACAACTTTGATTAAAAGCATGTTGAATTAAGTTTGAAAGTTGCTTTGCATTTTCCTCAAGTTCTTCACAAGAGTTCGAGTCATTTGTTAAGGAGTCTTTGCTCACTTCTAGCTTTGAGTTATAAAGCTCCCAGTTTGTTTTTCAGGGATTTTTATAGTTTGTATGAGGTGGTGACCGCCTCATAGGCAAAAAATAATTGGAGGGGCCCCGACAACGATATTCTCACGCTACACGCCAATTTTTAATTGGGGGAGAGATTTGCGGACCACACGGCGACAGACCAAGGCCTGCCTGTTGATTGCATAAAAAAGAGGGGGCGCTCGTATGTAAAATAAATTTATTTTTTGTGTAATAAAAAAAAAGCACACGCTGGTGGTGGGGTGGGGGCGGGGCGGGGGGGGGAGGGGGAGGGCGGGGACAGGCTTGGCAGGGTTGGGGCGGGCAGAACCAAGCGGGGGGGCGGGGGGGGCACCCAAGTAACACCAGAAACATCTTCTTTGACAAGAATATAAGAAGTTTGTTGTAAAAAAAGTCGTGAGGATGAAATACCAAACATGTCTGGTCTTGAAAAAGTTTTCAGGATGTTTTTCCACACATATTCGGTTCAAACGTGGTACCAGAACAGCGAACACATTTTTGATCTATTTTTGTTCGATCAACTTAAATTTTACTTCTTGAAAACATCGGTGACTGTTTGTCATCTTACCACTACGAACTATTTTTACTCATTTTTGAGTATCCATACTTTTGACTGATTTGAGTCAAACGAACTTCATTTTGGATTGTTTGGAAATAGCGTGTATGCTAGATGTTTGTAAATATGTTGATAGGTTGCATTCAAGATGAATTTTAAACATGTTTTTAACATCCTCATGCAATAGAGAAATCATTCAGAATAGATGGTGAAACCAATACAGTGACGGCTGAAAATATGTTTATTTGAAATACTGGAATAAAATAAAACACTAACTATATGTAAGCTTGTGATGCCACTCACTGATTCAAATAGAAGCCAAATTGGGCATAGGGGTTTATTCAAATGTAGCATAAAGCAACAGTTTGGGAGAATGTTTAGTATTTTTTTTATAAATTGTTACGTTTAATTTGTGGGGGAGTCTTTTGAGATGTAGCTACGCACAACATAATAGAAAAATTGTATTTGTATTTTCATTCGTACTGACATTTCTCGGTTCAATTTCACAACAAAAAACGCAGAAAATTAAAAACGAACATTTGAAAATCAAATGTGTCACTTATTTTTTTACCCGTACTGTAGACTTGTACTGTAGGACTGTAGACTTGGTAAATCGCCATGTTGGTTTTTGTGAATTCCATAAAGAAATCTCACTAAAATTCAACAATTTATTCGGGGTACCTTCTACGTTTTTTAATCCAATCGATGGCGCATGAAACTAAGGAAGGTAAAACCTAAAGTTGCACTGCTAACCTTGAGCCGCATATACAATTTTGATACAACTTCCATGCCCAAAGCAGTTTTTATTTCTCATTTGAAAAAGTAATAAACAATCATCTTTAACGCGTAAAATACCATTATCTACGATATCGTTTCGCCATTAAAATATCTTGTTTATATTTTTTTTACTTTGTTCAGACCGTGCTTGCTTTGTTAAAACATATCATTATGTTATAAGCATGCTGTTCGAAGCATCCATAGAACATAATATTTGTCTTATGGATGATCTACAAAACATCTGGTATGACCTAAAAGATGTTCAAAAATGCCACATTTATTGCGCTTTTTCGGTTATATGCGTGTATGAAATTAAGTTATTGACGTTAGAAAAAAAACATGAGCTTGGTCTATAACGTGTATTACTAACATGAATATGACAAGTGGTGTTACTTGGGAAGGTCCCCTGGAAATTATGGTTAAACAAAATTTTTTTTTGTTGTCCCGGGGGTTGTGGGCCCCCCCTTATGGAGGGAGCGGTTTTTTTTTTTTTTTATTTTTTTTTGGTTTTGATTTTATTTTTTTTTTTTTTTTTTTTTTTTTTTATTGTGGGGGGGGGGGGGGGCTTTGTTTTTTAATTTATTTACTAAGTGTAGGGATTCCCAATATCCTACTGTTATTTGTCCATGGCTCCTGGATAAAGGCGATATCCAGTATGCTCTCCGTGAATCTTTTGCAAAGTACAGCTGTTGCTCCCTTTGTGTGATTCCTTCGAGAACTCTTTTGCAACATGAAGATTTGGTCTGTTGTCGATCTCGCGTCCACAGAACCCGCTTGATAAATTCCCACAAATCTGCTTGCTAGCGGGTATAGACGACGGGAGATAATCTGGAAAAAACAACTTGTGCGCCACATGAGAATAATGATAGCTCGCTAGAGAATGGGCACAGCAAAAAGCAGTCAACGGAAAAGTAGTGTTATTAAAAGGAACATATGGGGAAATCAACAGTAAAACGTTTATTCTATAGGACATCAAAATACAAATACACAACCTATTTTGTTTAGTCAATGGAATGTATTGTATACAAATGTTCGTACCTTTTGTTGTACATGAGTTTTTGTACAGCCGGTTATACCTGAAATGTTTCCCATCAATCACTATTCTATTGGTTTTTCGAAGAATCTTTTTAATCCTTCGGGAAATTATTTTCATTATTAGGAACGTACGAATTCTGAGCCAGTTTAATGGCAAGATGCCAGGTCAGCCCAGAACAGCACCGAACCGTTATGTTTTTGAATGAATGGCAAAAGTCGCTTTTTAAGACATTCTTCCACGTAAATTCCTCCATTTATGGTGCCAGTCGTGATGAAAGTGGGGCTTCTGAGACCGCATTCACACATTGCCTGCCATACGAGAAATTTCCTTTGGAAACTTTGACAGTTCTTTTGCCTAAAAAAATCCTCTTTGAACTGATGTATAAAACTCTAGTCCTGGAATCTGATTTGAATCAGCTTTGCAATATGTATCATCGTCCATTATCAAGCAGTCGTACTTCTTGAACATAAAGTTCTGTCCAGTTGGAATCCGGAATCACTTATTGTGTTGCTGTGGCACGGAAAGTGGCCGCTGCAAGAATTATTTTACAGCAGTTTGTTAACCTAGGCGCTGTGTTATAAATTTTTGTGGTTTGTTAACTTTCTGTGTTATAAATTTCACGATGTTTCGTGCAGTGAATCAAAAGTTATTCCAGATGGAAGCCGAGAGGAGAGAAAACAATCTGCACACCCACGTTGATAATCCGACGTGGTCCGCAACAAAAATCGCAGAAACGTTGATAATCGCCAAATCAACCGTGTATGATGTGCCCAAACGTTTCAGGGATCGAAAGAGCGTGGATCGAGTCATAGCGTCATAGCGGAACATATGACCGCAAGCTGAACCAGAAGGTGTTGAGAACTGTCAGAGCAAACCCTGGAATCGCTCAAAAATACGCTGGTGCTCGCAGTACCGTTAGAAGAATTCGTTTCGTCACCAAACCTTGAGCTCGGAAATTGTACCAGCAGGTTTTGACGAAGTACCAAGGATGCCTGCTCATTGACGATGAAACCTACGTCAAAATGGATTTTGGACAGCTTCCTGGCCAAAAATTCTACATGGCGACGGCTCGAGGAGATGTTCCTGCGAAGTTTAAGTTTGCTTTTGGATGGACTCGAAGCTGTACAAGGAAGAATGCTTCAAAAACCGCCTACTACCTTTCATTAAAGCCCATAAAGGTCCCGTGAAGTGTTGGCCAGATTTGTCGAGTTGCCACTACAGCCGGGAAGTCATCCAGTGGTACCGCAATAATAACGTAGATTTCATCGATAAAAACATAAATCCACCCAACTGCCCACAGTTCCGGCCCATCGAGATAGTTTGAGCAATAATGAAGCGGAAGCTTAAGAAAAGTGGAAAAACGGCCCGGGACGTGACTCAGATGACCAAAATGTAGAACAAATGTGCCAAGGATGTTGACTCCGGAGGTGTGCAGCGTTTGATGGGAGGAATAAAGAAGAAAGTGCGAATTTTCATTAGAAACGAAGAGAAATGATTTGTATTGAATTTTTTTCCTTAAAGTACAGTAAATTAACTTTGTTTTGATATATTGAACTTAGTTAAACGTTAATCCGTTACCGAGATACAGATGACTTTATTATTCCGGATTCTGTATGAACATAGCTTTAGGGTCATTTAGTTTCAGCGCTCTTGTTCTGCGTATCGTTACGATTCGGAGCAACACATGCTTTGAAAGGCTTCAAGCCCGCAGTTTTCTTCATTTGCTGGATGAAGGTTAGAGACATTTTCATTTTTTGTCCGCACTGAGATATTCGGCATTTCCTAAAATTCTTTTACCACCGCCTACCGCTCCGCGACGAATTGAGTGTCTTGATCAGTGGTGCGATATTTTGTTTTCACTTGATGAAATCTGAGGAAATTTACTTCAGTGTGCCAGTCAAATTCACTCTATGCGAGAGCTTCTGAATGTTTTAACCCAATTCTGTACAGGAAGCTTTTTCGTTAGTTCATTCAACGTTGTCCAGGCTGTTATGATTTTAAATCCATGAGCTTTTAGAGTTCATTACCCAGTTCAGAAGTCATTTTCAATTTCAGAAGGATTCACTGAAACTGATAGAAATGTTTTTTCAGTTCAGAAATGAATGACTGAGAGAAGAACAGAGCTGTGAGCTATGCTAAAAGCATTTGTTTCAAGTGACTTAGATATTGATGATATGATGATATAATACTACCATCTATTGTAGCAAGGTAACTTCCTATAGCAGTGGAATAATCTGAAAAACGATTTGATCAGGATTCTATTGTTTGTGATCATCAAGCCCTGTATGAAGAGCCAAAAACGTTTGGGCGGACCCGTAAGCAGATACACTTACGGGAAACCCGTGAATATAGGGAAAAGAATCTCCTTCCAAAGCTAGGTCACACAGACAGCACTAGAATCGAGCCCTCGTTTGACAGAATAAACCCAATAGATGGGGTCAAAGAGCCCGCCCTCGTTCCGCGAAATGTTAACAATAGGGAGGAGGCAGTCCCATGCTCCCTATCCAAATCGTTTAACTTGGGTGCCCTGATGGTCCCTTCCTTTATGTGTTATTTAATATTTAGTATATTTTGTACATGAAAAATTAGGATACCATTATAGACAAGAATGCTAATTTATTCAAATTTTAAACTTAAATGGTACATCCAATGGATTGTTACTGAAAAATAGATAAAAATTAGTTATGTATTAATATCTAATTCTAGTTCTGGAAAACCTGAAAACAGAATAGATCATTCCAAATATCTGAGATAAAATTTCAATAAAAGATATCATTTTATAAGACATGTTGTAATATTTTTCTTTATACTGTTCTAGTAACATTTCAAAGGTAGCAATTGGAGTGATCGAAGAGTCCGGTTTGATGATTTCTGAAATACCGGCTATGTTACCATAATACCACTAAACACAATATTAAAATATAATCCTACATTGCCAGTCTTTTATGAGTATAGTAGTTAAAGTTTAGAAGTGCAATTTTAAATTAAATGTTATGCTGAAATGCTGAAAAACAAATTGAGCCTTTGATGCCTGTCATGTTGCTCCAGGCTCTTACATGGTTTTGGAATGCAAAGATGATTCTAAAGCGTTATTATACATAGCATTTCAAGCTTATTGCTTTCACAAATTGCTTATTGTCTGCTCTCAACTCAGTGTTCCAAATGCACTTCCACAGTTTTTAATTGAGAGCTTTCGATGCCGATGATTCTAATGCGTGCTGAAATTAATAATAAATTAAAAATGGAAAATATACAATATGACTTAAGGTACACGATGTTCAGTCGCACCCCCTCACTTCGCTATTGTCAGATTGACAACATTGCCCAGGCTACGCCCAACCAGCGTCTCCATGTTTCAGCTGGCAGTCTTTTGTGATCATATGACTCGTGGAGGCGTGAGGTAGGAACTTGTGAGGACGAGAGGTCGGTCGCACCCTCCTTCGAAGTTGTCAACTCACCATTTGAAGCCCTTGTTTCAAGTGACTTAGAAATTATTTAAAAACAAGTTATTTAGCACGGCTCTTTCAAACAGATTGAACACAACGTGCAGTGCCATCGAAGAATGAATGCCGTAATTAATAGGAAAGAATTCATATTGCTAAGAAAAGATTTAGATGATAATTGATGGGTCCTCCCTTGGCTCAGTCGGTAAAGGCGCGGCTAAAAAGCAACACCATGCTGGAGGAGGCTGGGTTTGATTCCCGGTCTGAACTAGGAATTTTTCGTTAAGGAAACTTTCCCGACTCCCTGAGCATAGGGTATGATTGTACTTGCTACCCAATCATACACACTTAGAAAATTTAACAGTATTCGGTAATTTTTTGCCGAAATTTCAACAGTTGAACGTTCGGTAATCCGATTTAACGGGTTTCGAGATGTTTTGACAAGTTCCGGTAATATTTTTACAGGAATACTGTAAAGTTTCACTGTAATGCAGTAAATCGGATTACCGAACGTTCAGCTGTTGAAAGTTCGGTAAAAAAATACCGAAAACTGTAAAATTTTCTAAGTGTGTACTAATGCAAAAATGATCAAGGCATCGAAAGCTCTTAATTAATAACTGTGGAAGTGCATTTAGGTTAAGAGTCGACAAAACTAGTCAGGTATGTTTTATTAGAGCCATAGTGGACGGGAAAAGACAGGTTTTCAACGTTGCTTTAGACAAATATATATCGAATATGTATTTATGTCACATAATCGTTTGCCACTGAATCATTCAAGAACTTAAGTTCAATTATGCTAGAATGATGAAATATTGTAAATTTCAATTGCCATTCGATTGTATGATCGAACATCAGGATTTATATGTTGGTACTTCAAAACTTAGTCGCAATCAACCAATAATTTGGTTGAGTTCTGTTCCATTAATTAAAGTGAATGCATATTTAAGTCCCCTACTAGGTTGGTAAATAGGATGATAGTGAGGTTTAAGAGGATTCTGACAATTCTATATCTCATATGTCGAAATGGTCAGGTGGTAAGAACACCGACCTAGTACGCTTGGCGTTCATAGTATGAACCTGGTTCATGAATGCTTTTTTTTTACCGGCGAAAATTTGTCCATCTTAGGTTTTGAAATTTTTTGTTTATGACAATTGTCAGACATAAATTATGTTTCGTAAGCTCCACCTTCTGCGCTTTTTCTATTCTATAGTAGTATCGGAAAAAGTTCTCAATAATTGAAATGGCAACATAATCGTTCGTCACATTGAAGCAAAAATGCATGCAATCAAACATTTCGTGTTTCTTGGGTTGGAACACTAAGTTGAAAGCAAGCAATAAGCTAATTGCGAAAGCAATAAGCTTGAAACGCTAGGAATGAAGAAGAAGTTTATTCATGATAATGTAATATACACTAAAAGTTTACTTTCGTACATTTTTCATTATTATCTCTCGTAAAAACTGATTCCGTTTATTTTTTTGTATCATTTGCGACGCAAGAGTTTCTTAATATTCGCCAAGTTGATTGTTGAACCCAGAGCGGTGCCAATAGCGCCATTTGTGAGCATGAGCATGATTGACCGCCCACGGATGCAATTCCGTTATTTCCCGATCAGCTGTATTTGCACAAAGAACCAACAGATGATGTTTGGGACTAACATACATCTTCAATGTGTAAAAACTGGTGACCCATTATAAAGCAATACCGGCGCCGGCCGTGCCCGAATGCTGGTCAAGTAGGGAATGGGAAGGAACGTGTTGACGTAATACTCGCTTTAGAGGAAGCCGAGAAATCCTCTGCACTTTCACGAGAAATCACTGGGATGTTGGATAGTTGGGGAAGGGTTAGCAGCAGGGTTCGTTTTGGTTAACGATACGCTGAAAGTACATACCTACACCATCCGCAAAAAGCAATAGACCGCTTAAATGTGACTGAAAATAGACAAACATAACGAAAAACAAAACAAAACAAAATAGACAAAATAAAATAAAATAAAATAAAACAGGATATGGTAGAAAAAAATAATTTGTTGCTTTGCAAACCGGCTCTCCTCGATGTCCTAGATGGCCACGTCCTACTGGACCCGCAGCTGCTGCCGTCACACAGTGATTCCAAGGCGGAAAAAAGTCGAAAAATCAACTTCCTCCTTTTACAATAAATATATTTTTTTTTATTTTATACACTATTTGAAATTTATTTTTCCGAAATTTTATAAAGATTGGATGAAAATTGTGCTCTCTACAATATTTCAAAGTAGGGGTCCTACGTGGTCGTGGTTTTTTACTCCCATATAAAATGTATGGAGAATTGGAAAAAAACATCAACTAAGTTTTCAAATGTGAGCACACATGCGCACATATACCACAATAGGCTTATTTTAAAGATTTTTTTGTCAACTTTCCAAAAATATGAGTTTCATCTTGCGCAAACTTGCGCAAGTACGGTTCCGGGAGGCCAAAGTCCTGGAATGTGTGGAAAACCCGTAAGATTGGTAAATACATATATCTCGCACTAGATTACCACGGTTTTTTTCCCTTCTTTCAAAGAAGTGTAAATACATATATCTTAGAAAATCGACATTTGATCCAAAGCCTGAAGGGCCGATTGTTATATACAACGAACCCAGCTCAATGAACTGAACATGCCTGTGTGTGTGTCTATGTGTGTGTATAGTGTATGTGTGGAACGAAATTTCTAACTCAGTTTCCCAAGCAACTACTGAACCGATTTGAATGAAACAACCGCCAAATGAAAGGTACTGTGGTTCCATACGAAATATTATTAAAATTGGTTGACTGGTTTCGGAGATACCCCCGGGGAAGTGGCCAATTTCTGACTTAGATCAAAACCCGTCATGTGACACCTCAAATTACATGAGAATACGAAAATTAGTTCAATGGTGATGATATCAAAAGTCCGGATCCACATTGATAACATCCGGGTTAATGTTCCGGCTACTCCCGGTAAAGTGGCCAGATTCGGATTTGGATCAAAAACCTATCATGCAACACATCAAATAACATGAGAACTCAAAAATAAATGCAATGGTAATGTTATGAAGTATCCAGGACTTCAATGACCTCATCAGGGTTCGTATTCCTATTACTTCCTGGGAAAAAGTGTAAGATCACACGATACGTGTATAAATTTAGGTTTATATTTTGAAGTAAATTTACATGTAATGTGGGAACGAATTCACTGTAGTTACTCCTTTTGCGATTTCGACTAGTCACTGCATGGTCCTCCAGATCATCCAGAAAATCTGAAGTGTTGTGTTTTTTTTTTTTTTGCTGATGAAGATTTGATACTGTTTATCTTCCAGAAGCTATTATTTCAAACCAAAAAAATGCGATCTTGATAAGCTGAGTTGAATGGCATATAACACTCGGTCCTTCGACCCTCGAATCAAAACTCGATTTTCCAAGCTATTTGTATACCCTCCTTTTGTAAGAGGGGTAAAATAGATGCATGCACAAATTTTGTATAAATCATTACAATCATTATAATGACTTAACGTAAAATTGTCTGAATTTTCCTAAATGAAATTTACATGAAAATTGTAATCGCCACCAAAACAATAAAAACTGGACATTTCCATGCTTGATTTTTATAATAAGATATAATTTTTTATATTCATACATTTTCTTAGAACTATAATTCATTATTTTTCATTTTCTTTCGCCATTTCAAAAATTAAATCGCTTCAGTGGTTCAAAAGTTATAATTATTCGAAAAATATATATTTTCTAAGATTTCGTTTTTTGGACCACTCTATCTCAAAATGGGTAACCCTAATGACAGAATGAAAAATTGGCATCATATATTTTTTGCAAAGGAACAAACTTACCAAATATTGCGAAATTTTTTGATTGGTTTGGAATTGCTGAATTATCAAATTTTACGGATGTTCCGGAACTTCCGGAAGACCACTCAATGGCCACTCAGAGCCATAAACTATTCTCCACATGGCTTTAATTCTTACATTTTATGTACAAATGGTTATGAAAAACATCTTATTGCTTTAGGACGAAACTAATGAATTTACCATTTCATCGGATGTTCCGGATTTTCCAGGGGACCATAAACTGGCCATATCTTGAAAGCGTGGCTTAATATGACATTTTAGATAGCATATTTGAAATCAGCGGCCCAAAATTACTTGTAAACACATAACTTAGCTATGTAAAATCAATGTTTAGACTTTTTTCCGCATTTTGTATGGAATGGAATCACTGTGCGTCGGTACTCGTCCACATCAACCCGGCCGTCACCGAAGTGTCGGAAACCTTCCGGTAGTAACATGATATCTGTGTCTAATACACTCTTCTTGCACCGATTAATTTACAAACTAGGCCTGCACACCGAATCAAAATTCACTTTGGCACAGTTGTGGTATTTTCCTCTAAAATCTAGTTCTAGATATTGGCACTTGGTTGCAGGAAACAGACTCAATAAGAAAAATAAACTCGCTTATGACCTCTAACTTTACACGGTTGCTAAACAATACACACTCGAGCGGTGGCAATAGCGCCATTTGTTTGCTTAAACCCTTCTCATTCGATGCTTTTTAAGGACATGTTGTTAACAAGTGTGCCATTTTCGTCCAGCAAAACTACTTCCACTGCTCGCTTCGGATGCTTTGAGCGAAAATGACGGATTGTGTTGCCCTGATCATAGGTAGCCTGCTCGGAGGTGCATTTGCTGCGAGAGTCAATTGCGCACCTGGCTTTCGGTCCATTCCTGAGGACGTATTGACCGACAATTTGGGTGAGTGTCTGGTTACTAGTCCGCTTCCTAGACACTTTTTTTTCTTGGCTGGGATGGTTCAGGCTCCATTACGTATAAATTTAACACTAATTTTGCTTGTCACAACCACTTTTGAAAATGTCACCCACTTGGTTGGATACTGATCAGACTGATTCGTTTGTCTCAATGAATGGAATGCTCGTGTGACAGATGGCACTGAATGAATGAAGCTTTCGCAGAGCTTCTGTGACAAACATAAACATGGTGCATGAGTGAACCTCAAGCTATCTCATAGCTGCATTCGTTGTTTTTAGTGCTGGTATGAAAATGATACAGGTGGCTCTGGAGCTTTGGCAGTGTTGATGGTTCATTTTCATCACGTCAGTTTCGATATTTTTGCACTGAAAAAAATGTATTCTTTCTTTCACATTGAATTGCTGAAAATTCGCACCCCTGATCATGATTGCCACCCGAACCGACCAATCTCTTTAACGTTAAGCGCCTTTGAAAGGTTTTTAGCACTTTAGTAACCATCGATTTTTCGATATTCAGCGACTTTGCAACACTGCCGTGCGACATATCTAGATTTTCCACCATTTTGGCAAAATTATTTCACGCACGCGTTCATTATTCGACGCCATTATACAGAATAAAAGTGACTGTGGCAAAACGCATTTTCTATCATAGCACACATCATTAATATTTATATAGTGGTGCTCGTATTAGCCAATGCAAACACAAAGAAGACTGTATTATGGCATTTTCGATGATATTTTTTGCTGTGTGCATTATTTAGTTCTTACCCAAGTAACATTTAAAGTTTTATGAATTCCTTCAAGGGTTTTATACAACGACATCCATAGAACCCTGATCAAGGCATATTTGTTTTTATTGCTTCCCTCAAAACCTCATGAAGACTTAAATGTGCCCAGAGTGGGCCATCTGGTGAGATTCTGAAGGGTATATTCAAGAGGCAGTTCTAGATTGGATTAAAAAATAAAAAGATTTTATTAGGACCGAATTAAAAACAGTTTGAAAACCATAGGTAAACTACAAAAAAAAGCAATTTGACATCTATAAAAGGCTCTTTCGTGCCAGTTCCAGTAGACCCTTGCCCAAACTACTCAAAACAGTTTTATTTGTATTAAAATCGTATCAATAAATTTTATTCACTCTCAACAAATTCATTTCGACAAAAATAACTCTGATTGATGTAAAAAATTATACATGTCAAATAAAACGTTAGTATTTTCAAAGTGAAATATTTATCGCAGCTTGATTTATCATATTTTGTCACTAGTTTCAACCTATAGTGCTCAAATTTTAAGTGCCAAATTAAATTCATTGTGTAAATTGCTTGAAAGAGCTGAAAAACTAGATGCGCCTTCAAAATACGTTGTACCTTCTAAAAAAAAAAAAATATTGAGAAAAAGTGTAATTCTTTGTTAGAGATAAATGTTTTGCTCAATCACTCTATACTTTTTTTTATCCCACATGAACTGCCGTACAGCAATAAGGCCGTGTCAAAAAAAATATCATAACATATGGAAATTATAAACTTGCATGAAGATTAAAATAAAAATGGCAGCGGCATTGACATTGATTTTTCATCAGTCCTTATTGAAAAAGCTGTTTTGTTTTCATGAAAGCATCTATAAACAAATGATGTTTTGAAATGGCATTTATGAAAATATTTTTAAGGCTTCATTTTTTTTTTGCAATGCTTATTGGCTATATGCAAGACCGTTTAGCTGTCAAACAGCTTATTTGGTAACCAAACTGCTGCCAGAAAAGAGTTTTTACAGCTCAAGCTACACTAAAAGTTAGTCCGCAGGAAGAAAGTTTATACGAAAGAATACGGGAAAGCAATGCCGCATACGAGGCGAAACATGCCTCAAGATAATTCCTGTTCGGGAGACTGACTGATGTTGTATTTTTTTTCAACTACCTTAATTGATGGCTAGTTGGCAAAAGGCTATTCAGAATGCTCAAGAAGTTTTGCTTAATATTTCGCTTAAACGTGCTATTTTTATCACTTTTCTCAGTTTGTTGCTATACGAATCCATCATTGTTTTATTTCATTAAAACAACATTGGTAGAGCCTCTTATCATAAACTTTATGTAGTACAAAATGCAACAATATATGCTCTATGCTCTTGTCAGAATCCAAAGGGCTTAGTGATGGTTTTGGTACTGATAAAGCGTGCTTATGAAATATTTTATCATGACTCTGTTAAACAAATATGAAGGAGCTTTATTTTTGAATTACTAAACGGTTTTATGAGGGAATAGAGTTCCTCGTCAATTATTTTTTAAAGCTAGACTGTTTTAGATTTCACCTTCCTGCTAGAAAAAGTTGTATAAACAGCCTTAAGAAAAATAATTAACTATACATCTCACACATCACTGAAAGCTGCTTTTTAACAACATAGCATGTCGATTGCAATGATAAAACCCTTATAAATTTAAACAAAGGCTGAAAGGCAGTAGGATTGTTACTTGGGTAGTCCAGCTTGTCACATATTTTGTAGATTGGGTATATACTTCCATTTTTCACTAACCTGAATGCTGTTCAGTATCAAAGATCTTGCCTAGGAGTGGATGCAGACAAGTGGCCGACTTATATAGGCCCTTTTTCATAAGTTCTGCTTTGTTCTTCCTAAGCTACTCGATGATATCCTTAACTTCACCTATCATGGAACCCCTCGACCACCGTAACAATTCTTCTAGCTATCCTGGTGTTCCAACTCACGTTCATCTGTCAAAATAACTCCATCCACATTATGCTAACTTATCTCGGCTCGTGGCACGAAGCTTTTTCAGGATTAATTGAGTTTCTTCTACTATTTTTATCAATAATTTTCATCGAAAAAATATATTCTTTGGGATACGACCACCAGTTGGATGAAACGATGCGGTTTTGTGAGACATACCGAGCGGTTGATGAAGAACCAAGCCAAGCTCTTGATAATCTTCAACCTTCGACTAAAGATCAAGAAATCGATAACAATGAAGTTGAGAATATAAAAAAAGAAAGTAAGTTTCATGCGACGGTGATATTCATTCATGCTATATGTTTATTTAATTCATTATTTTTCAGAAGTGGTTCCTTCATTACGATCATTCACATCAGTGGATCAATAACGAGGCCAATGGAAAAAAAACCAAGACGCATTGGACGAAATAAACTGTACGAAAGAAAAGTTCAATTCAGCATTAACGGAATAATCAACTGAGAATTTATTCGGGAATCTTCCTAAGTCATGGTGGGTGAATGAAATCAATGAAAAACTCAACGTATCGTGGAATTTGAAAAATAAAAAAAAACCATACATCAAAAGTCTTTGAACTTTAAAAAAAATGTATCTTCATATCAACATTCTCCGTATGCTCATTATCATGTTTAAGCTAATTTTTACCGTTCAACCCTTTATAATATGTGCTTTTTGAATTTAAACCAGAATTTGAGGCGTACGGCACACTGTTTAGTGAAAACATGTTATGAGTGCACTTTTGTAAAAGACTATTGGAATTAATATAAGCTTTTCTCAACGTATCAAAAAAAATTTGCTGTCCACCTTGCCCATAGAATTTTTTTTTTTTAATTTTTATAATGGAGAAGGTTTTGCAAAATATTTCCCAAACATTCATTGTTTAATAGTATATTGTTAAGAGCGCAAAATGTCTTGATAAAATCAATGAATTCTAATTACCCTTTCCCTGATCGTGTTACGAGAAATTTCGGTAATCAAAAAAAAAATGGTTGAGCTGATAGCAGACAAAACATGACCATTCAGAATTTAAAATAAAAGTGTTGTATTAAACATGCTTCAAATACCTGCCTTTCTTCCCATCCTTTGTATTGCTATTCCTATTAACCTCGAGACGGCCGCGAGTAATCGGTTCTGTCCCCTTAACGTTAGTTTTAAGATAATGGATGTATACAAAAATGAAATCTTGGCTCTGTAAAGTTAATTCGATTGAGCCTGTACAAATAAATGATCTTAAAAAAAAAACATGACCGATTTCGGTACATCCTCTGATTTTAATTTTTGAATTTGCATTTCAGTATAATTCAGATAGCTGCAACTCAACGTCAAATCTGATTGTTGGTAATGATCATTTAACTGTATTTTTTTAACCCGAAGAAAACCTACAATTCTCCCACATTGACGCCAGCCACTGTAATTACTTTTTCACTAACTGTATGTCATTTCTGCACGGCACATTATTCATTTCATTCAGAATGCGCACGTATCACAGATCATTACCGCCGAAAACCACATATGATTCGAAGAAGACGACACATTCGATATGCACAGGAAATTTCATGCTCACCTAGCTACGGAGAATGGCGCAGCTCTCTCCTTGCTTCCTCTGCACTCTAAATATTTAAAACTCTTCAACGATAGCATGTGCACATGCAAAACAACTTTTACAATTTTGCAAAAAAAAAACATCTTGCAGCTAGAACTGAACCGGCAGTACGCCGAATTACCTACAAATCATCAGCCAGCAAAACATCTTGTGCGCACTGGCAAACACAGGAAGCTACAAATTATGTGACATTAAATTTACACGGATCGGAACACGTTTCGAAACACAGCAACCGATGGTGCTCTGATGCACCCGCGTTTAAAAACCTGAAAATAAAAATAATAACAGCGTAGGTACGTTTGGATGTTTGTTGGGCACCGCGCGAGTGGCGGCGCGCTCAGAGAACATCAGGAGTAGGGTTTTTACGATTTTCTGGAACCAACACAGAGGCCGAAGCCGTGTGCGATCTCCGGAAGGTGGTGTTTATGCGATTCCGTTTCGAAGACTATAATTTTGACACCATTCGTCTTCGATTCCGACCAAATGGTGGCGAGTTGAACAAATGTGCTCGAGGAAAGAACTTTTAACACCACCGATGCCGTCGTCGTCGTCGTCGTCGCTGTTGGTGATGGTTAAAAGGTAGCAAAGAAAATTAGGGATTGCATGATACAATGTTTTTTTTTAAGCCTTCGTTTTCGAGGATAAATTTGAAGTCAAATAATTACTACCGGGCGCATTGACTGGGCGGAGGTTTCCGTGTCTATCTGTTCTGTGAGGTTGTTAAAATGATGAACAAGTTTAATCATTTCGACACGTAACCGCGAACAAAAAAATACAGTAATGATGTTTACAAAGTGTCGGCTCCAATTATGAGCCTGAAAACATGGCATATTTTATTCCGGTATTATTTTCCGAAAATTGTCCATTTCAACTGAACCAAATTGTTCATCACCTTTTCCTGAAAACGGAAAACAAAAAAAGCAGTAAAACAAAGCACTCAACCCTAGACTCTGAAGCAGCTGAACCGACGGCCAGCGGTGAAAAGCAGAAACGAAAATATTTTAATTCCACATCTCAAACCTCCAGATTCTTGGTGCGCTTGGTTTTCCGCTGCTTTCTTCCTCCCGCACGAGACCCGCAGATTGGACTTTGATGAGTTGCCAAACAGCGGCTCGGGCAACATCGTGCTCATACAGCCTCTCGTTGTCTGTGCCACAAACGACTGGTTCTTTGTCCCAACCCAACACGGGCCGCGCCTGGTCCAGAAACCATTGCATTGCTGCTTTTGTCGAACTTGATCAAATATTTGTTCATAATTAGTTTAAAATATTTAAATTGTGAAGACGGCTCTGCACGCTGTTGGCCGACTGCTGCTGCTGTTGCGGGGCGCTGTTCGTTCATTTAGGTAGCATTTCGCTTTGTCGAGTTGGATTTGTGTTATTTTTTCTTTGAATGAATTTTGTTATGGCAAAAAATGGGTGCTCTAGGTGTACTTGGAAGCTTGACAGAGTCGACAAATGATGTCACGATTGTCTCTAGTTTTGCGGCAGTTTCTACAATCTTTCATCGAAGGATCACGAGAGACGATGTTCATTTTACAAGCCGAAAATAGCGATTTAGCAGACCACCAGTGTTTCAGATGAAGATGTTGGCGTTTCCGGAAATTTATAAAAGGCCGGTCATATGAGGCCCTACCAAACTGTTAATATCTTACGAACCTTCCACATCGGTACACTTGAAAATTACCACACCACAGCACATCTTATCACATATCTATCATGTTTCTATTGGTGGAAGGCACGGCTCGGATATTCTCAACGTTAGGACCCATCGTAGAGCAAACTTTGATTCAGACCACTATCTTGTAATGGTCGAAGTGTACCCAAAGTCATAACTGAGTACACGTGAAGCTTTGATGTATTTATTCTGGATAATTGAGGGCTGGTGGAAGATCCGCTTGAGGACTGCTACAGAAGTACTAAAGGCAGCAGAAAGTGCCTTAAGTTTTGTGGAATGAAATCGCCAAAAAAAAACTACACTATGTGTCAGAATTTCAACTTAGCGAACAAAATTAAAAGCTCAAAAAGAGAAGCAGTCCGAAAGTTCATGTATTCAGCGCTGTTTCTTCATAAAATATGTTTTATACTTTTTCACTAACAAGTAGTCCGTTAAGGTATCACCAAATTTAACATTTTAACAATTATAACTTAAATACTTGAAATCTTAAATGATGTTATTTGTCTTAGTTAAATTACTCTTTCTCCAATTTGGAAATTCCACAGCCTACTGTTCATAGGCGTAGCCAGGATTGTAAGTAGGGGAGGGCAAGCTTTTTTTTAAGAGAGAGAGAGAGAGAGAGAGAGAGCGGATTACCTTTCTTGTCAACGCTAACCCAAAGTATTTTACAATATCCGGCCGATTTTGGCAACAAGATCATTCATTTAGTTTCGTTCGTTTGTTTCTTTGTTGGAATAATGTCTAACTTAATTACTTTTAAAACACTTTCGATTGCCCATTTATGGTACTATTAAATAACAATGAATCAAACAACTGCTTGAAACTGCAAATAATTAAAAAAAAACATTGCGCAATTCACACAATGTACTCTAATATTTTTTTTTTTTTGGTTTTTTTTTTTAAAGGGTGATACGGTCAAAATTTGGTCAAGGGAAAACGCGTGTAAATCGGTGAAATCGTTTATTTAAAAAATCAAATTAAATTTCTTTTTCAAGTTCAATTAGTATGAAATTCAGGAAAAATATTCAGTTAGGCTTCCGCTTTTCCAAATCCGAATTGCCGGGCCTTACGCTTGACTCCTGCCATCAGATTTTGTACAGCCACCTTGTCCACCTTCTTCGCCGCAGAAAGCCAGTTTGCCTTGAACTGCTGCTCGTCCTTAGCAGTTTTTTTGGTCTTCTTTAGGTTCCGCTTGACAATAGCCCAGTATTTCTCAATTGGGCGGAGCTCTGGCGTGATGGGAGGGTTCTTGTCCTTGAGAACCACCTGCACGTTGTTGGCGGCGTACCACTCCATGGCCTTTTTACCGTAATGGCAAGATGCCAAATCCGGCCAAAACAGTACGGAACAACCGTGTTTCTTCAGGAAAGGCAGCAGACGTTTATTCAAACACTCTTTCACGTAAATTTCTTGGTTGACAGTCCCGGAAGCTATGAAAATGCTGCTTTTCAAGCCACAAGTACAGATGGCTTGCCAAACCAGATATTTCTTTGCGAACTTTGACAGTTTCGTGTGCTTGAAAATATCTGCTACCTTTCCCCTTCCTTTTGCCGTATAAAACTCCTGTCCCGGAAGCTGCTTGTAGTCGGCTTTGACGTAGGTTTCGTCGTCCATTACCACGCAGTCAAACTTCGTCAGCATCGTCGTGTACAGCCTCCGGGATCGCGCTTTGGCCGTCGTATTTAGTTTATCATCGCGATTTGGAGTCACTACCTTCTTGTAAGTCGATAGTCCGGCTCGTTTTTTGGCTCGATGCACGGTTGTAGACGATACACCCAGCTTATTTGCGGCATCTCGGAGAGATAGGTTAGGGTTTCGCTTGAAACTACCGGCAACTCTCTTTGTCGTCTCAGCGGCTTCCGGTTTTCGATTTCTCCCCGATCCAGACTTCCTGGCTGTCGACAAACGTTCCCCAAACACTTTAATTACATTTGTAACGGTTTATTTGGCAACTTTTAGCGATTTTGCCAACTTTGCGTGCGAGTAGCTCGGATTTTCGCGATGCGCGAGCAAAATTTTGATACGCTGCTCTTCTTGCTTGGACGGCATTTTGACAACTGAAGAGTGAATTCCAAAATCAAAATAGGAGCAACATTCTACACACACACACCTTCAAAATGAGGGGTGTTCAGGTTTTTTAAATGCAAAATTGAAAGAAATACGTCAAGTTGATATTGACCAAATTTTGACCGTATCGCCCTTTACGACAGACACTATGAATGGTCCAATCTACGTGAAGGAGTGTCTGCAAAAATCAAACTACACTCAGTAGCAAAAAAAAGCCGAGCAAAATTTTGCTTCCAAAAAACGCCATGTTCAACCTTCTGTAACTTTGTCAATTATCAATAGTTTTGCCTGAAAATTTGACAACATTATAATTAATGTATAGATCTTATGTGACTTAAATTTAATGTTGATAAAATTCACAAATTTGAAGTTTTCATAACATATTTGAAAAAAGTCGGTTTTGGCGATACCAATTTCCAAAAGCCGTATTGATGTGAAAACTTTAGGTAACATATTTAAAATTTCACCATAGACTAAAAAAATGTAGCAAACAATATGGCCAAAATTTGAACTGTTTCCATCGAGTGGTTTGGACTACAGCTGGAAAAATTGAAAAAAATAGGTAGCAAATTAAAATTTGTACAATAACCTAAAAAGATATAGAAAATAATGTGGCCAAAATTTGAACTGTTTCCATCAAGTGGTTTGGACTACAGCTGGCGTTAAAGTTGACGCACCTACATGAAGATTTTTCCTTTTCACACGGTATTGACCTTGCTGAAATATCGGTGCAAAAAAAAGCCGAGGCGAATTTATCTTCTTAATACAAACGATTTGTTACGCGTGAAATATCTCAAATAACTAGTGCAACCCACGAAGATATGGCATACCGTATTAATTGGTTTGTGGAAACTACGTATACAGTATTATACAGTATTATTATTTTTGCACCGATATTTCAGCATGGTCAATATCGGGTGAAAAATGGAAATACTCTTGTTGGTGCGTCAACTTTAACACCAGCTGCAGTCCAAACCACTTAATGGAAACAGTTAAAATTTTGTCCACATTATTTTCTGTATCTTTTTAGGCTATTGTAAAAAAAATTATATGCTATCTAATTTTTTCACATATATACGGATTTTTGAAATTGGCTTTGGTTAATGTCATGTATTCAACATGCTGACACCAAACGTTTCGAGCGCTACAGCCGTAGTTGTTTGATTTGGTCCGTTACAAGGTGGCGCTTTACTCTTGCCCTAGACGAACATTTCAAGTAATCTCTGACCAACCGTTGCATGGTAGTTTTTGAAATATCGGCTTCCATAGCCAATTTCCGGATCGATCTGATAGGATTTTGCCTCACTTTGTCGCTCACTGATCTGATGACCTTCGGTGTGCGAGCGGATCGTGGACGGTCTCTTCCCGGCTTCGGTGGAAGTGGTCCATCAAGGAGTGAACGTTGGATACGGTTAACGGTAGCCAGGTGGCATCCCACAATCGTTGCAATTTGTTTTAGGGGCTTTTGGGCGAGCAGCAAACTAGTCACAACCTCCTTTGCGTACATTTTTCTCAACTTTGTTACTCGCGAACCATTGTTTTGTTTACATCGTCTCAGAGTATACAGTCAGATTATTGCACACACGCAATAAAAAAGTAAAAATAAGTATTATAAACTTTCGCATTTTTTTATGGGACATACTGTAACGTTTGCGTTTAAAAAAAATGGATAAAGATAACAAATTATTCATGGGTTTACCTTCACCCGCACTGGTGAAACTACCCATGCAGCATCAATCATAGTAACCCATGAGTCAGTAGACAAAATTTGACAGCTCTATCAGTCGAACTCTAACCGTGATGGCAAAAACAGTGAAGCAACTCCGTTCAGAAGTGTGCGCGTTCAAAGAACGGCACCCCGCCGCGTCGAAAATGAACAATGTGCGGCACTTTGTGGACGCCGGATACGTCCGTTCCGGCATCTACAACATCTTGGCACTATTAGACAACGGCAGCGGGGTAAATGCACCCTTCTTTTTGGGGAAATGCTCCTTAAACTTTGGAAAAATGCTCCTTAGATGCGTTTGCCCGGTATAATTCAATCGGAGGTATTAACCTAATGGTTAGCGTTTGCCGGTTGTTTTGACGGGTTTTAAGTTTCTTTAAGATTGTATAGCGCAATCTTCAAGGTAGTTTTGACGGATTTAAATTTCATTTTGATGGGTTCTATTTTTTTTTTTTTTTATTTACTTATTTATTTACATCTAGTATATCATTTCGTTGCATCTGGTCCTACAGGGTTACCCAATAATCGGACGATAATACAAGAAGGCAAACTATAAAATCTAAACATCAGTTATCACTTACGTTAACAGCTAATCCCGGATCATCCTTTTGAATTGATCAAAGCTGATAAAGATATCCACGTCATTGTATACATTATTATAAGGCTATAAATTAAAAGGATAGTTGACAAGCTACAGAGTAATGAGGGAAGAATTTGTTTTGGAGGGATTTTTTTGATGTTTTTCTTTCTAATATAAATAACAATACATTTATATATTTTTTACAATTCAACCACTTTGGTCGAATCAATGCAAAGGTGTGCTTCAAAATCTGTTTTTATTCAATAGTACTTTTGTTGTCAATAGAAGCTTATGCCGCGCTTTTAGAACAACAAAATGTATTGTTGGTTCAAAAATAAAGTCGGTATTGTTTAAGTAAATTAAAATTATGGGTAGGCCATGAGTCAACAATAAAATCTGTTGAAGCTATACAAAACAATTTTTCTCAGCGTGTAGATGTACCATTTGAAAATTGCGCGAATTGGTGATACAAATCGTCTAAGATACATTTCGTTTAGTAGATCATATTTAAATAGTACGTCTCCATTTATCGAAGCTTTTGCAATTGGTCTGAAATCAAAAGATAAACATAATCCATTTTCCTTAAAATTTCAGATTTTTTGCACCACTTGCCTTAAAAGTGTTTCATTTATCCGCCACTCCCATAAGACAACACATACGATTGACCATCAAAGGAACCAAAATTTGAAGTTCCAGTTCCAGTTATGACAAACGTGATTAATAATACAAAAACAAAGTTTTGGCTCAGTTTCGATATTTTTCCTTCAAAATATGGATCGAAAGCTTTCATTTGAGATACTGAAAGTGGGGTTTTTCCCAGAATTTTTAAACTTAGTTCTTAACTAGTACTATAACTTGCATACAGGAAATTTTATTGATGCTAATTCTTATTCACTTTTGATTTTTTTTATCTTGGTTATTTTGTTACGTAACGATTTTAAAATCCCGCCTCCCCCATATTTCACAATAAGTAACGGTTGGTCAAACCCCTCCCTCCCCTTCATTCGTTACGTAATTTGTGCTCAAAGCCTTGTAGGTCTGACATAAACGTGATAAAGGCGCTGATTTCCCCAAGTTTGTTCTTGACCTTGGTAAGCAGAATAGACCCACCCACCGTAGACCATGCGTAGGGAAGCGATAGTTGAGTTCGCTAGTAAGGACGGAATTTGTAGGAAAAACAAAAAAACCGGGAGAGTCAGTGATTCCATTCCATACAAAAGGCGGAAAAAAGTCTAAAAATGGAATTTACACAGCTAAATAATTTGTTTCCAAGTAATTTTTTGCCGCTAATTTCAAATATGTTATCTAAATTGTCGTATCAGACCACAATTTTGAGATATGGCCACTTTATGGCCTCCTGAAGTATCCGGAACATCCGATAAAATGAAGAATTCTTTAGTCTCGTCCTAAAGCAATACGATTCTTTACAAAACTATTTGTACATAAAATGTAAGAAGCATGCGATTTGGAGAACAATGTACGGCCCTAAGTGGCCATTTCATGGTCTTCCGGAAGCTCCGGAACATTCGTAAAATTTGATAATTCAGCGATTCGAAACCAAAAAGATGAAGTGGATCTTAGAATTCTGCAATACTAGGTAGGTTTGTTTTTTTTTCATTTTGTCATTAGGGTGATCCATTTTAAATAGGGTGGTCCAAAAAACAAAATTTTAGAAAATATATATTTCTAAAGAATTATAACGTTTGAACCATTGGACCGATATTCAATTTTTATCATGAAAGTATATGAAAAATAATAAGTTATTGTTTTAAGAATTAGTATGAATATAAAAAAAATCTTAGAAATAATTAAAGAATTGTCCAGTTTTTATTATTTTAGTGTCGACTACAATTTTCAAGTTTATTTCAATTAAGGAAATTCAGACGATATAACGTTAACTCATTATAATGATTTAATCCAATTTTACAAAAGAAGGGTATACAGATCGCTTGGAAAATCGACTTTTGGTCCGAGGCCCGGAGTACCGAGTGATATATAACATTCAACTCAGCTAGTCAAGATTGTATTTTTCGGGTTTTAATTATCAACTTATCAAATAAACAATAACAAAACTTCATCTGCATGCTTTCTACTAGGGTCCCTATAAAGAGTCACGCCAAGAGTGAAACCAAATCTACCTATCGGGGCTACCTATCGAGCAGCCCATTTGAATCATACATGCACGCAAAATAAGAACTAATCGAAATAAGTGTTGCATGTTCCACTTGGCGTGACTCTTTATAGGGACTCTACTTTCTACGACGCAGCAAACATGGTAAAATAAGTTTAACGTATGAAATGACAAAAATAACTGAAATTTATTACTTTGAAAATGCGCAGTGGCAGTGCATCTTTCCAAGGAGCCAGGATGCAGGATCGTTTCTCTTTAAGAATCCCGGGCATTGTATCAGCAATCAGTTTTCTAAGCAATCTTTTTTTCTTTGTTAAATTGATCGTGTTATCTAGAACGAAAGTGATGACAACTCTTCAGTATTCCGCATATTCCGGATGATCGGAAGACATCAGTAACCAGTGAATCAAAATTGGTTACAAGAGTGTTCGTTCTCACGTTGATGTAAATTGATTTGAAAACAAACATAAATATCCACATATCGTGAGGTCTGACCATTTTAACACTTTCCTGGGAGTACTAAGAATAAGAACCAGAATGTGATCATAATGGTCCTGGAAACTTGATATCATCACCATTGCACTTATTTTTGAGTTCTCATGTTATTTGAGTGTCACATGATGGGTTCGATCGAAAACTGAATGTGGCCACTTTCCCGGGAGTAGCCAGAACATCAACCCGGTGAGGCCAATGTAGTTCTGGACTTTTGATATCATGACCATTGGACTTATTTTTGAATTCGCATGTAATTTGAGGTGCCGCGTGATGGGTTTTGATCTTAGGCCAAAATTGGCCGCTTCCCGGGAATCTCGGAACCATGACCGATTCTTTTTAAAAGCAAAGTATAGACTACATACCTTTCATTTGGTGGTTGTTTCATTCAAATCGGTTCAGTAGTTGCTTGGGAAATTGAGTTAGAAGTTCGTTACACACATCACTACCCACACACACACACACACTGATTCAGTGCATCGAGCTGAGGTCGTTGATTCACACTCGGTCTCGGGTTTGGGTCAAAAGT
Organism: Aedes koreicus; assembly: GCA_024533555.2. Taxonomy (NCBI): domain Eukaryota; kingdom Metazoa; phylum Arthropoda; class Insecta; order Diptera; family Culicidae; genus Aedes; species Aedes koreicus. Next base: position 293,521 of record JAHHFK020005841.1, read on the forward strand.
CGGTTTCCAAGATATATATTATTTTTCCTTCTAAGAAGGGTAAGACCTTGGTAATCTAGTATGAGATTTATGTATTTACCAATTTCAAGGGTTTCCCAGACATTCCAGGACTTGGCCTCCCAGAACCGTAGTTGCGCAAGTTTGCGCAAGATGAAACCCACATTTTCAGAAAGCTGGTAAAAAAATCTTCAAAATAAGCCTATTGTGGTGTATGTGCGCATGTGTGCTCACATTTGAAAACTTAGTTGAAGTTTTTTTCCGATCCTCCATACATTTTATATGGGAGTAAAAAACCACGACCATGTAGGACCCATACTTTGAAAAATTGTAAAGAAAGCCCGGTTCCGAAAGGCTGACGACCCTGAGCGACAAGAAGCTTCAAAGGATGCTGACGAGGACGACCGAGGGAAAAGTGGCTACATCGCAGCGTGCGCTTGGCCGGGAGGTCGGTTCAATCGACCAAACAGTGAAAAAGTACCTGGCGAACATGAACATACATGTCGGGAAGCGGAAGTCGCGTCCACTGGTTTCGGAGCTGCCGGCAATGATGCAGCGGCAGCGGCTGAATAAGATGGTCAACTCGATTTTAATCAGCGAAAAGGGGATGTCAAAACCGCTCTTCTTTCGCTCCGGACTGGCCGTGAACTAGGAAATTTATTGTACGAAATGCCTGCCGGTAGTTGCGTCGTTCATCAAGAAATACCATTATGGCGCACACGCGGTGTTCTGGCTGGATCTGGCGTCGGCCCACTACTAGAAGCGATCGTTGGAGAAGATGGAGCGGCTGAATATCAATGTGCTACCCAAGTCGGCGAACCCGCCAAACGTCCCCCAGCTTGGTCCCATCGAGAATTTCCGGGTCAATCTGAAGTAATGATCTACTCCAACAATTTTGTCGTAAAAACTGTGGAGAAATTGATAAATAAAACGAAGAAAGAACTCATAAACATGCCTACACATATGTTTTCGTCCGCCATGGCGAATGTTTCAGTTAACTGCTGGAAGACCGCTCGCAAGGGCTTAGAATTTTTTTTGCAAGTAAGCTTAAATAATAACCTTCCATGGGGAACTTATCAAAAGCCATTATCTGACTTAGCTTTTTTTTATCACCATCCGAAAAAGTCAAATTTTTAATGCAAACGTTATAGATGTTTATTGAGATGTTTATTAATAAATTGGGATGGCAAATGACTCAAGGGTGTTCCGATCAAAATTTGGTCAAACAGTAATGTGTGTGAGTTGATCTTAGTTTTTATCAATAAGTCAAATTATTTTTCTTTTTCAAGTTCAGTTTATACAGAATACAGGGGAAATATTCAGCTAAGCTTCCTTTTTACCGAATGCGAATTGCTCTGTCTTTCGTTTAACATCTGCCACAAGATTTTGTACAGTCTCCTTGTCCACTTTATTCACCGCAGAACGCCAGTTTGCCTTGAGCTGTTTCTCGCTCACAACAGCTTTTTGGGTCTTCTTAAGGTTCCGCAGCTTATTTGTGACATCTTGGGCGAAGAGGTTGGGGTTCCGCTCGAAACAGCGAGCAACTCTTTTTCTCGTCGCTGTGGCCTCCGGCTTTCGATTTCTCCCCGATCCAGCTTTCCTGGCTGTCGACAAACGTTCACCGAACACTTTTATTACGTTGGTAACAGTTGATTTAGCCATATTCAACAATTTCGCCAACTTGGCGTGGCAGTAGTTTGGATTTTCGCGATGCACGTGCAAAATATTGATGCGTTGCTTGTCTTTCTTCGACGACATTTTGATAACTGAAGTGATAATCTCAAAATCAAAATAGAGGCATGATGCTACACGCACACATCTTCAAAATGAGGGGTGTACAAAAATGCACGATGAAAGGAAATGTGTCAATTTTAATTCACCCAAATTTGGATTGTAACACCCTTTAGACAATGCGTACCATTGGTACCTAGCCTATCTGCAGATATAAAACATAACATATGTAACATAAGTCCTGGGAAAAATTCAAAAGCATGGTACTTGAAATCAAACAATCGGATTTTAAAATGCTCTTCAGGGTATTTTATTCTATTAATAAATTGTTGAAAAATATATTCACAGTTCGCTCAATAGACCATTATCTTCGATTTTACGCAGTGTACGGCGAACATGTTGAATCAGGCTCTGGACGGTGTCTATGTCTATTTCTTTCATCTTCCGCTTGATTCGATTAACCAATTGTTGCTCATTGTTAGCTTCCCAGCCATTGCCGTACACAATTTTTCAATTGGACGAGCCTGAGGCACGTTAGGTGGATTGTCCTTTTTCGGTACAAATGGTATGTTTTGCTCAGTTAGCCAATCTAATGTTTTTTTTTCGCGTAATGACAGCTTGCAAGATCCGGCCAAAATATTATTTCGTCGTCAGCGTGATATTATGAATTGCTTCAATTTCAGCAAGCATTGGCTGATATACACGTCAGAATTGACAGCTTTGGCCTTGTTTGGGCGTATCAAAGGCGCCGAGATCGAGATACCCTTCGATGACATGGCTGCCCACACTAACACCTTTGGCTCATATTTCGATTTGCTGGCATATTTAACATCGTCTGGTGTTGTTTTAATGTTAGCAGTATAGAAACCATCGTTGCCACTCAATTCATGGTGCGAAAACGTGAAGTAAGATTCATCATCCAAAATTATGCACTTTCCATTTGCAAAATGCTCGCGACGAAGTGCACGGCAGCATTTTGGTATTTTTTCGAGTTGTTGCTGTGTTTATTTTGGTGCACGCTGACGTTTCCGATAGATTACTTTATGTTTTCTCAAAATCCGATGGACTGTCATGTTTGAAACCTGAAATTTTCGTGCTAATTTGCGTGTTGATTGGCCAACCTTGTTTTCAGCGCTTGACAGCAGTTTTTTCGTTGTTCTGGCACTCAATTTTGTTGGGCGACCACTTTTCTTTTTATTTTCCGGTTTTTTATCATGACGATAATCTTTCAAAACACGGTATATTGTTGATTTTGATATTGGCTCGTCTTTGAACACGCTCAAAATTTCACTTGTACTAAGCCTTGTACTAAGGTTGGCAACTTGTGCTCGTAAATCCAGCTTGTACGACATTTTTAATGGAAACTACTGCGCAATTTGAGTTTGACAGTTCAGTAGGAACACAGATGAACGTGACAAGTACATTGGTTGACATCTGTGTGTTTGTTAATGCTGTCAAATGAACGTATTCTGAAAGTATTCTCAGGACTTATGTTACACATGTTACCCCACTAGGATTCGATGGCCTCTTGCCAGTTACTCCTATCCCTACCTTCCCTTGGTGGCGACTAGGGTATAAATAGTCATAGGGAAGATCCGGTAAACAGCCCCGGTGGGACCTTGGTCGTATGCTGACAGGCTGCTGTCTTCGAAGGGTGCAGTCTATTCTTCTATTTTAGTAGCGGTTGATCATCGTTCTCGTTCCATTAATTTACTGTTCTATGCGTGAAGGTCTTTCAGCGAAAGGAAAGCCCAACAAGCTGCCCTTTAAAATTAAAAGTTTCATATGATACAGCAGTAAATTCGAACCGGAACAATCGGCAAAGACCTCGGTAACGAAGTAAGCCTGCTTCCCGGGTTGCGATTGGATAATCTTCGACGAGCTTCAACCACGCAATTTCGACGTTGTAGCACTGCGGGAACCTTTTTTGTGTTATTTGGTAATATACAAGGATCATTACACGGGGTTTTTCACCACAACAAACTTCTCAGCTGGTCAAATTTCACCCCAACGACTTCAAAAAGAGCACCAAAACGATCCTACGGAGTATGGAAAAACTATATTGCACCTTCCTGGAGCCGCCTCCACGTGTGGTTAACATGAAGCATCCCACATAGCAACTGCACTTGGGATGGAATTCTACTTGCAGTCAGTGTCGACAAGATTGTCATCGTTGGGCGTGGTGGAAAATTCGTTTCTATTTTTAAGAAGTGCAATGTTGCACGCTTGGATTCGCATTGGATTTGCCAGCGTGAATGAAATATTGCCACCAACGACGACGAGGCCAACCTTCCTACCGTTCGTGGGGTTTGATGTGCCTACTTAGAATACCTGGAATAGTGATTAAATTATCATCTCTTTCTAAGGTGCCAGGACGACAAGATCATATCAGGTCTAATTCAATCATGATCACAATTTGAGTAACACTTTTTATCAGCAATCATGACAGAACACCCTTCAAAAAGTCGTTAAATTTTACAGCGAAATACCGGGTCTAGTCCGGTAATGGCTGTGACAGCAACCTTGTCCGAGTGCGTCTCCGAGCCAGCGGCAGCAAAACCAAAGTTTATGCTTGAAATATAAAGATTGAGCCAAGTAGATTTATGGTTGCCGATAAGCTTTCAACGTTTGTAGTGTTGGTACCCCGAACGAACGAGCAAGCAATCATGTGAATATGTGAGTCTTTATGATTAGGTTGACGAGCTTTTTTTTGGGGAGAGAGGGGCTCCATTCAAGATTTGTTTGCTTAATTCTCAGTTACCTGCCTTGCATGCTCCCGGTTGATGATTGTGCGATCGGTCTGCGTGTGAACCGTAGTTAAAAGCGGTGATTGCTGCCTCACTATAAACGAGCGTCGGTGGACTCATGCTAACGAGTGGACAGCCAGTGGGTTTTAAATGAGATATCGAACCTTGACTTTTTCGTGCCACGGTTGATTGAATCAAGTGAAAATTGCTGCTGTTTATTTTGTCAGGCTTGATTGTGCTGGGTCAAGGCTGGATCAGATGGGCTGTTTTGGATTTTTATGCAAACAATTATTGCTTACAGTTTAATTCGTTTACTTGAAAGGCTCAATCGTGAGAGCCCTCGAGGGTTATGATGACATATACGTGGTTCATACGAGAATTAAAAACTGTGTTTCAAGTGAAGATGAGATTTTCGAGCTTTGCTTGAAGATTACAAAATATAAAGTTATATTTGATGATCCTGATTTTGATGCTTGTTAGACTGTTAAGAATTCTTTCAAACTTTTTCATAAAATTCTCATTTTGAACTGTTCTCATTACTGAATTATATCTTCCTGTGAATGGCTACACGAGAATTGATCATGAATCATTTATTACATTAATCCTGCACATGATTTCTTTGCCAGCAACATTTCACACCGTTGTCCTTCCATGGAAGTATTTATTTTCATGAAATATGCATTTTGCAATCACAATTTATGTACTATTTATGCAAATGGCATCTTTCTAAATCCTTTATCCCTTTGCTCGCAAATGGTTTCAGCCAACAGCAGAAGAAGAAAAAACATTTGCAAAGAATTTCCTTTCAGCTCTAGCCATCATCCCCCATTCCGAAAGTCGTTCCGGCTATTCCCACACAATAGAAGAAAGGTGTGCAGAATTAATATATTTTGTAACTCTTATCCATTCTTCACTGCACAGCGCACCTCCTGTGCATCGTACCACCCGTCAGCGCATTGGCAAGAGAGTCTGTTTATGCTTCTTTGATTTCCAACATTCACACCCTCCTCACGAGGAGTTCAATTCCTCGCAGCACAAAAACGGCATCCCCGAATAATAACGATTGCAACACCCTCAAACAGTCAAGCACAATGCACGGTTCCTGCTCCATTGCGCTCCAATGCAAGGTGTGAGTATCTCTCCCAGGTGATGATTTCCCGGGATTCGCGAAATCCTAGAAAACTGTTCGCTCGAGCAGGCAAAACCATTTTCGCGACGTCGACGACGAGGATTTGAATGCCAACCAACGGAATCTACCAACAAACTCCGGCTTAGGGGTGGCATGATTGAAGAAAAAAAAAAAAAGATCCTCCGAATCCGTTGAATGGAAGTCAAGCGAGTGCAAAAAATCGCAAATTTATGGTTTGTTACTTGAAGGGAAGATGCAATTTATTGTGAAACTCCTGAATACCGGGTCCTCTAGCCGTGGGGATCTTGAACTCCTTCTTTCCCACTCGAATGGTCCGTGCCCAGCGAAGCAACAGGGATACTGCCGTTTCAATATGGCAGGCTGAAAGAGGATTTGTGTTTTCTTTTTTCGGATGTTTGGTTTAGTTCTTTTTTATTTTATTTGGCGAAAGAAAATTCTTTTTCTTGCCTGCTCTATTTGAAAGGTTTGTTGGTTTAAATTCAGGAGAAAACGGATTATTTCTTTATGTAAGGTAAATTATGATGCAAATTCCGTGAAGGTAATGGCATCCTGTTACGATAAGGCTGTGAATTGCATTTAAAAATAATTTGAAATTAGTTTGAATTGGATTTGGATTGGATTTGGATTGGATTTGGATTGGATTTGGATTGGATTTGGATTGGATTTGGATTGGATTTGGATTGGATTTGGATTGGATTTGGATTGGATTTGGATTGGATTTGGATTGGATTTGGATTGGATTTGGATTGGATTTGGATTGGATTTGGATTGGATTTGGATTGGATTTGGATTGGATTTGGATTGGATTTGGATTGGATTTGGATTGGATTTGGATTGGATTTGGATTGGATTTGGATTGGATTTGGATTGGATTTGGATTGGATTTGGATTGGATTTGGATTGGATTTGGATTGGATTTGGATTGGATTTGGATTGGATTTGGATTGGATTTGGATTGGATTTGGATTGGATTTGGATTGGATTTGGATTGGATTTGGATTGGATTTGGATTGGATTTGGATTGGATTTGGATTGGATTTGGATTGGATTTGGATTGGATTTGGATTGGATTTGGATTGGATTTGGATTGGATTTGGATTGGATTTGGATTGGATTTGGATTGGATTTGGATTGGATTTGGATTGGATTTGGATTGGATTTGGATTGGATTTGGATTGGATTTGGATTGGATTTGGATTGGATTTGGATTGGATTTGGATTGGATTTGGATTGGATTTGGATTGGATTTGGATTGGATTTGGATTGGATTTGGATTGGATTTGGATTGGATTTGGATTGGATTTGGATTGGATTTGGATTGGATTTGGATTGGATTTGGATTGGATTTGGATTGGATTTGGATTGGATTTGGATTGGATTTGGATTGGATTTGGATTGGATTTGGATTGGATTTTGATTGGATTTGGATTGGATTTGGATTGGATTTTGATAGAGAGGAATGCTCCTTCAGGGTAAAGTCTTTTTAAACAAAAAAAAAACAAAAAATTGGATTTGGATTTGATTTGGATTGAATTAGATTTGGATTGGATTTAATTTGGATTGGATTTAATTTGGATATGAGTTGGACTGAGAGTTGGTGTGTTTCAATATATCTTTATAGTTTAAGGACTGACTTAAACAACAAGTTTAACTTCCAGAAAATTTTAACAAACCCAACAACAGCGAAATGGATCGTGTAAGCCTGTCAACATAATCTACTGTGTGATCACGACTCCATCGGCCATGCGTGGACGAGGTTCCCTTCCTATATCTGCGCTGTCCAATCATGCAAACAGCCACGGTGAGCAAATTTTAAAATTGTTACCTGTCCTGTTTATCCGTTGTCACATTTTTTGCCACCACTTGAACAGAGTGCCAAAAACTTTTTTTTTAGTTCATTCCCCGGGACCCACGACAAATGCCCCGAAAATATATCGTTCAATCGCGATTTCGTCATCTCGTCCACTCTGCGTAGCGCGAGCGCGAGAACATGCTGCCAATTATAGTATGCCTTAATTAATTTCAACAACTTGCACAATAAATTATGCCTTCGACACGAAACCGAATATTGCGCTGCGTTGCTTTGTGTTCGCTGACCAGGATCCTGATCGCGAAATGAAGCGTTTGTAAGAACACGTACAAGAAACAAAATTCGTTGTGACTCGCAAAACGAGGCCCAAGGCTGGGAAGAATGTGAGGTGCTCTGATTTGTGTGTCGTGGCACGCACAAACAGAGTTGGAACGGATTCCTCAAAGTTGAACCAAAACGGTGAGCACCCTGCTATCGATTAGATATAGAGCTCAACAGCTTGCATAGTGGGAAGGGGACCCCCAGCCGGGAATGTTTTGGCCATGTCGCTAGTCAATACTTTTACTTTCCGTTTATCTAATCGAGCAAATATAACGGCAATTAATCATTCTCACCTTACCGTGACTCCAACTTACGAATACGAGACCACCGGACAACGGTCTGGTTTGGAATAAGGGTGGTGGATGGGGTAGCAGGGAATGTGGAACGTCACAAGAAACTGTTGTTTTCTCGCCGCATTTACAGAGTTGAAGTGTTGCTGGTCATCATCGCCGTCATTTGTGACTGAATCGGGACCCGCTACCGCCGACGCTGCCGCCCACCGACCTCCGACCATTGTGGTGGGCCATTAAGCGGGTGAGTGTGTATATCAAACTGCTGCTGGCTGGTCTGTCGTCACGTTTGTTTCACATTAATTTTGGGTCAGAAAGTTTCGGGCTCTCGGATCAAGGCTACCCACGTTTGCGATGGTAAGTTTTTGGGAAAAGTTGAGATAGATCTGTTTCAGGTGTTACTGATAGGGGCCACCGTTATGGGGCGAAAATTATCATTATTATTTTTCAGTATTGTATTATAACGACCAGGTTCTGTTGTTTTAGTTTTGATCTGCTGTGAAACGCTATGAGCTGAAAAGGCAATGACAAAGCTTTTTAAAATACCTGTATGTTAAAGAACAAATTTCTGGAAGCTATCTAATGTTTTCAATAGCACTTTGATAGTTGAATCAAATGAACAAATAATCGTTATTAAATATAACACGGACCTTGAACTACTGAGCATGTTCAAAATGCGCACATTTTTGAAGGCCAAGGCCAAATTAAAAATCGACTAGACCAATAAGGGACTGTTCATAAACCACGTAGACCGAAATTTGACATTTTAACCACCCCCCTCCCCCCTCGTAGACTTTAGTAGACTTTTCCAACACCCTCCCCCCCCCCTGCGTAAAGTCTACGTAGACTTTATCAAAAAAAATTACTTTGTGTGGAAAATTTTCTAAAATGTGTTTGAGGAACGAATTATTAAATGAAACTCAAACAATCAGGTAATTCCGTTATTCGTTCTTATTTTTTTTCATAAAAATTGCAAAAATGAAAAACAATCAAGCATGCAAATGCTTAAGATGCTCAAACCATTGCTGCTTGAACCAGTTATTATTAAGGTCAGTGGAAGTTCTGGTGGGATAGTTTTTTGGATGTTAAGTCCAATGATTTCGACGAAACGTGATTCTATCCAAAGAATTTCCGTAGCTCCGTTCACGTCGACCTCACAAAGAATTTCTTCCTAGCGTTGCTGCAGAATCTTGTGTAGAAAATAAGGCATTCTTAGACAAAATATCTGCCTTGTGGATGCTTTTGCGGTGACGATCTGCATTCTCTTTAATCGCAAAAAACAGTCCACAATTAGAACAAATGCGATTATTTTTGCTTATACCTTAGATGCCAAGTAAAATTTATATTCTTTGAAAGTTTTCCAAAAAAAGTTGACGTCTTCTCAGGCCTCTTCATGCATTTTCTGCTTTTTCCCACTCAGCGCTTTAGTATTGCTTGAACACGTCTTTTTCCGTTACTTCAGCGTTTGACAGGTAATCACAACCGGATATAACTAAGCCCCTCTTCTAAATGTATGTCAAATGGGAGCATGTCAACTATCAAATGTCATCTCATTCACGTATAAATGAAAATACTAAATGGTATTTTCATAATAAGGAGTGTATCGAATATAAGCTATTCACATACATTTGCGTTGTACGCATGTATTTGTGATGGTTTTTTATGCTCTGAACACTGCATGCTGTGCGTTTGACTGTCAGCTTTCTTTTGTTTACTTGTTTGTGCGGTTCAAATTCTGCATTTTAAAAATGTCGCGTATTGAAAAGGAAGTGAAAATTAAGGTTCTGGACACATGGCTAAGTGAGAAGGGTATTACCTTGCGAAAATTGGCGAAGCGGTTTGGAATTCATCATGCGAGTGTTAAAACCATCATTAATAAGTTTGGGGAACACTATTTTTTGGATGAGCTACCAGAAAGAGGCAGAAAACCCGGTTCTTCCAACCCGAAACTGGAGCAGAAAGTGGTATCTCTAATCATGAAGAACAAATCAATGTCAATACGTGATTTGGCCAAAAAAGCAGGAACGAGTGTCGGAATGATCCAGCGTATCAAGAGGCGAAACCACCTGAAGACCTACAAGAAGCAGAAAATCTCGAAACAAAGTGCAGAACAGAAGAAGCGAGCAGCAACAAGGGCCCGGAAATTGTATTCGCGTCTTTTGCAGCGTCCAGATGCATGCGTTTTGATGGACGATGAGACCTATGTAAAGAAGGACTCTAAAACCCTTCCAGGTCCACAATACTTTACTGCCGTCGTTGGGGAGGATGTGAGCGGTATGGTAAGCAATATGTTCCTGTGGTTTGAAGTCAACCATTTTTACACTACCGGAACTATAAATGCGGAAATCTATCGATCTGAGTGTCTCCAGAGAAGATTGTTGCCATTATATAAGAAGCATAGTACACCTCCACTGTTTTGGCCGGATTGAGCGTCGGCTCACTATGCCAAAAACACTCTCAATTGGCTTGCGGAAAAGAGTTTAGATTTCGTTGAGAAAAATATCAATCCACCAAATTGCCCTCAGCTTCGACCCATCGAACGTTACTGGGCAATCGTGAAGAGGGTCTTCAAGAAAACTGGTAAGGCAGCTGGGAACATGCAGGAGTTCAAAAAAATTTGGGCTCAAGCGTCCAAAAAATGCGATGCAACACTTGTCCGGAACTTGATGAAGAACATTCGATCCAAAGTTCGAAAATTCGTGAAAGAATAACTTACATTTTATCCGGTCTTCATTATGTTCAAGTTTAACCTCGTACAATAAAGGATCAATTTTTTGTATGAATAAAATATCGGTTTTCAACATAATTTGAATGAAAGTTTGTGGATAGCTTATTTTCGATACACTCCTTAAGCTTACTATTGATTTGGTGCCTTGCATTCGCTCTCTCGATATTGCTTTAAAAAAAAAAGAGAAACACAACCAACACGCTCTACACGGCCAGCCACTTTAAATCAGTTTTGACTCACTTTCGTCATAAATGGAGTCACTTAAATTTGAGTAAATGTAACTGGGATAGACATGTCTACAAATCAAAAACATGGACTCAAACCAGATGGATGTTTTTGATTTGTAGACATGTCTATCCTGTTGCATTTACTCAGATTTGACTGACTACACTTGTGATGCAAGTGAGTCAAAAACGACTCATAACTTAGTTAAAATGGATGGCCGTGTAATAACTTTCTCTTTTTGTATCTTTTATCCTTTCGAAAAGATAGTTAGAGACAGTAATTTTAGCGTGTAACATTAAACCCCGTTCACATTACCCTAGTATCACACTTGACTCAATGACATCACAATCAAGTTGCAGTAACTAATTATGATGGTTTGGTGTACGGAATCGCAGTAGTTTTTAAGTCGTGTGGTTTGGAAAATGATAGAGTCTATCCATAAATATGGTGGCCAAATAAGGACTCTTTTCTGAGTCATCTTAACCTTTCGGGCAACGCGCTGGTGTAAAAAAACACAACACACGTGAGAAAACCTCGCTTGGTTGCTCTTTCTGCAAATTGTGCACGCGTATCGAAAGGTTAGAAATAAACAATGAGTGTACAACTCACTGAGTTGTCTGAACATGGAATATCTTGAATAATGTGGGTTATTTTGATACGTACGTATAGCTATGAAAATAATTGTTCATTTCATCCAATACTTAGGCTACTAAATAATAGAATTGTATGTAGAAGAGCTGTGACATAATACATTATTTGTATAGTTCCCATCAAAGATACCCGCATTATCGAACATAACCCGATTTTCAGTAATTCTGTTTACATGCGAGTGAACAACACGAGGAATGAAAATCTCTTCAAGAGTGCCGACCTGGGTGAATTGAACTCAATATTAGGTACTTCTGCCACTGTGTGTAGTTGTCAACTATATTTTTTCGTAGCAAGTTTTGAATTGCAAGCACAAGCCAACAGGCTATATATTGGAAGCTAACATACCAGCACAGATTTCATGACTCAGATTGGTTTACAATTTCCTTAAAACTTACTTTTGCTAAACAAGTATACAACGTACTTGTTTCTTCATTCAAGCCATGCATGGAAAAAAATCCGTGCCCAGATCCGTGAACTGCAGTCATGAATTCGAGAACAAGAAAAAATAAACCGTGAACTGAATAACGTAATCATGAAAAAAAACAAAGGTCTACGTAGACTTTTGCTATACCCCCACTCCCCCATCGTAGACAAACGTAGACTTTTTTGAAATTAACTAACCCCCCCCCCCCCCCCTAAATTGTCTACATGGTTTATGAACAGCCCCTAACGGGTCTCGTTTATGTTGTAGACTCGCGTGAGCGATTTTTGTATTCTGTTGTGTGTGTGTGTGTGTGTGTGTGTGTGTGTGCGTGTGTGCGTGTGTGTATGTGTGTGTGTGTGTGTGTGTGTGTGTGTGTGTGTGTGTGTGTGTGTGTGTGTGTGTGTGTGTGTGTGTGTGTGTGTGTGTGTGTGTGTGTGTGTGTGTGTGTGTGTGTGTGTGTGTGTGTGTGTGTTTATGGGTGTGTGTGTGTTTATGGGTGTGTCCAGTGTAACACCCATCGGCCAAGAATGGTATTATCAAAGAAATTTGTTTACAAAATCCGTCAGCTAGAAAGTGATAGCTCTACTGCAGATCCAGCTACCAATTTCAGAAAGTCTGAAGAGTCACGTCCATTCCGAGGTTACTTTCACATACAATAATCCCGCATGTTAACATTACCGATATCATTTAGATAAGGGCACTGCAACACACTTCCAGATTTGAACATTTTAAATTTCCAAACCAGGCACGTATTTAGTATTATTTGAAAATAAGATTATTGTTATATTGTTACAATCAGATTGATCTCACCCATGACGTTCATAAAATAAAGATTTACGTCGTTGATTCGGAATTAATGTTATGCATTCGCGATAATATATGCGCAAAAATAAGCGTTGCTAAACCACTCGCTTGATATACAACCTGCATAACAAAACTCTGTTCACCCCGTGGTGAATGCACCTAAAATTATGTGCAAGCTTTTCACCCGCCCATGCGCGTTGTTTTCGTTTGCTGCTTCTGACCAGCAAATGGCCGTTCTCTACCTTGCACTAGGCTCCGTTTTTTTTCACTCCACAATCTTCCAATAATGCAAATCCCCGCTATGAGGCGACTCTACTCCGTGTCCAATATATTCTCATACACTTTTTCCTTGCATTGGTGCAGCCTTGGAGAAAACACCAAACAGTTCTGCACGAGAGCCGAGCTTGACTGCAAACACACCATGTGGCTTTAATTTACCACTTCAGTTTCGTGCTAATAGATGAACCCGCAACGCAATGGGCGCGACACGAGTGTACACGCTCGTGTATTGCTTTAGACACCGTGTCTTGATTTTTGGGAAAACACCCAAGCCGAGTGGTTACGATCACAAGAAAGCTCTCAACATACACTGAGTATGACACTGGTAACCACGGATAGAGCATTGCTCGTCGGATGATTCTAAAAATTTGATAATTTGGCTTATAGGATTGTTTTCTTGGCGTTTGGGTGACGGGCGCATGAGTTGATTGAGTTTAACAAGCACGGCATGGGTAGAAATAAAATAAATTAACCACGCGTGTATTCCGCAATCAGACACAACCGGAAAGACTCGGCTGTGGTGTTTCCCGAATGTCCGATGTCCGAAGCCAAAACACGAGCACTGGCATTGCTGTTGTACCAACCGCGTGGCGTGTAAGTCTGCAAGCACGAAGTCAAAGTGGTGAATTTAATACACGCGCTAGCGTGGTAAAAAATAGCTAGGCGTGCAGTGTAGTGTTTGGACATGGCTGCATTGGTGTCGTGCAGCTGCTCAACATGCTTCACGTATGTGTTGGCGTAGTTTTGCACTATGTTTATACAAACGCTTTTAGGTTATGTCCGATTGTTTTCATTCGGTGTTTATCTTTTTGGTGGGGTTTACATTGTCTTTTTCTTGCTAGCACACGCGATTGAATGGATTAATTTTTTACTTGCTCTTTCCTTCTTACTGAGATGTGAGTTTATGTATTAGTGTGCGTCCTGGTGCGTCGTTATACGTGAAGAAAAACTCAATGAATGCGCAGTAGCAGTTGGCTCATTTGTTTTGTCTTCTTTTACAACTAGCCATTCACGCGCCGAGTTCCGAATCAATCAACCGACCAATTTGTTGCTTCCACATTTAAAATTTTGCTGAGATTTTAGTCAACCGCTTAATAGGTAAAGTATTCAATAAATTTAAAATAGTTACAGAAAAGAAGATTATGTTGAACTTTATAGACGGCCTCACCATGGAAAAGAAACGCAGGTATTCCGAGGATTATATGAAATTCGGTTTCACAACTACAAACGTTAATGGCGTCGATAAGCCACAGTGCGTATTTTGTGGCGTTGTGTTGAGTGTTGAATCAATGAAGCCATCAAAATTGAAACGGCATTTGGATACCAAGCATGCCGAGCATAGTACTAAGGATGTGGACTTTTTTTGGCGTCATGAAGCTGGCTTGAAGTGGCTGAGATTCTATGCCACTAGCACTGGCAGCATTCAACAATAAAACACAGCAGTAGTGCAGGCGTCATATGAGACAGCACTGGAAATCGCTAAAAACAAAAAACCTCATACGATTGGAAAAACTCTGATCAAACCTGCATGCTGAAAATGGTGAATTTGGTTCTTGGGGAAGCAAGTGAAAAGAAAATGCGGCAAGTGTCATTATCAAACAACACTGTGCAAAGACGATTTGCCCATATGTCCAAAGACGTGAAAGAGCAAGTTCTAGAAGAAATAAAACAATCTCCTTTATTCGCAATTAAACTCGATGAATCCATGGACGTCAGTTCCTGTGCGCAGCTGTTGGTGTTTGTGAAGTACGTATACTCTGCTGGCGATTTAAAGGAGGAGTTTCTTTTCTGTTGTGACTTGGAAACTACTACCAAAAGTGATGACATCATGGCTAAAATCAAGGCGTTTTTTGAATTTGGTGACTTGCAGTGGAAAAAAACTTTGTGGGGTTTGCACCGATGGAGCTCCTGCAATGCTTGGCAAGAAATCTGGATTTCTGAAGATGGTCAAGAAGCTTGCCCCACATGCCGCAGGTGTCCATCGCATGATCCATCGATATGCTCTTGCCAGCAAGACGTTGTCGGAAGGGTTATTGAAAGTACTGGAATGGGTCATAAAGATTGTTAACTATGTTAAGTCTGCAGCCCTGAATACACGTTTATTCAATGAACTCTGCAGGGAAATGAACTCATGAGGTTATTCTTTTCTACACTTCCGTACGCTGGTTGTCGAAGGGTAATGTACTCAACCGTGTTTTCAAGTTGAAGGATAAGATCCAAACGTTTTTGAAAGCTCAAGGGAAAAATGATTTCCTTACACATTTTAACGAAGGAGCTGATGTTTGTGAGCATCTGAATTTGGTGAATTTGAAACTTCAGGGCAAACAATCCAATCTTGTTCACTTCCAAGATCATCTTCATGCATTCGCGGAAAAACTAAAAAATTGGCGCTGAAAAGTTATGATGGGAAATGTTGCCATGTGTGATCGTCTGTGCAATATGACCTATTAAGGAGCAAGCGAGCTGACTTCGGCTCGCCAAGCAGAAATTTTTGCACATTTGGATTCACTGGAGCAGCAATTTGAGAAGTATTTCCCCGAGTTGAAGCAAGAAGTAGCTGCTTTAGTACGCAACCCGTTTTCATCTTCATTGGATGTGGCTAGCCTTCCAGATGAGATACAGGATGGATACTTGAACCAGAAAAAAATGATTCTTCGTCTCGTGATTTGTTTCATGAAAAGGAACTGAGCAAGTTCTGGTGTGCTCGTACCCCAAAGTTTCCATGGAGGCATCGAAGATCCTAATCCCTTCTGTGTCAACATACCTTTGTGAAAGCGGATTTTCAACTCTACTTCAAATCAAAACGAAGACAAGAAACAGACTGAACGTTGAAGATGACATGAAGTTGGCGGTGTCTCAAACACAGCCCCGAATTTCAAATCTAGTGTGAGAGTGTTTTTCCCTGGTTATAACATAAAATGTCGTAATAAAAGTAGAAGATCGTAAATTTATGTATTTCTTTATTTTTTATCGCAACATAATCACATTAGTTTTCCAAGGGGGTCGCGGGGCCATTACTGATTCAAAAAGGGGGTCGCAAGCCCAAAAAGGTTGGGAATTACTGCCCTAATGCTTCCAAAACTCAACTTTAATATTCCCACACAAGCCTAGAGCTGTATTTTTGAAACCGAGTAATAGTCACATAGTCACTTTGAACGGAGTTCCAGTTTCTTGGTCAAATCAAGTAAAATATCTGGGACTGATACTTGACCAAAAATTACATTTTAAAGATCACATTGAGGGCATTGAAGCCAAATGTTATAATTATATAAAATGTTTATATCCTCTTATAACTTTGTTTGAAGAACAAACTTCTAATATTCAAACAAATTTTTAGACCGGCCATGCTTTATGCTGTGCCAATATGGTGCCAATATGGTTATTGTGCTACTATGAATAAAGCACTTCAAAAGATACAGAACAAAGTTCTGAAAATGATTTTGAAGCTGCCACCCTGGTTTTGTACTACTGAATTACATAGAATTTCGAACATTGAGACTCTAGAAGAAATGTCCAACAAAATACTTTATAATTTTTGACAAAGATCAATACAATCTTCGATTGCAATGATCAATCTCTATAGATAAGAAATAGTTTTAAGGAATCAATTGTTATTCTTACACGTGGCGAAACTGTAAAAAATACTGAATAGACAAGTTAAAAACAATATTGACACAACTAGATATAAATCATAGCATTTTAGGTTGAAATGTTAATAACTTAGCAGGAGCACCTAGGATAATATATGAATTTAAAATAATTCAAAATTTGGAATAAACGAAAAGTAAAAAAAAAAAATGCGTCATTCAGACAATTTTGATTTGATTTTTGTTTTCAACCAGAACAAGAACAGTCCAAACGAACTGAAATGAATACAAATATGAATGATTCTTCTGTGATTCTGGTTCGTTTGTTTGTGATATTTAGTTTTAAATCCCGAGACTTCAACAACTGAAATGTATGATTACAACACCGGTAACGCCCGCATAACAAAATGTTCCAGCTTTTGACTTCACTTTCTCGCAATGTATCGAATCAAAAACAACGCTTCGAAACCGGAAAATGATAAATTTCGATAAAATTTAACATTTCCCGTGCTAAGTGCCCTCCGTGAAGAGAACATCAATTTTATCTTCACAGTCGCAACTTCCATTTATAAGGCCGGTAACCGGAGAAGTGTACAAGTTATTAATATGGAAATTGCAATGTTTTTGTCTCACGAAAATTTATTGATGCTAATTTAATAAAATGCTTGTACACTCTTCATATTTCCCCCGATCCCGTCCAACAACAACCGACCGGCCACACAACTGCACGATTGTTGTCGTGTCCGCCTTGTTTTGATTTTCGCCCAAGTTCGCCAAGCTGTTAATTCTTCGCACCACTTTTGTGCGAACAATTCTCGCCAGCCAAAGTTTTCCTTTCGCAAGCAAAGAATCTTCTTTCCAACCAGAACAGAAATCTTTCGTTGCTCCGATATGGTCCCGTCCGCATAGAGACAATGGTACGCAACCACCATCACTGACTGCTGCTCCGGAGACCAGCCTACAAGGAGCAAAAGAAATTCAGACGACCACAAGGCCAAAGCAAAGCGAGGAAAAAAGTAACTTAACACACTTTACAAACAAGCTGCAATAAATTAAAACTGAAATTTATTATCTTAATGGCCATATTTAAGAACTACTTTAAATATATTAAAATGCGCTGATACGAGTCGGGCTCCATCTTGCGGGCGATCCGGATGGATGCGATCTTTTCAGGCCGATACGGAATCACCTAGGCTGCTGTTTTTGCGGCTTGCGGAGTGCGGCGATGGACATTTGTTGTTGTCGTCGAGTTCCGTTGAACCGTTGTTGTCCCGCGCTGGAAGTGACAACCGCAATGTCCCGGGGAGTGTGTCATAAATTCCCAGGAATCATAAAATATTCTCGGAGCGTGAGCAACAAGTGAAACATTGGGGCGCGCAATCAATAAAAGCAAACCCACACACGGAAAGCCGACCGGCATGCGAATTTCGGTTCGGTCGTGCGATGGGAAAAGTTGTAGCAGAATGCAATTGGGAACGGAACGTCTAATGACATGTTAATGTCGAAACTCGTAAGGCTTAAGCCGACTCGCATGCGGTGACCCCTTCTGCATAGGCACGTTCCCTACAAATGGAAAGTCCCGAAGAAATTGTGTCGATAAATCATTCCCAGTTGGGCGAAGGTAGGTGCTGGTTGATCATCATTACTCTCTCTCTAATCTGCACGCAGTCAGCCGTTGATGGAATTTTCAATCAGCGACTACGCGCGCCTTGGCTTCCGTTTTGAACAGCACAACAACAACGTATGTATCATCAAACGATAATGACACCGCAAAAACCGGTACGGAAAAGCGGAGTAGGTACCTTCCTTCCACTACCGTAATTTAATTGCTTTATTGTTTCGCCTTTAGGGGATGGAGCTGTTCGAAGCGGTTCTTACTGAGGTTTTCAGTTTTTGTTTTAAATAAGTTAGGTTGGAACGTGCGTGTGGGTCCCGCGGTTATCAGTGATCAACGATCCATCCACGCTGCACCAGAGTCAGTGTTTGGTGGCTATGAACTCGCGAGCTTCCAGAAAATGGTCCCACATGCGATTCTTCCCCTCCTGCCATCCCCCACTGGACAAAGGTGTTGTAGAAGAATATTTGGATTCCAAGGCGTCAAATGGTTTTCCGGCTCGTTTGCATGCATGCGACTAATGTGTTTTTAACGTGAAAAACTCCACTACACAATCGGACCCGGTGCAATCTATTGCTTTAGGTCGGTACAGGACAGTTCAGGGTGTGAGTTATCCGATCCCAACCGAACCAGTCTAGAGGGTTTGAGACCGGTGACTCACCCGTGCAACCGTCAGAAGCGAGAACGCATTTCGAATATAATTAATTACCTATTTCCGACCGTTCGGCACCGAAAGGGCTTCCTTCTCAAACGTTGGAGAAAAAAGTGGCAACTCGTTTCGGACACGTTGAAATATTGCGTGCAATTTGTTATCATTTAAAGCGGAGCTGTTACTTGCTGTTGTTGGATTGCTCTCGTGAACAACTTCTAACACGTTCGTCCGTTTTGAAAAACAGAGAAAAATTAATCTCCATCCCGGTATCGAGCTCTGAAGACCGGGCGAAACAGCATGGAAAGACACATTCGGGGATAATTATTTTCCAATAGTTGAGCTGCTGCTGCTGCTGCTGGAGTTGATCGCGAGGCGAAACAGATTAGCACCGAGATTCCAGGCTGCCAGAGAGATGCGGTCACGCAACGTGATCTCGTTCTTGTTATCGGAAACCACTGCAACTCCGGTCAGACGGCAGGATTTTATGTAAATTAGAAACATACTCGCTTGGTTCCCCTCTTTTCCTGAAATGGATGCTGAACTGGCAGCAAAACAGAAAAGTGCGATCAGGTTCAAACGGCTACATGCTTCGTAACGAGAGGAGTCTCAGGTGTCGACTGTCAAAACCAAAAGCGTCAGCCGCATAATGTGTCGTTTATCTCGCTCGAAGGTGGTACTTTTCGTGTGTAACGTGCGTCTACCTTGCTGGCAGCAAGACTAGCCGGCCGGTGTGTCCGGGAGAAAATTGACAGACGGTACCTGGACTAATCGGTTCGTTGTGAGGAGATAAGATAATTAGGTCTCGTTTGAAATAAGTGGGACAATAGCAGCTGTTGATCATGGAGTGATGCAAGGTGATGTTTTCAGATCACAAAAACTGCACGTTGTGCTAAAAAAGATTCTATTGCACTGAATGAGGCTTCTGTACAATATGCGTGTTGATACATTCACACTTTTGAAATATGCAAGTATTTGTAACTCTGATCTATTCTGCAGTAAAACGCATATCAGTCCCACATCGAAAATCATCGAATGGAGAAAACAGCAATAGAAGTTGTGATGATGTTTTGCGTATTACACTATGTTTCGCATTTTTCGTATTTTTTCCACCCTATAATATGAATTATGGTGTGTTCAATACTTTTGTCTCAAGAAACTACAAATTTTTAACTATTCCAGCGAAAAAACAGCAGTGGGACTGAAATGCGATTATTTTCGCATTAAAATTAATCGCATATTAGTCCCAGACTGTTTTAGGTAGAATTTAATTGATATAACTTTATGGCATTTGACGAATTTCACGCCAACTCTTCTTCGTGGTTGGCAGCCCCCTATCAGAATCCAATGAAACTTTGTGAGTGTGAAGACTATTTCTTTTCCAGCAACTTTGCATACTTTGTATTTTTTTTTCAAAATTTATCTAGAGTGCCTCTTGAAAAGGGCTTATGTTTTTTGATTGTTTTTTTTTTTTTAAATCAACATAACTCAAAGAGGACAAGACTTCAAAAAAAGCGATGCATGGGTGACTTTTAGAAAATCGACTTAATTTTTATGAAAAAAATTGAAAAATCGATTCTTATACGCTAAAAGAAAATATTTTGAAATTTAAAATCAATTTGCAACAAGGAATTGATATCTTAGAATTGGACGAATTTTTTTCCTAATAAAGGCAATATAATTGTCTTTAAGTTCGCGATACAGTGCAAGATGGGCACTTTTAAGGAAAACAAGTTTTTCTAACAACAAATTTTTCAAGTTCTATTTTTACCGTGTATCGCGCCAACTCGTCATATGATTTGGTCCTCAAACCTCATAGAAGCCAATTAAATTTAATTACAATGACAATTTTGATTTTTTTAGAGTCTTTGAATGTTTGAAAAATCAATGCTACCATTTGGAAAGGGCTTATTTTTAAATTATTATTTTTTTTTTAACTAAAGTGATAAAACAATTAAATCAGTTGGTTGATCCTGTTTATTACCAAACCTTTGAAGTATGTATTTTGTATTTAAGGTAGCCACCATCCCTTCTAAGACCTTGTCATGTATGCAGCTCCACTTAATAACAAGATCAAATTGAGTTACCGATTTGCATTCACAGTAACGCTGTATGAAGGGCCAAAAACGGTGGGGCGGACCCGTAAGCAGAGACACTTACGCGAAACCCGCGGGAACATAAGAATCTCCTTCCAACGATACGATCCAACAAATCGAATAACCCAATTCGCAATACTCATTAAGCTTTCTACGGGATGGCTTGTTAAGAAGGGCGCGTCACTCTCACTGAAATTGTTGGAGTAGAATTCACAGCACCACAATCGAATCGGTAGGATAAAGAAAATGATACTGTTTGTTCCCTCCTAGACGCCGGTTGTCATACCACTCCATTGTCCAATTCCAGCTTGAGTGATACCCTGATGCTCCCTCCCTTCCCAATATATATTTAATGTCATATAGTAATGTATAAAATATAGTGAATTAATATTATAATTATAATAAATATAGCGAATGAATATTATAATGACAAATAATATAATGAATGAATATAAGAATGATAAAAACAATTCCATTTGTGGACCTGAAAGTTTAGACAATGTAGCTGCGAGAAAAAAATTGATTTAAAATTATCTCATCAAACTTGGAATATCCATGTATAATCTGAAATTATATAGCAATAGAATAGTAAACCTAAAATTTCGATGTGCTGTTCCGTTTCCTTGCAATAATTTATGTAGTGAGTCTCATCTGAAATAGCGATTTTAATGAAATGAATTTAAATGCAATTATGTCACATCATTTAATATCACAACATAAAATAATAAACTGACGTTCAAATATAAAATAATAATACCAGCAAGCCAGTAAACTATAGTAGAATACATATATCCGTAACTAATCTGACCATCCACTCATCGAAAGCTTCACTGTTGCAGTTTCTATTGAAATAAGATCTACTAAGATTAGAATTTGTTTTCACAATAATAGTCAGAGAACATAATAAGCGTAGGTACAAGATATATATGACATCTACTGGTATGTTACTGAAAATAAAAATTAGATGTGTATTAATGTCATAATAATATTAGAAAAACTGAAGACAGCTAATAATAAGGCGAAATAAATTTCAGATGAGTATGAATCTAAAAACTGAATCTTAATAAAACTAAAATAAAAAATTAGGAAATTGAATTTTTCTATAGCTCTTGTACACCCATAAATGATTCCTCATGTCTGTGAAATAGGAAATGAATGATTGTAAACTGTTAGGTTTTGAATTAATATATATTTCTGATGAAGAAGGAAAGTGCTGTTTTAAGTAGAATTTTTCGAATATGATCCTTTCTAAAAAAAACAATCAAAACCTTCCTATCTTTTCAAATACATAACGTAGGTTAGATGAGCTATAACTGACAAGGAAGCATAAATGTGAAGCTGAAAATGACTTATAAAAAAGCATACAAAATGTAGTGAATGGATATTATAATATAAAACGATAATAATTTCATTTGTATTTACGTGTCTGCAGATTGTGGTCCTGCTGCAATTGTATACGGACCCGCACATCCACCATGAACCTGAAAGCTTAGATAATGTATCATGGCCACCAGAAAAAAAAATTGATTTGAAATTATTTTACAAAACTTGGGATATCCATGGATGATCTGAAATTGTATAGCATATAAAGAATAATGAACCTAAAATTTCGATGTGCTGCTCTGCTAATAAATGTGATATAACCACAATGGAACTGACTCTTAGCTTCGGGTCATGATCCCTACTGAGCCCTTGCGGCACGTCAAGCCGGCCAGTTCAGCGCAAAGGTAACCAAACCTTTGAAGTATATTACAAAAAGGACAATAAATTGGAAAACAAAAGCTTTATCATAATATCTGAAGTATTGACCCATGACCCAATGGCAGCTCAGTTTCTTACATCAAAATTGCTAGATTTCATTAAATAAAATTCAATATATTGCTCAAAAATTATGTTCATGTCAGATGGAGCAGCGGCCCATTTTAAGAACAAAAATAACTATGCCAGCTTGAGCAATTTCAAGTCCAAGTATGGATTGGAAGCTGACTGGCACTTCGTTGCAACGTCTCATGGGTCTATTTGATGCTATTGTTGGTACTCTCAAGCGAATGACAAAGAGAGCATGCCTTGCTAAAGATTATGGAAACACAATCAAAATTCTTTGGGAACTATATGACTGGGCAGTTGAACAGTCGAATAAAAGTATAACAAAACAGAATTTTTGCTTCATATCAGCTGAACAGTATGCACAAATGTCAGTAGAACTTAAGAAGTTACATAGCTATTTAAGAAAATCAAATTTCAGCTAAAAGGTTTTCTAATTAAAAGGATAATCCAAAAAAAACGAACTTTGGGTATGCAAGATTTATAAATTAAATATATGAAACTATGTTAATTACTAATACGTAAAAATGTACAGTAAAAACAGTATTTCGAAAACTCATATAACGTCATATTTGAATCGATTCAAGCAATCTCAAGACGATCTGGTGATCAGTAAACGGTGTAAAAGATACTCAAAAAGAATAGTTTCGAAAACGAATACGAAATGTTGTTTTTGTGATCAATTTGTGTGCCTTAATTGTTCCATAAAAAAAGTAACATTTTTTTGCACAGATTGTAAAGACTTCGATGAGCAGAAAGTGTAAAAAATGTATTGACTTTTAAAACAGAGATGATAAAACACGTTATTTCCGAAACAATGTGAATAATTCTTTGCTTGTTATCTTTTGTCATGCTTCTCATTCTTGTAATAAATATAATCAACAAACAAACATGCAAACAAACATCCAGTTGCCATTGATGCATACAGCCTTTGTGAGTCTATTTGAATGTGCTTCTTCCGTAAGAACTACAGTGTGACCAATATACATTCGAGCAAAGTTTGTCAACCATAAAACCAAAATAAATAATCCAAATCAAACTATCTTCAAGATTGGACTCGGAAAAAATGCGACACTTTGTTTTGGGTGTAACTTTTTATCGCGTGGGTAAAAATTAATGAAATTTTGGGTAATACAAGTTTAGAGTGTTATGTTTATGTGTGCGATCTGTCAAGTAGTTTTCAGGATGCATTCGAAACAAGAAGAGCTACGCCAGCAAATCTTGGGCGCGGTGATCGATAATCCTGGTCAGTCGCACAAATGGATCGGCAAAAGGCTTGGAATCCACCATTCCACCATGTCCCGCGTTGCGAAGATGTTTCAGGAGACAAAGGCCATCGAGTGGCGTACTGAAAGCGGCCGAAAACTGAAAACGGAATACCCAGCGAAGGCGCGGAAGATAAGGCAGTACTTTAAGAATAACCCGAACCTTTCCACCCGAGACGTGGCCAAAAAGGTCGATTCGTCGAAGTGGTTCGTCCAGCAGACCATGAAGCGGGCTGGGTTACGTATTTTTAAGGTCAGAAAGGCACCAAACCGGACTGACAAGCAAAACAAAGCGGAAAAACATTCAAAACCGATGAAGCTTTGAAGAAAAACTGGGAGAAATTGTGTAAGGAAGATGGACACAGCCTCGTCCAAGATCTCATGAGCAGTGTTATGAGAAATGTACGAGCATTCAGCTTGGGGGAGGAAATTCAATAAAAAAAAATTTTTAAAACATAGCTAATATATAGTTATTTAATTCCTGAAAATTTGAGAAGCATCCGATTTAAAATGAATTTTCGGGTATCATTTTTGTGTGTCTCATTTTTTCCGAGTCCAGTTTTTACTACATTTGAAAACAATACTTCAAACTAACAATTCATACTGATAAGGATCAAATCTCTAGCGATTATCGCCAAGAATTTCACGTTAACTCTTTGTAAATCCGTTGTCGCTGGCACGCGCTGTGTATTAGGGAATATCATGTTATCGCTTTTAGTGTGTTCAATGGTACATAATTCACCTAATTTCCAATTCATAAAGGGTGTACGGAATCAAATTGCGACACACACAAATAGTCGGCAAAATTCGCCCGTTCAACCAATCATCTTCAAACTTTCAGGGAGTAAAAGAAAACATGTTATAATTATTTTCCATTGGTTGTTTTATTCAATTTAAATTTCATATCCAAATGCACGAGTCTTCCACTATACACTACTCATAAGGTCCTGTACAACATTTGGACCAACTTTTTTTTGCGTGGCAATCCATTTTTTCTTCATATCTCCCTCTGATTTCACTTCCTTTGGATGCTTCCGAAGTGCCTGCTTCATGATGGCTCAGTACTTTTCAATTGGCCGCAGTTCCGGTGCGTTCAGGGGGTTGAGATGCTTTGGCATGAAATTGACCTCCTTAGCTTTGTACCACTCCAAAACCTCTTTCGAGTAATGGCACGAGGCTAAATTCGGCCAGAAAATCGTAGGACCATCGTGTGACCTCAGAAGAGGAACTAGACGCTTTTGGAGGCATTCCTTTAGGTACACCTGCCCATTGACCGTTCCAGTTGTCACGAATGGGGTGCTCCGCTTTCTACACGAGCAAATTGCTTGCCAAATCATATATTTTTTGGCAAATTTTCACATCTTCTGCTTTCTAACTTCCTCAGGAACATCGAATGTATGATGAGCAGTGAAAAACTGGAGCCCCGGAAGCTGCCGGAAGTCTGCTTTTACATTAGTCACATCATCCATAACGAGGCAATGTGGTTTCGCCAACATCTGGGTGTAGAGCTTCCGTGCACATGTTTTACCTACCGTATTCTGCCGTTCATCGCGATTGGGTGCCTTTTGAACTTTGTAAGTTTGTAGTCCTTCACGTTTTTTCGCACCTTGCACGAAAGTTTTGGTTAGATTCAGTTTCTTCGCCACATCTCGAACTGAGCTGCTGGGATTCCTCTTGAAAGCTTGAACTACCCGCTTGTGATCCTTAAAACTATACGGAGATCCATTTTTGCACTTTTTTCTTTCCGATCGATAGTCAAACGTTCGTGGTACCGATTTTAAACAAGAGATATCGTAGAATGTACCATTCGCAGCTTCCTGCTGATGGCACGATGAGAAAGATCCAGATTTTCTAGGTACGTGTGCAAAATTTCTTTGTGCCGCTGCTGTTCTTCCTACTCCATCTTTGCAACGATTGCACATCTGGTAGTTAAAGTTACACAGCGTCAACAAATACACATTTAACTAATTCCACTCAAAATTTCAATAGAAAATACTCAACGGGTAAAAAGTTACAGTCATTTAAAAAAAGTGCAATTTGATTCCGTACAACCTCTAGAAATGTTCTTGCAAATAATGTCCTCTAGCAGTGTTTTGTTCGCACATTTTGTGTATGTCGGCGATGTTAGTGGCATCACATTGGTCTTGGTTTAACTAATGGCAACGAACTATCTTAACTCCAGCACAATTTGGAGAACCGAAAACATCTTATATGGAGGGAAATGCACTATATTCCATTCGTATAGCTTCTTTGAGTCTGCTTGGGTATGCTGTGTTGCTACCCAAGCAACACACAAGTTTTATAGCGGTTGAAAATACTTTAATATGACTTAATTTGGTTATATAGAAGCTTGTTCAACTTAAAATCATGAAGATGTGTTACTCGGGTAAGGCCAATGGGTCATATGGTTAATCTAGTAGATCATTTGATCTGAACTCCAGGATTTGGAGAACATTGGATTTCTGATATGCAGACAAATATATTGCTTTTTAAGCACACAGCCTCCGTGAGTCTATTTGAGTATGCTTCTTCCATAAGAACTATATTATAGCTGTGGTTGATTCAGTTGATTTTATGACTTGAACTCCACAATGAACTGGAGCACCTAGAACAAAAGATATAAATGGAAATGGGTCGAAAACGATGCTTACTGGTACTTAAAATCAGCGAAGACATTTTACAATGTTAGGGGCATTACATTAGTCTTGCTTGGTTGAATTAATGGCAACGAACTATCTAA
Source organism: Aedes koreicus (assembly GCA_024533555.2). Lineage (NCBI taxonomy): Eukaryota > Metazoa > Arthropoda > Insecta > Diptera > Culicidae > Aedes > Aedes koreicus. Next base: position 320,454 of record JAHHFK020005841.1, read on the forward strand.
ACTCCATCTAAACATCTAACAGAACCTCGAAAATTTATATGGAATTATATGGATTATATGGATTATAATCTCTTCGTATAGCTTCTTTGAGTCTTCTTGGATATGCTGTGTTTCTAAGGACAGTAGCCCAGTCATGGATGATCTGAGTTCATCATTTGACCTGAACTCCAGGACAATTTGGAGGGACTATACCGACGGATATGAATGAAGATGGATGACAGATAATAATTTCACTCTTCTTGACATGGTTGGACATGTTTTATGTATGTCGGTCCTATGCTCAGATGTCATAGCGACATAGTCCATGATCAACATTCCAGGAGAGTTTGGACGACCTAGAACACCCCGAAAAATATGTATATACCCATTTGTATACTTTTCATGTACCATTTGTGTTAAAAATTATCTAAAAACCTTAAAACCGTTTGTAAAAAAAGTTTAAAAATATAACAATTTCAATATCATCATAAAAAATACCCTCAAAGCCACCTAGTTTCAGCTACGAAAAGAAGGGGGATGGGTTGGAGGGGGGCACTTGTATTCAAAATTAAGGACTACCATTTTTCTTGATTTAAGTGAAAGTTTCAGCTGGAAAGGTTAAGGCATCATTGAGATGTAGCGTTTTCAAAATAAAATGTCCGTCCTGCACCTTTAAGGGTTAAATGGATGTGCATCAAGTCTTATCAAATTAGAATTTTATAATTTGATAAGACTTGATGCATATCTATTGAAAGACGATTCAAATATGACGTCCGCTATTTTTTTAGATTTATCAGCCCCCTCTATCTCAATTTTTCCCATACCTTTCAAACGTACTGTAACAAAAATTGACCTTCCTTCCGCCCCTTCCCCAAAAATATACGACGCCATATTTGAATCGCCCCTAAAAATAAGAACATCCGAACAAGCAGTTATGAATTACTTTTACTTAAACGTACATTTTTGGTTCTGTTTTGCTGATGTAATGGGAAATTGAATGTTGTTGACCCTTTTCAAACGTTAGTCTTGATGATTATTGTTTTTTGCAAAGATGTTCAATACATTTAATTTTTCATGACTGCTAAATTTAATTGCATTCTATATGGGTGTTGAAGATCATAACAAGACGAGTTAGCGTGATACACGGTAAAAATAGGAAATGAAAAAGTTGTTATTAGAAAAACTGTTTTTCCTCAGAAGTGGCCATCTTGCAAAGTATGGCGAACTTTTAGACAATTATATTGCCTTTATAAATAAAACATTTCGTCCAATTGTAGGATAGCAATTTTTTGCACATTGGCTCTAAATTTTTATGTATTTTTTTTTAGCGTGTAAGAATAGATTTTACAATGTTTACATTTATTTTTCATAAAAGTTAAAACGATTCTCTAAAAGTCACTTTTTGTCCTTTTTGAGTTATGTTGATTAAAAAAAATCGATCAAAAAACTTAGGCCCTTTTCAAGTGGCAGTCTAGATACATTTTGAAAAAAAAAGCATGCAAAGTGCTTGAAAATACAAAATGTACACACCCACAAAGTTTCATTGGATTCTGAGAGGGTGCTGCCAATCACGAAGACGAGTTGGCGTGCGATTTGTCAATTGTAGTTAAAATGCTAGCATGCTCATGGTAGCATGACCCAACAAACATCGGTGTCGAATAACCGCTTGTTCAAACAAATTTGGAGAAGTTGTTCAGCTTTTCCTTCTAGAAAGCTTAATAACTTCTCCAAATTTATTTGAACAAGCGGTTATTCGACATCGATGTTTGTTGGGGAGAGTTGTTGCTTGCTGTTGCTCAGTGATGCTATACTCACACGCAAATTGGTATTGTTGCCTTTAATTGCTGCTGCCATATGTTTCACATGCTCTCAATTAACAACTGCGAAGTAGGGAAGCGGAACCTATGTTCACCATAGTACATATATTCATCACATTCTGCAGTCATCCAACTTCAAACGTAAAAAGATGATTAATTTCTCCAATAAACGGACGCAGTAACCAAAATTATATAATCCTGGCAAATAAAATTAGGTCTTGAATATAATTAAAAGCTACAAAAACGTTTCGGAGACTTAAATTTCGTAAAAATAATGAGCAGTCAGATTTTCAACACAATTTCTTACCATTGCACTACAAATTCGTCGTATTGATCTAACCGCACTAGGGAATATACCCGAGCCAGACTCCAAGTTTTCTCTTTAATTGCACTTTATCCTCACACATTTTTGTTGCGTAATTGCACAAACCATAAAAATCACACTTCACTTATAACACTAGCCACACGAGAATCTACGAATACGTGATAAAATACGAAAAAACTATGGGATTAATTTTCACAATAATTTAAATACGCTTGCACCTATTCTGAACCGTGTTTACAATCGACGTAATCGCTTGATGTTGCCAAACTATTTTATTATGACTCTTATCCGAATGAAATGGGTTTGGAAGTACATCAATATCACCTGTTTTGTAAGAGTGCTACAGATCCCCCAAGTTAAACTATTTTATTTTTATAGAGATTAAATAAATAATAACATGCTTCTAATGGTAGATTTTTTCAATATTTACCGAGAAATAAAATCCCACATTTAAAAATATTTTTCCATCTCTGTTGAATTTGGCGGCACTGCTCACATACTGTATAGCATACACATCAACACGCACACTAGTTCAATTCATAGAGCATTCTATGCCCAACGTTATGGTGAGTCTTGTTGTCAATATTCTCATGGAAGAATAACAAACAAACCCGTTCATTTTGTCTTGGTTATATGCAGGCTATCCAACACAATTAAAGTGCTGTCAAATGATCTACTTCATGCGAGAAATTTAATTTTGGGTGTAGTAGTGGAGAGCGTTAACTTGTTTATATTTTTTCATGATTAAAATCAGTACGATTAACATATGTACACAGATGGGATTAATGTTTTTCGTGATATTATTAAAATAGGTACATAGCAGTGGCAACTTTTCCGTATTAAATTGGAAGAAAATTATCAGAATCGAATGTTTTGTGCGTTGCTAAACGATTAACGGTAAGTGGACGAATAAATTGTGAATAACTTGTGTACTTAGTGTTCGGTATTCAGTGCATATTCACCGATTTCCACTGGAGGTCTGCTTATTGAGCTCAAGATAGGTACCGCTTCCCTACATCTAGAACACAGGGGCTGGCAAAAAGTTCCCGCTATTAATATTGGAGGTAAGAAACCATGACTATTAATGAAATGAAAAATTAGCCAACAAAAAAATAACATGAGAAAAGCATGATTAAGACAACAAAAAACATTTGTTTATCAAGGCTCAATCGCGTTAGCATTGGGGAGCCGTTAATCAATGTACATCAAAAGATTTCATATAGATACGGGGTGCGGCAGAAAATAATGCGAAAATTTTATTTTTTCTTTTCGGGGCCCTTTTTAATTATTTTAAAAAAAAAAATTATATTTTTGGGGGGGGATTTTTTTTTAAAAATTCTTTTTTTTAATTTTTTTTATGTGTGTCCCCTTTTTTTTTATAAAATACCCTAGGGGGGGCGGGAAGCCAGAGCATGCCTTTCGGACGTAGTCCTCCAACATTGACTGCCATGTGCGTGTTATGGTTGACTTCAGGGTTTTCACACTAGCGTGTGATGTTTTGCAGGCTCGTGCTAAAACGTATGCCCAAATCAAATTATCCAACGGATTAAGATCTGAACCGCTAGGGGGCCACAAATCCTTCGGCCAAAACTTCATGTTATCGTTCAACCATTGTTGGATTCGATTGGACGTGTGACACGGTGCTGTAGGACAACGTTTTGGTCCTCGGAGAAGTTGGCCTTCACCCAGGGAAGCACTTGGTCCTTTAAAATACCGATATACACTTCGGTATTGATTTTAACTCCAGCATCAATGAAACCTGGCGGCATTTTCAAACCGTTGGACGCCACCAATCCAAAAATCATGACACCAGCCGGATGTTTGGTTTGAAATTTGAATTTCACTTTTTCTCCGTTGAATTTCACACGTTCTCCATTTTATGCAGTGAAATGAACCGGTCCGTGCGGCTGTTGGCCACAGCATCGATGTTGAAAAGCTTTTCGTCGGAGAACAGGATTATCATTTTTTCCTTCTTCAACAAGGAAAGCAATCTCTTGGAACGAGTCACTCGTAGTTCCTTGACTCGGTCCATAATCAAGTGGCGTTTCACTCTGGCTCTGGAAGATGCATGCAGGTCTTCTTTGATGATTCTCCGCATGGATTTCTCCGAAATATTGGCTTCCTTTGCAAGTTTTCTTATGGAACGCACCGGGTTGCGAGCAGTTTTTGCACAGACCGATTTGATCATGTTCGGCGTGCGTGCAAAGCGCGGACGTTCGCTTCCCGGCTTTCGCTGCTTAGGACCATCCTGCAGGGACTTTCTTATGCGGTAAACTGTTTCCAAATGGCACCCTACCACCTTGGCAATCTCATTCGGCTTCTTCTGGGCAAGCAACAAAGTGGTGATCACTTCTTTCGCGAACATTTTGACGAATTTGCAATAAAACAAATAGAATGTTTGGATGCAGGACTTGAAAGTAAACATAAACAAATACACTTTCGACAGATATCAGTCACTAGCTACACGAATTAACCCAAAACTCAAGTTTGAACATTTTCGCATTATTTTCTGCGCACCCTGTATGTCTTGATTTTTTCCCCTAAAACCTCATGGAGACTAAAATTTGGCTAGTTGGTTCACCCTGGCAGAGGTCCTGAAGGGTTTATTTTAGAGCCAGTTCTAGATTGGATTAAAATAAAAAGATTTTATCACGGTCGAATTAAAAACCGTTTGAAAACCAAACCAAAGGATTTATTTTAGAGCCAGTTCTAGATTGGATTAAAATAAACAGATTTTATTACGATCGAATTAAAAACCGTTTGAAAACCAAACGTAAAAACGAAAGTGACCGCTGCAAGAATTCTTCCACAGCGGTTTGTTTATCTAGGCGTCCACATTATGTGGTATAAATTTCACGGTGTTTCGTGCAATGAGTCAAAAGTTATTCCAGATGAAAGCCGAGAGGAGAGAAAAAATTCTGCACACCCACGTTGATAATCCAACGTGGTCCGCAATAAAAATCGCAAAAACGTTGAAAATCGCCAAATCAACCGTGTATGATGTGCTCAAACGTTTCAGGGAGCGCTAGAGCGTGGATCGAGTGCCTCAAGGTAAGCGTCGTAGTGGAACATATGACCGCAAGCTGAACCAGAAGGTGTTAAGAACCGTCAGAGCAAGCCCTGGACTATCAGATACTGAAAGCGACGAAAATACGCTGCTGCTCGCAGTACCGTTCGAAGAATTCGTTTGCGAGCAGGATATCGTTCTTATCGAGCCAACAAGCAACCAAACAGAATGTTGAAGCAAAGTTTCGTCACCAAAACTCTGGCTCGGAAATTGTACCAGCAGATTTTGACGAAGTACCAAGGACGCCTGCTCATTGACGATGCAACCTACGTCAAAATGGATTTCGGACAGCTTCCTGACCAAAAGTTCTACACGACGATGTCACAAAGAGATGTTCCTGGGAAGTTTAAGTTTGCTTTTATGGACAAATTTGCCAAAAAAAACTGATGATTTGGCAAGGGATATGCAGCTGCGGAACAAAGACCAAAGTGTTCGTGACGAATAAGACGATGGACTCGAAGCTACCGTACTACCTTTTATTTAAGCCCCGTGAAGTTTTGGCCAGATTTGACGAGTTGCCACTACAGATTTCATCGATAAAAACATAAATCCACCCAACTGCCCGCAGTTCCAGCCCAACGAGAGATTTTGGGCAGTAATGAAGCGGAAGCTTAAGAAAAGTGGATAAACGGCTCGGGACGCGACTCAGATGACCAAAATGTGGAACAAATGTGCCAAGGAAGTTGACTCCAGAGGTGTTCAGCGTTTGATCCCAAGAATAAAGAATAAAGAAGAACGGGCGAATTTTCGTGAGAAATGAAGAGAAATGATTTGAATTGATTTTTTTTTCTTAAAGAACAGTGAACTACCTTTGTTTAAATGTATTAACCTTATGTGTACGTCAATCCGTTACCGAGATACAGACGATTCTATTATTCCGGATTCTAAATGGACATTGCATTAAACGGATGTTATTCAAAATTTCATGTTCTTCATTAGAAAAATCATGTTCTTCGTCTTCAATGCCGCTTGGACAATCTCCATCATTTTGAGAATTATGTTCTTGATCATTCTGGTAACCGGACTTGTAACGAAATTGATGCATGATAAATTCATCGTGGTCCGTAACTAATTTTTCCGAACGAACAGTTTATCCGATAAGTTTGAATTCAAATGGTCCAACGGCCCCGAGCAGGTCTGCTGTCGGTGTAACGGTGCCGTCATTGTCAACTGACTAATGTTGTGGTTTTTTCTTAAAACTTAGTTGACGGATGGTTGGCAAATCACTCTTCAGAATGCTCGAGAAGTTTTCCTTAATTTTTCGCTTAAACGTGCCACTTGTTTTCACTTCTTGAAGTTTGTTGCTAATCCATCTTTTTTTAATTTTATTATGACAACAATGGTAGAGCATCTTATAATGCACTTTATGTAGTTCAAAATGCTACACTACATGCTGTTTGCTCTCGTCAGAAGCCAAATGGCTTAATGATGGTTTTTATAATGATAAAGCGTGCTTATGAAATATTTTATCACGACTTAGTTAAACAAATATGAAAGAGCTTTATTATTGACTTACCGAACGGTTTAATGAGGGAATAGATTTCCTAGTCAATTATTTTTAAAAGCTGGACTGTTGTTGATTTCATCTTTCTGCAAGAAAAGGTTATAAAAACAGCCAAAAAGTAAAATAATAAACGATACATATTTCGCAAAATTGAAAACCGCTTTTAAGCAAAATAGCATATATATTGCAGTAATAAAGCCCTTATAAATTAGAACAAAAGTTAAAAGGCAGAAGGATTGTTACTTGGGTAGCCTGGCGGCCACCCTTAAACCCCCAAATAGTGAGAGCTTTCCGCCTCCTACCCCCATGATTGAGGTCTGTTCCACCCCCAATGACGTTGGATCGAAATCTGAGTGGGGCTTAAACTCAACGCTGCGCTGTGCTGTAAATCTGAGGTTTACTTTCTTCGGATACAGGAAACAGTTTTGTCATAAAAAAAATAATAGACAGGGAAATGTCTGGCTTGTAATGGAAATTTAAAAAAAATTATGGAAATTTTCTCTTAAAGCAATGATGATTTAATTATTTTACTGCTTTTTTGTGATTTTAATGCAAAATTGTGGTTTTTATTCATCGAAAATTTTGTCTTTTTCATGGAAATTACTTAATGGTTTATTGAGATTTTAGGTTTTTTTCATTGCTTGAAGATCGTTCTATCATAAAAAATTAGAAATTAATTATGAGTATTTTAGTTTTTGTAAAGGAATTTTCAGGTTTTGAATTGCTACTAACCCCATTAATCTACTGGGAATTTTATTTTCTTTTTATAGAAATTTTACCTTAGGAATCGTTTATATTTTAACCTATTTTAAAGTTACTAATTGTAATGCCTGATAAGGGAAATTCAAACTAGCAGACCCACCCATACTGCCAAAATAAAGATCTCCGATTGCATCGCCTGCACCTGTAAACGTCTTACCATCAACGCACCATCACCAATAATCGGATGTCAGTCAATTAATAAGCTCTCCGGAAATTATTGAAATGTGACCAGCAGCAAACCTTGCTAATCTATCAAACGTCATTTGTCAAACCAATCCTTTAATCGTCCACTTCGTCAATTGGCCAGCCCATTAGCGCATTCGTGATTCATTTGGCACAGGACAGGACCAAATTTGAACCTTAAAATTGGCGGGACAGCAAAGTGCTATTTAAATATCCACCTCTCCTACCAAAAATTACTTCACACCTCGGAGGAATTGTACGGATTCTAGCTGGTCGGTAGGTTTACCACTAATTGACGCCATTTGCTGACTTAATAAATCAATCAAAGTCAAACCGCAACGAACGGCTACTCAGCCACTAACTAATCGAAGGGACACCAAAAAGCCACATTGTGCGGCATAACGAACGCGGGCGCAAGTTTGGTGCCATTAAACCGCCGACGACGGTAGACGTGCAACTCATGATTGTAGTTTAAAGTAGTCCAAAAATAACACACGGGACCACTGCTGAGCGAAGCTGATATTTGTTTTGACTGCAACTTTGGCCACAGGGCGTGCGCACGAGTTTGGTGTCGAAGAATGGCCATAGGTTTCTGATTGACTTGTACCCACGGGCGAACGGGCTGGTCCAAGCGGCTACTAAAGTGCTTTCAAACTGATGGGTGATGCTTGAGTCATGTACTAGCTCCAGTGTGTCCAGGTTAGGCAAACAAAAGGCCCTCTCAACTTTGGCAGATTGACATGTGGCCTAGTCTCACTCTCCATCGGTCGCCGTCGTTGTAAGTGATCTGCACGACAAATTATCCATATCGATTTCTCCATCGGTTCGACATGGGTGGGGTATTGGCCCGTAGGCAGTAGATTGTGCCGCATTGCAACATGTTCAATGATGACCTTGGCAAATCTGTCCATTTTGTTGTCGCCCCGCCGACCGATCGACCGGCTAATGGCTGTGTCCAATCCATTTCATAGCAAGCGCGAAGGAATGTTGCTTCGTTACTTTTCCTCCCGTGCTTGATGACTCAATTCCCTCGTCTTAAACCGTGAGTTAGATTAAAAGTGGGCTCTACGCCCGGCAACAATGATGATCGCGGGACGCGTTCCAGGAAAACCGTACCTGATTGAGCATTATGCCACTGACTGAGTGACTGCTGATTGAGAATGCCAGAAGCGAAGAAAGTCATTAAACTCTTCACCTCCATTCAGAGAACGATGCGAGCATTTATCTGATTAACACGTTTTTCCTGCGAACTTCAGCCATCTGCGCTCCATGGGAACAAGGCAGGTATGCGAGTGGACGGAAGCAGAACTTCTGTTTGATCAATTAATTTAATATATTTTATTACACCTCTAAAAGCAAACACGATGGTGTGGGCTACTGTTTTGATGATGATTTGATGAATGAAGGTTTTTTTCCGGTGAGTTCAACTTGAAGGTTCCTTGATTTCCATGTAGGGTTTGGTGATGTAGCGATGTATGTTTCAATTGGAGAATATTCCTGGGAATTAATTTATGGTAAAAAAACAGTCATGTCGAGCATTAGTTATAATAGCATTGACATTAATGGACCAATTAACATAAGATTCCGAGTTTGGTCAAATAGAACAGAATTCAATATGAACTGGATTATGATTGCAGGAGCTGGAGTATGATGGTTTGATTAGACATTCACCTACATATTTGTTTCAATTTATAACTAATCATTCATTCCCTCATACTTACTCATTTACTTTCCTCTGAATAATTTCTCAACGCATCCCTTAGTAGTAGGGAAATTCCTCAACACTCAGGGTAATTTAGCAGGTGCTTTCATCTTCACAATCTCAGGCAAAAGCTCTGCATAATCATTCACAGTCACTGCATCACCAGCGGAGCAAAGACATTCCATCTCCGATCCAATGCAGCAACAGAACAGGGATGAGTCTGGGACCTTCAAACCATCAATAATATCGAGTGCTGCCTGTTGCTCTTCCCGTGTTCGACTGCGCATACGATTACTGAGCTTCCGTCTTACTCATCACTATCATCATCGGCAGTGTGGATCCACAAAAAAAAAAAGACAACAGGAATCCCAGCATCTCTTGATGGCACCATCATAAGCAAGCACCATCGTAACTCTTCACCAACTTGCAGATGAAGAAGATGCTATCGAACGAAGGTCGTGCGGTAGCATGCTTCTTTGGCTACTGCTTTTCGAGTCGTGTGTTCTTTTTTTTTATCCTACACGTCTTGACGCGTTCGTGAAAGAAATTATGATTGCTTTTGCTGATGATGATTCCCCCTCTCCCCAGCTCCCAATCTCACCTTCTCTCTACAAGCACATAGGCTGTTCGTGTCCGTGACATCGAGATCGCGATAGTGGAGGTAATTTATTATTATTTGCATGTAGCTGTACATCTCTCCCGTAGTAATTACTCAGGATGCTCAAACAGGTATCAGCTTTCGCCGAGCTGCCGTTGCTGCTGCTTTAATTATGGTCCACACATACTTGGAGTGCCGTCTGAGTTCATACAAGCCAAGAGCGGTTGTCATTTTATAGAGACGTCTATGCAAAACTAATGGATTATGAGAGCTCATGGTCCAGGTGTTGGCATGTTGTAGTTGTTGTTGGTGGTGGTGGTGGGGATGGTGTTGCGATGTGTGGTGATCTTCAATGGCAGTGAGGTTTATCACCTACGACCAGAAACGAGAAATGATAGTCGACAGTTGGATCTTTAAGATGCTTGACTTGGAAAGAATTTGTTAATGGGTGCCTTTACATGATGGGACCAACAAAGGCATTATGCATTTTGGCGAAGATTATAGTGGGTAATAGTTTGACGATGGATTGGAGAACGAGTGGTTTGTCAATTCTGCGGGAGAACATAAGGATTGTATCGAAAATAAACTAGCAACTCTTATGATGCGCTCACCCATACACGGGCAAGACTATCAATCTGAGCCTACTCAGCCCTACGCGTTCATCTGTCAACAACACCATCAACTTATGAGCTTTCGGCAAACAGTGATCGTTTTCGAAATGCCACGAATCGAAAAGAGTGTTAAAATTCTTCTTGGCTTTGCGAGAAGGATGTCTCGATGAACAAAATAGCGAAAAGTTTCTGAATTCATCACAAGAGCGTTGAATCCACCTCAACAATTTCTGGGAAGGATTTAGTCGAGTACAACTGTGGCGGTGGTGACATTCGGTTGCTTCAGTCGTTAAAGATTGTATCGTGGCGGGAGACAGTACCGTACGTTGTTTACAATGAATGCTTTTGGTCGCAGTTTTACCATCAACAATTTTCAAACAAATACCGGTTCTCTAGATCAGAAATCAGCTGTTTTGACAGACGTCTTAAAAATATGTACCAATAAACTAGTCGAAAATAAATTTGTTTTAGTAAAGAACTCGAACAGCTGGTACAATTTGGACCTTTTGCGTCTTTAACGTAAAAGAGACAATCTGTACAAGAAATGGCGTAGAACTAATAAGCATATCTCTTTGAATAGGTACAAAGATGCGCGTAACAAATATTCGCAATCCGTTAAACAAACTCGTTGTGAATATATTCAGAGGAAAATTGATTTGCATCAAAACAACAGCAAAGACTATTGGAACATTTTGAAATCTTTGTTAAAACCTAGTAATTGCAAACCGCGATCCATAACCTTCAATTAGGCACATTAGAACGGTCAGAGGACATCATTGCATGCAGATTTAATGAATATTTCGTCGATAGTATTTTGTCAATCAATCAATCCATTGATCTAGTAGATGAGCCAGACGAAATGAAACAGCCGATTAATACTAACTGTAGTTTTGAAAGTTTTCACCCAATAACGTTAGAGGATCTAAAATCTATTTGCTTTTCTTTGAACAAAACGGCTGGAGTAGATAACGTAAATGCAAAAGTAGTACAAGATTGCTTTAATGTCATCGGAAAGAACCTGCTGGACCTAATTAATGAATCGCTGCAAACTGGGCACGTGCCACGCGATTGGAAAGAATCTTTAGTCACTCCCATTCAAAAAGTGGCTGGAACGATTAAAGCCGAAGAGTTTCGTCCTATTAACATGTTGCACATTTTAGAAAAAAAAAACTTGGAACTAGTTGTAAAAGGCCAGCTGTTAACGTATTTAAAAAGTAACAATTTGATTGCGCCGGAACAATCGGGATATCGCGAAGGTCATTTTTGTGAAACAGCGTTAAATTTAGTGTTAGCAAAATGGAAAGAAAATGTAGAGCGTAAAGACACGATTGTTGCTGTTTTTTTGGATCTGAAACGCGCGTTTGAAACGAATTCTCGGTCCTTGTTGTTAGAAACAATCAAGCGCTTTGGATATTCAGGTTCTGCATACAGATGGTTTGAAAGCTATTTGTCTGACAGAACTCAACGGAGGGCTTTTAATGATTCTGTTTCGAGCCCTGTGGAGAACAGCCTTGGCACACCACACCACAAGGGGGGGGGGAGTGTATTGGGGCCCATTTTATTCATTCTATATATTAATGACATGCGACGTGTCTTGCGATTTTGTGATATAAATCTTTTTGCTGATGACACCGTGTTGTTCATTGCAGCTAAAAGCCTTGAGAAGGTCGTTTCACATTTGAATGCAGATTTACGTTCTCTAAGTAGATGGTTAAAGTACAAACAGTTGAAATTGTACATAAGTAAACCTAAATTCATGGTAATTTCGCGGAATCGAGTTATCGAAGACGTCTCTGTTAAAATTGATGATGAGACAATTAATCGCGTTCGTGCGATTAAATATCTTGGCGTGATTATTGATGATAGATTAAAATTTGACTCTCACATTGACGATGTCATCAAGAAAAATATCTAAGAAGTACGGTATTCTCTGCCGATTGAAAAACGATTTAACTATTGCTAGTAAAAAGTAAAATAAATCAATCATCTCTACTCACATTGAATTTTGCCCTTCCATTTTGTTTTTAGCTAATTTTTTTATGAAGGTTTACTGGCGGGACTCTGAATAGAGTAGAAACCTCTACGCCAGGCCTTTGATGATATCGTTGCGTAAATCCTTTCGAATCATTTTGCCAGCCGTACACGGAACATGTCGTCCAAGAAGACGCTGTTGCAAATGACTCGGAAGGAGCCACGTTTGGGAATTTTGAGTCCTTTCGTCTGTGTTTTTCAATTGTCTTTTTGTTAGTCAGTGTTACGTTTGCAAGTTTAATACGGCGTTTCATAATTTTCTCAGTGTTTTGTAGTTCAGTCCGTGAAGTGTATCATTTATGTGCTATGAGAGTCTCCCGAAGCAGTTTTCTCGAACCAAAAGTAAGAAGCTATTGTATTGTTTCTTGTGCGTTAGAATGATATAACTTAATTCCTTTTTGAAGCATTTCACCAGCCGTGCAAGGATCATGTCGTCCATAGAGACGCTGTTGACACTGCCTCAAAAGGTGGTACATTTTCAAGTTTGCTTCCCCTTTCTCTCAGTCATGTTCATGTCTACTGTTTTGTATGGTGTCGTTTCGTCTTTTTGTTATTTAGTTTGTCAGTGTGTTTTCTTCAGTCTTTTGTAGTTTAGTTCATCATTTATGTGCTTTGAAAGTCTTTTTGAGCAGTTTTCTCGAATCAAAAATAAGTTGTCATTATGTCGTCGAGATATTTGAATTCTACCAGTTTTAGTAATGTCTGATGTTACAAGTCTCAGTAGTCCGAACAGTATCATTTTTATGGTTTACTGATGGGACTCCTGAGAGAGAAGTTTCCTTTAAAAGAGTTTGGGAGGTCGTTGTGTCTCTTTATGTTATTTAATTACTCAGTCAGTGTTACGTTTACAAGTTCAAGTGGGCATTTCGTAACTTCTTCAGTCGGCATACTTTCGACAAGCTTTTTGAGGCATTCCGGATCAATATGTTCCCAGACGAGAGCATGTTAATAGATGTGTGTGTGTGTGTGTGTGTGTGTGTGTGTGTGAGAGAGAGAGAGAGAGTTTTATCATAATAATAAGAAGGAAAAAAAAATGAACGATCTCACCGATGTTTTGTTTCTTCATTCTTCTGTTCGGTTTGTTCCCTTGCCTTTGTGTTGGTTGTTATCTTCAGATTGGTCTGCCTCGACGTATGCTGATTTCTAGGATCTTCAGATAGTTCCAATTCCAATTCGGCCATATCGTCCATTACCGATGCGTACTCTAAAACTGCATTTTTCTTCAAAACTTCGTTGCTAGAATAATATAAGCAAAATCGCTTCACCTTAAAAGACCTCGATACAAGTATAGTATCTAGGGTTACCAATCCTATTTTCATCTCATCACCCTTCGATTCGTGCTACTCGAAAACAAAAGATTGACGCATAACCATCTGATTTCTAACTATTTATTTCTTGTTAATTTTATTTATTTTTATTTGTTGTTGAAACCAAGCAAACTCAATAACAGAAGGAATCGATTGATTCATACATCAAACCCACATTTCCGATCAGTATGAATAATGGATCATGAGATGAATAATGGAACAGCTCCCCTATGTGGTAATGCCTTCCAAAAGTGTGCTGATTTGTGATAATAAACTATTTCAGCTTTTTAACTGAGTTTATATGATCAAATACAACATTTCAACTATTTGCAAATACTGTACTTAACCATTGATTACCATCTCCAAATAATAATGTTCATCGATAAGAACTATTGGAGAAATTTCAGAAGCACTTTTGGGCTGCATTACCACTGATCTGGCAACACTAGTGTGTTTCTTTCCAAAATGGTAAAGAACCAGACCAGCCCTGGGACCTGGTAGTTGAAGTTAAACTACCTCAAGGTTTTGCCAGTGCCCAGATTTCCGTAAGCAGAGACACTTACGCGAAACCCGCGGGAACATGAGATTCTCCTTCCAACGATACGATCCAACAAATCGAATAACCCAATTCGCAATACTCATTAAGCTTTCTACGGGATGGCTTGTTAAGAAGGGCGCGTCACTCTCACTGAAACTGTTGGAGTAGAATTCACAGCATCACAATCGAATCGGTAGGATAAAGAAAATGATACTGTTTGTTCCCTCCTAGACGCCGGTTGTCATACCACTCCATTGTCCAATTCCAGCTTGAGTGATACCCTGATGCTCCCTCCCTTCCCAATATATATTTAATGTCATATAGTAATGTATAAAATATAGTGAATTAATATTATAATTATAATAAATATAGCGAATGAATATTATAATGACAAATAATATAGTGAATGAATATAAGAATGAAAATAACAATTCCATTTGTGGACCTGAAATAGACAATGTAGCTGCGAGAAAAAAAAATTGATTTAAAATTATCTCATCAAACTTGGAATATCCATGGATAATCTGAAATTATATAGCAATAGAATAGTAAACCCAAAATTTCGATGTGCTGTTCCGTTTCCTTGCAATAATTTATGTAGTGAGTCTCATCGGAAATAGCGATTTTAATGAAATGAATTTAAATGTAATTATGTCACATCATTTAATATCATAACATAAAATAATAAACTGACGTTAAAATATAAAATAATAATACCAGCAAGCCAGTAAACTATAGTAGAATACATATATCCGTAACTAATCTGATCATCCACTCATCGAAAGACTTCCACTGTTGCAGTTTCTATTGAATTAAGATCTACTAAGATTTGAATTTGTTTTCACAATAATAGTCAGAGAACATAATAAGCGTAGGTACAAGATATATATTACATCTACTGGTATGTTACTGAAAATAAAAATTAGATGTGTATTAATTTCATAATAATATTGGAAAAACTGAAGACAGCTAATAATAAGGCGAAATAAATTTCAGATGAGTATGAATCCAAAAATTGAATCTTAATAAAACTAAAAACATAAAAAAATAAAAAAATGAATTTTTCTATAGCTCTTGTTCTCTGACCCATAAATAATTCCTCATGTGTGTGAAATAGGAAATGAATGATTGTAAACTGTTAGGTTTTGAATTAATATATATTTCTGATGAAGAAGGAAAGAGCTTTTTTTAAGTAGAATTTTTCGAATATGATCTTTTCTAAAAAAAAAAAAAAACAATAAAAACCTTTCTATCTTTTCAAATACACAACGTAGGTTAGATGAGCTATAACTGACAAGGATGCATATATGCGAAGCTGAAAATGACTTATAAAAAAGCATACAAAATGTAGTACATGGATGTTATAATATAAAATGATAATAATTTCATTTTTATTTAAATGTCTGCAGATTGTGGTCCTGCTGCAATTGTACCATGAACCTGAAAGCTAAGACAATGTAGCATAGCCACGAGAAAAAAAAATTGTTTAAAATTTTTTTAAAAATTGGGTTGGGGGTGGAATTTGTATTGTATATAGGAAGGGATAAAAAAAAAAGAACTAAAATTTGTGGGTGTGGTTAATGTGATATAACCACAGGAATGCTGGTGGGTGGTACTGAGCCCTTGCGGCACGTCAAGCCGGCGTTAGCGCAAGGGATAAATCTGTTGATTTGTTGGTCTATATAAAAAAAGAGGGGGGCCGGGACAAATAAATTGTTTTTCACCGTTAGATACAAAAACTCATTCGCTTTAGGGACATTATCAGCCATGTCCATTTTATTTTATCTGGTTCCCGTAAATCCGTGTTTCCGGGGCAGTGCTCCGGTACTGAGACACTATTTCGAAACATCTATTGAATTTCCGGTAATGGATGTCAAAATCTTTGGAATAATTCCTAGAAACTATTTCTATTCCATTGTGGGCCATATGCCGACTTGTTCCTGCAACGGCCATTTTGTAACAGGTTCCCGTGGGGCCTCGAGTGGCCATGAACATTTTCAGTAGAAAACCCTGGCAATATGAGTATCAAAATTCATGAAATTTCTCCAGTAGGATATTTCTCAATGTTTAGTGGCCATCTGATGATTTGTCTTCGGACCTGTCTTTCCGGAACAGGTTCCCGTGGGGCCTCGAGTGGCTTTGAACATTTTCAGTAGAAAACTCCGG
This sequence comes from Aedes koreicus, assembly GCA_024533555.2. Lineage (NCBI taxonomy): Eukaryota > Metazoa > Arthropoda > Insecta > Diptera > Culicidae > Aedes > Aedes koreicus. The sequence goes on from JAHHFK020005841.1 coordinate 337,044, forward strand.
CAATATGGGTATCAAAATTCATGAAATTCCGCCAGTAGGATACTACTCAACGTTTTGTGGCAATATGATGATTTGTACTAGGACCTGTCTTTCCGAAACAGGTTCCTGTGGAGCCTCGAGTTTCCATGAACATATTTAGAAGGAAACCCTGGCAATATGGGTATCAAAATTCATGAAATTTCCCCAGTAGTAGATTTCCCAACGTTAAGTGGCCATTTTATGATTTATCCTCGGCCCTATCTTTCCGGAAAAGGTTTCCGTTTGGCCTCAACTGGCCATTTCCATGTTAAGAATGAAATCCTGGCAGTATGGATACAAAAATTTATGATATTTTTCAACGTTTTGTGGCTATCTGATTATTTGTCCTCAGACCGGTCATTCCGAAACAAGTTCCCGTTTGGTCTCGAGCAGCCATTAACATATTTATAAGGAAACCTTGACAATATGGGTTTAAAAATTCATGAATATTAACCAGAAAGCTATTTCTCAACGTTTTGTGGCCATCTGATAATTTGTCATCGGAGCGGTCATCTTGGAACAGGTTCCTGTGGGGCCTCGGGTGACCATGAACAAAACTAGCCACAAAACGATGAGAAATATCCTACTGGAGAAATTTCATAAATTTTGATACCCATATTGCCAGGGTTTCCTTCTAATTATGTTCCTGGCCACTCTAGGCCCCACGGGAACCTGTTCCAGAAAGACAGGTGCATGGACAAATCATCAGATGGTCACAAAACGTTGATCAATTTCCTACTGGCAAAATTTCATGAATTTTGATACCCATATTGCCAGGGTTTTCTTCTGAAAATGTTCATGGCCACTCGAGGCCCCGCGGGAACCTGTTCCGGAAAGGCAGGTGCAAGGACAAATCATCAGATGGCCACTTAACATTGAGAAATATCCTACTGGAGAAATTTCAAGAATTTTGATACTCCTATTGCCAGGGTTTTCTTCTGAAAATGTTCATGGCCACTCGAGGCCCCGCGGGAACCTGTTCCGGAAAGGCAGGTGCAAGGACAAATCATCAGATGGCCACATAACATTGAGAAATATCCTACTGGAGAAATTTCAAGAATTTTGATTTTCATATTGCCAGGGTTTCCTCCCAATTATGTTCATGGCCACTTTAGGCCCCACGGGAACCTGTTACAGAATGGCCGTTGCAGGAACAAGTCGGGATATGGCCCACAATGGAATAGAAATAGTTTCTAGGAATTATTCCAAAGATTTTGATATCCATTCCGGGAATTTAATAGGTGGTTCCCAATTGGGGCCTGGGTCCGGGAACCGGCCCGCGGCCCGGGGGATTGGGGGATGCAGAAAAATGGTCAGTGGGTAATTTGACTCTCGAAGTTGAAGAATTTTAAATTTAACAGTTCAAAGAGATATAAAAATGAAAAATTGACAGGAGTATTCATTTGAATTTGGTGGGTACCCGGGTACCCTGTCGATCACTTAAGGGGTAAAAAAAATAGAAGTCCCCCCCTTCGGCCCCCCTTGCTACTATACGAAATGTTTTAATGCAAAAAGATGCCTTCCAACTGTTATTAAGATGTCACTGAATTTCAGCTTCCTGTTTTAAAATAAACTATGAAATTTCGTAATGTAAAACTGGAAAACGTACCCGGGTACCCTGTCGATCACATAAGGGTTAAAGATAAATCGTCCAACTCAAACTTTTGTGGGGGTATGTGGCGGGACCATCATATCATCATCATTTTGAAAGATGAAAGATTTCAAACAAATACGTTGTTTTTGTTGAGTTTCATTGAATTATCTTATGTGGTTTTTTTTTATCGTCATTCGAATTTATTCCATTTTTTTAATGCGTACGTTAAATGCGTGTGCAGTTGAAACTGACGTGTTTTGCTTTTGCTGCGTTATTTCACGAAAAAAAAATCAAACAGTATTACTTTTTTGAAATTGGAAATATCTTCTCAACATCATGGGATCCCAGTTGTGAACAGCAGTTTCTGCTAGAACCAAAAAGATGTGAAGAGAAAGTATTGATAGGTCCAATAGAGCTCGGCAGGTTATGAAAATTGAATAGAAGCAGTTTGAAATTGAGCGTAGTGCTTTGTTTTGGCAGTATTTCGAAGCAAACACAGACATTTTTGCCAAACATCCCACTGCGGGGTAGGTCAAGGCAGGAACGGATCCGCCACCTGACTGGCAAAAATGTACGCGCTTGATCGTAGCTCAAACACCGCCAAAATGGCACAGAATGGTTCTAGCGTTCTGAAACCTCTGTTTTGACACTCCCTAAATGGACCACACTGTAAACGATGTATGGAACTTATGTGACCAAAATTTCCTATCGATACATTTTCATATCTTTGAAGTTTTAGCAGAAACTGCTGTGAAAAAAGTCGTTACTGGACGATCCAATTTGACTCCGTATTTTGAGAAGATATTTCCAATTTCAAAACATTATAATAGTTAAATTGGCGCACTGTACGCAATATAAACATATGTAATTAATTAGTAGTATTACTTTTTTCAATAAGCTAGAATAAAAACTGATATAAAAATTTTTAACCGAGTGATTTGCGTAAGAATGCTATGAATGGAATCGATTCCCTCTTGAAGTGCGTTCCCATGCAACACAAAACTAACATTATTGGTTGCAGTAACTTGATTCTAACTTGATTGAGTTGCATTCAAGTAAATTTAACTGATTTGTAACAAGTGTGCTGTTAGGGTTATGGTCGTGTTTCTTCAGATGGTTTGTGCGTCGGTAGTTTCTTTTTCTCCATTTCTTGTTTTTTAGTGCTTCGCCCCTGCACCCAGACGAGCTTTTCAGCATGTGGTCGTTTTATATTATCGAAAATATACCTTAACTTAATAGACGCTTATTGGGGCCTATTGTATACAAAGATAAAAGGAATGCAATTTTTGACAATCAATATTGTTGGGTGAGTTGCAGCTGAAAAAAGTTTGAGAAACACTGGTTTAAATAAATACTTTCGGCCAACTGATACACACCCCCCCCACTCAACATAATCTCAACTGAACCGAGACTCAACGGCAAGTGCGAAGATCCCCGACATTCATTGTAGAACACGGGCGAAAACAAAACGATGAGCAGCACACACCAAGAGCTGACCTGCGGCCGCCTCCGTCACCGCGCCCCTTCCACCTCCAGTCATAGAAGAGGCGGAAAACCGACCGCGAAACTATTCCATCCCAGCATACAAATTGAATAATAGCAATCATTTTAATCAAGTTAGAAGAGAATGAAACGAATCTTCACACCCTCGCGTCCCTCTCCCCCTCCTCCGACCAAGCAGCGGTCCATCGCAATCAACCCCAATCGCGCAACATAACACGTGCTTTTGTTAATGTTTCAGAAACACGATCGAGAAGAGGAACAACAACAAAAACGAAGAAGAGCAACATCAACAACGGCGAGAAGAGAGCGAAAAAAAAAAACAAGAGGAAAAACACGCAATTGGCGGGTGTCTGGTAATTGCGTAATTTGTTGAGGCAAAAAGTGCGGCTCTCGTACATACGTGGCCTGTTGAAGAAGTGCATATAATGATGATGAAGATGATGATATGATTGGTATGAAGATGTTGTCAGAGAGCTCTGCGGCCGGTCGACGGCGGTGACGACGGCGATTGATAATAATTACAAGGTGCTGCTGCTCCCCTGCTGGTTATGATTTGTCAGAGTTTGGAGAGCTGTGGGCCGGGGGCCGGCGGCGATCGGAAACGATAAAATTCAATTTAGGGATTCCAGGGAGTTGTAATTTGGCCGAAATTTACATTTCCAATTGCGTTTCGCCGATAGTCCCTCGAACGGAGTTGATCCACTTGGGGAAACGAATTGGCCATCGCGTTCCGGTGGCTATTTGGAGTGAGATAATTTATTGGATGGCAAATTAAACCAACGGCCATGTACCGGTTTTTTGATAGTGCAGGTCGAGGGAGAGATTGTGAAATTCGACCGGTTGGGGGTTGGTGAGGGGTGGGAGATGAGGACATAGATTACACTCTCGTAGGACGGACAGGCGGCTTGGGTAGCTTAATGATAGGACGACGCTCGCGCGGACCGATGGAGGCTGGGTTTGATAATAATTATGTGTGTGCACGGGGATAATTATTTACATTCGAGGTGCTATATGTAGTGCAATTTGTAGAGTAGATCAGCGAAAAAAAAAAGATTACTTGCGCTGATTGGAATCAATGGATGGTTGGGAAATTGTGGAAGCCTTCGAGCAAGGTTGGCCGTCCACTCGTGTGACACTGGTTAAGTGCTGGCAATAAATCACGGTTCGCTGGTAGATGTGAGATAGATTGCAGCAAGTTGTATGGCGACTGGTTGTAGCCTTGATAAACGATGCATGCAAAGTTCAGATTGTTGACTTTGAATGTGAAAATTTCGAGCAGACCACTTCGCCTTCCCAAAGCAAAACTCTGCCAATCAATCAATTCAGGTCGCTAATCCATCAAAGCAATATGATATGATAGATCTCCATTAACAACACACCTCCCGGCAAACATTTGGACAACACTTCCTGAAAAGCTTCTTCAGTACTCTCGCCTTCAAGCCTTAAGTAGTGTTGTTAGCAACCAATTCAACCTACAGCCTTTTGCTAGACTCTGCTATTTTATGTATTGATTTTCTCTTCTTCCGCACTTTCACAGAGTGGTGGGATCCGATTCATACCCCAGGCCGCATCATCTAATCGGGGCCAAAAGAAAGCCATACCTACGGGCTGGGTCAATTGAATCGTTTGAGCTCAGGGCTCAGCTATCACGTAGGAAAAAGGCGGAAGTTGAGAGTTCAGCCTGATCGCCGAATTTATGCTCCACTAAAGTGCCTCATATGTTTATTCACGTGTGGGAACATTTCCCAACATAAATGGCCTGAGTGCCCCTTCACCTCGTCGCTTACACGCTCCGTTAGTCGGTTCGAGATCAGGGTCAGCGGTTATTGAATAGCCCTCTGCCCTCACAAACAATCGTGTTTGCTGCTGCGGTGGTGGAGAAGGGATGCAAGGAAAATATACATTTTCCCGTCCACTAGTAGCCGGGACCGGATGAACTAAAAGGTGGCGAAAAAAGCATATAAATGTTCACATCCGATCCCCATGTTTATGCATTTCACTTCTTTTGTTACTCGGCGAGTGATTAACTGGTGGCCGCCCCCCTTTTCCGTGCCCTTTTTCCAGGTCAATCGATTTAGTGCCAAATTGGCAAATGCATAATCACACATAAAGCTCGTACGTCACTGACCGACCACTTTGCCACTCGCAGTCAGGATGGCTTATGGCTTCAGCTTGAATGCACAGTCGAAATCGATATTGACACACGGCCGCCATGCACAAATCCCTGGTCCGACGGAGGTGACCCAGTTTTAGGGCGTTTCTGTATGTTTTGTAACAATATCAGCGAATCACAATAATTTAGTAATCGTTTGACTGCTATCATGCTAATGGAAGCGAAAATTTGCAACGAGGACGATGAGGAGGAGGAGGAGGAGGATGTTGGGGCGAGAGCCAATTGTCCAGAGTGATTAGTAATGGAAAAACGGAATTGATTGGCACTTTGTCGGTTTGCGGTTTCGAGTTTCAGCATTGGTTGATTTAATTGGGCGACGGCGGTGGTGGTCTCCTGGGACGTGTTGACGTTGCAAATGCGGTTCTAGGGCTGTTTGGTTGTCTGGATTTTAGTGCAGCAATGTTTGATCTTCTGAAATGAGCGAATGCTTCATTCATGGGAAATGAACTTAAAAGATGATGAAAATCGAGCAACGAGCCAAATGAATATGAAAAATGACTAAAATATATACTGGCACTAATTAATGAGCATTTCGCATTGAAAATTCACAAAATTGCCATTAAATTATTAAAAACTGTGCCTACGAAAATATATCAATAAAAATTGGTTTGGTTTGAATGGGCAAGATTTGAAAGATTTGGAGACTTTTGTCACATGTATAGCGCTAGAACTTATTATTATGACGGAAAACTATCAGCTTATTATTGCGTTTTTACTAATTGCCATTGCTTAGAATAAACCACTCCAAAGGACAAAAATAAACTTTCCAGAGTTATAGGGGTTACTTCCTAGTAGTTTGAGCAATAATTTCTCAGAAATTCAGGAACAAACCTGAAGTTCAGGAGAAAACTTCCCGAAAGCTCAGAAATTCAGGATAAAACAAATTTAAGGGAATTTTCCTTAAAATTCTGGAGAGGACATTCCCAATGTTTTGGTAGAATTTTCTTCGGAGTTCAGAAGTTTAGAAAGAATAGGTGCCAGAAAAAACTTCCCCGAATTCCAGGAAGAAACATACCACCTATAAGTTGAAGAAGGAATTCTTCAAAACTTTCACGAAAGAACTTCTCTGAAGGTCAGGAGAAGACTCTCCTGAAGTTCCTAACTTCCCAAAAGTGTAGTTGGAACTACCCAGCTTTTCTGAGAGCTTTCTCGAGGCTCAGGAGTTCCCAGAAGTTCAGGTAGATACTTCTCGGAAGAACAGGAAGAATTATAAGGGGTACTTCCTAATAGTTCAAGCAAGAATTTCCAACAAATTCAAGAACAAACTTTCTTGAAGTTCAGGATAAAAACCTTTTTGATGTTCAGAAGAGGACTTCTCAGAAATTCAAGACGAAACTTTCAAGAAATGTAAGAAGATTTTTAATGAAATTCTAGAGAAAATTTTCCTTAAGTTCCAGTTCCTCCAGAAGTTTGGAGGAATTTTCCTCGCAGAATCAGAAGTCAAGAAGGTCACTGAGTCAAAACTTACCAAATGTTTCTGGAAGGTTAGGTTTGATTGTTAATTTCCAAGAAAATCAGGAGTAACTGCCAAGAAGATCATGAGGAAACTTGCCAAAAGGTTCAGGAGGAAACTCACCAGAGTTTAAGCAAAGAGATTTGCAGATGGGTGAGTCGCTAAGAACAGTGTGCCAGCCACGATGTCCTACACACTAGACGAATATGTTTCATAACTGCGCAACTTTGATTTTCAATCCATACCACATGTGTGGCACACTGAGGAACACTTTTGACAATTGAGCATTTAGAAATAAGAAATCAGCAACCTTGCCAATATGCGTTGCCAATTTGGGCTGTCAACACACCGGCACCTTCGGCACCTTACAGGAACACCCAGAACATTGCAACGCGTGAAGACACACACAAAAATAGCAAAGTAGAAAAGAGTGCTGGGCGATCCACCCCTTGGATTTGCAGAAGATCAGGAGAAAGTTTCCTTGATATTCAAGAGATAATCACTGACGAACCGAAGAAGCAGTCTATTCAAAAATCATTCATATGGGCATAATGAATTCATATTCGCATCGTACTATGAGCTAGGACACAAACTCATGCAAGAATTACAATTCCTCGGTTTCCATCTCACCTCGTTTAAGATATTTGATTGGTAAGAAAACTTCCCTGAAAATTAGCAGAGAAGTATAGAAAAAAATTCAAGAAGTTTATCAAGATATCAAAGCAGTTTTCAAGAATTGCCATTGCTTTATTTGAAATTTTTACCGGTCACTTTTGAATTATTGAAAGTGAATTATAATTTTTTTATTGCTGTTTTAATTTTTTCTAGAGTGAATTGTTATTTTTTCGTTGACATAAAGGGTGTTTCGATCAAAATTTGGTCGACTTAAACTTGACGCATTTCCTTTCGTCGTACATTTAAAATTTTTGCTCAACCCCTCATTTTGTAGATGTGTGCGTGTTGCACCATGACTCCATTTCGATTTTGAGATTAGCACTTCAGTTATCAAAATGTCGTCGAAGGAAGAGAAGCAATGCATCAAAATTTTGCACGTGCATGGCGACAATCTAAACTACTCTCACGCCAAGTTGGCGAAATTGTTGAATGTGGCTAAATCAACTGTTACCAACGTATCAAAAGTGTTCGGTGAACATTTGTCGACAACAAGGAAAGCTGAGTCAGCGACGACAAAAAGAGTTGCCCGCTGTTTCGAGCGGAGCCCCAACCTCTCCGTCCGAGATGTCGCAAAGAAGCTGGGAGTGGCGCCTTCAACCGTGGATAGATCTGAAAACGAGCTGGACTGTCGACTTACAAGAAAGTGGTGACTCCAAATCGCGACGATAAACAAAACACGTCGGCGTGGTACAGGACGATGAAACTTACGTCAAGGCAGACTTTAAACAGCTTCTTGGACTGGAATTTTATACGGCAACCGGACGGGGAAAGGTGGCAGATATTTTCAAGCACATTAAACTGTCAAAGTTCGCGAAGAAATATCTGGTGTGGCAGGCCATCTGTACCTGTGGCGTGAAGACCAATGTTTACACTGCGACCTGAACCGTCAACCAGGAAATTTATCCGAGCGAGTGCCTACAAAAACGTCTACTGCCTTTCCTGACGCGACACAATTCTTCCGTTCTATTTTGGCCGGATTTGGCATCATGCCATTACGAAAAAAAGGCCTTGGAGTGGTATGCTGCCAACCACGCTCAAGTGGTGCCCAAGGACACCTCGCCAATACGCCAGAGCTCCGCCCAATCGAATAATATTGGGCCATCGTCAAGCGGAACCTTAAGAAGACTCAAAAAGCTGCGAGAAACTGTTCAAGGCAAATTGGCGTTCAGCGGCGAATAAAGTGAATAAAGAGAATGTACAAAATCTTATGGCAGGTGTTAAGCGAAATACCCGGTAATTCGCATTCGGTAAAAAGGAAGCTAAGCTGAATATTTCTCCTGTATTCTGTATTAACAGAACTTGAAAAAGAAAAAGAATTTGACTTATTAATAAAAACTTTGTTCGACTCACACACATTACTGTTTGACCAAATTTTGATCGGAACACCCTTTATGTTTGAGAATGAATAACGAAAAAAATACAGTATGATCTGTTTTATTTGATAAAGAAAGTGTATTTGTTTATTTCGGAACAGTTTATACAGCCCAAAATGAGGCTTTGACGATTAACAGTACGTCATGACAGCACCTTCTAACGGTACGATTGGTCCAACCCTTCGGAATACTCTAAAATGAGCATGAGCATGAGCATGATTGACCGCCCACGAATGCTACTCCATTATTGCCAGATCAGCTGTATTTACACAAAGAATCAAGAGATGATGTTTGGGACTAACATACATCCTCAATGTGGTAAAACTGGTGACTCATTATGAAGCAATACCGGCACCGGCCATGCGCGAATGATGGTCAAGTAGGGAATGGGAAGGAACGTGTTGACGTGATACTCGCTTCGAAGGAAGCCGAGAAATCCTCTACACTTCCACGGGAAATCACTGAAATTGGTGGCCCATCATAGCATTAGTAACTGATATTGATTCTATTGATTCCTACGCTCATTAATTTGGTACCAACCTGGGGAGACTTGTCCTATACCCATTGCTTTCCTTATCTCCAATCTGTTCATCTACTCGCAATATTTTGTGATATAGTGGGCGGAATATTACAATTTGAGATAATTCTAAGCAGTCGGTTTACAAAAATTTGAACTGCGGTACAATTAAATATAGACTGCAGCGCCATCTCTGCGGCAAGATAATGAACTAATATGATGTTATCAAAAGACGACAAACGTAATACTGAAAAAACTTTTCCGAAGACGGCAACTCTCTAGCGCTTCATGTGGAAAAGGTATACTGCAGCGTCATCTCTGCGGCAAGATCTGGTTCTAATATGTTAATGTCAAAAGATGACAAACGGAATACTGAAATTTTTTTTCCCAAGACGGGAACTCTCTAGCGCTTCCTGGTCAAAGATAGACTACAGCGCCATCTCTGGAACTAATATGATAATGTCAAAAGACGACAAATAACGTACTGAGAAACTTTGTCCAAGATGGCAACTATCTACAACTAGTCTGGAATGTTTTGTATGCAGTTCTGTTCACACATCGAAATCAAAACCTCCTTCCTTTTGTAGCAGATTCTCGGTGGCCAATGTTACTGCAACCAGGTTTTTTTTTCACCACCAATGCATTACCTTTCAAATGAGGTACAAACATTGTGTCTAGGTTGAAGTTTCATAATTCTAGAAAGGGTTTAAATCCGAGTCAATATTGACCCTAATGTCTCATGCGTCATTTTTTTTTTAATACCCGAGGAAGGTTAATAAAATAAATATAATGGCTAAGGTTAGTAAAACGACAACACAAAGAGAAGTATTTTTTAATATGCACAGAAGTTAGCACCTACTATGCTGAACATAATTTGTCTTGCATATGGTTCTCTCAGATGATTAGTGAGTGATTGATTTTTTTTACGCCCTTCATACAGGGCTGGTAGCGGATGTATGGATAAATAATAGTGACTTTAGTGACTAAAATAATAAAAATAGTGACGAAATAGTGACCAAATAGTGACTTACAAATTTTAGTATTTTTTAAATCTTTTATACATTTGTTGTATAAGTACAGTAAAAATGAACTAAGTGATCACCCCCGTTTGAAAAAATGAATACTACTGCGGCGCAGAATCACTTTTTGGGTTTTTTTTTGTAAAGAAGCCTGTAATCAAGTGACTTTTTTTTCTCAACGACGTTTTTGCCTTGGTCCGCAGCTCGTTTTTGCGAAGACGGGTCTATACGTACAATTGAAACGCCTTTCACCATGGCCTGTGCTAGAATTACTTCTGACTTCACTACCTTAATCACCTGAGGGTATTTAGGCTCACCTACAGCCGTTTTCTTAGTAAACAACTGGTTCCAATACTCCTCAATTTTGTACTCTGTACTCAAGGTCAGCACCTAGCATTTTAACAAGTTCCATTCGTCAATAAGAAGATCATAGTTGACCTGAATCAACTGAAGTAACTTGGCGATTTTCACAATATACTTGGAGCTTTCACTGGATGCAACGGCTGGTGGGTTGAGGCATTGGCAATATTTTATAAACGAGTTCTGCAAACCAGACTTTCGACGTAGCACTACGTCTTCGTTATCTATATTGCGACCGTCACGAAACGTGGTCAGGTTTTGAGTATCTCAGCCATTTCTCAAAAGATTTTCAAAAAATTTACACCAAGCGATAGGAAGTATTTCTACGCATTAATTTCAATACAGAACATTGTTGATTTCGGGCCACATACTTTCATAAATGTCAAACCTTGCCTTAAAAAGTATATTAACTCCTTCAGGCCAAAGTGGTCATATATGACCCCAAAAGGATAATAGCTGTATACAATCACAAAGACTGAATAAAAGTGTACACTGTCTTCGGCAAATTTATTTTCCATCACTTTCTCAATCTGGAAAATATTTAAAAAAAAAAACATATGAGTTTAAGGCCAATTGACGACCTAGAACATCCTGAATATGAAGAAGTTCAGGAAGAAAAAAATAAATGCCTTATTAATAGTGTACACGTATTCTTAAATTCTCGTTGATAAACGTTAAATAATTTTGTATCTTTCTGGGAAGTTCTAGGTCATCCAAAATGTACTTGAGTTCAAAACTTCATATCTACAGTTGTAACAGTAGCTTTTAGGGCTATATCAGGTTACGATATGTATTCAAACATATTGAATGAACCTTTCGGAAGGTCAACAGTCATTATTTATGATGTTATGATGTTCTAGGTCATCCAAACTGGACCTTTGAGTTCAGAACTTAAAATCTACAGAGGTAACTAAAGCTCTTTGGGCTAAACAAAGTTACGCTACGTATTCAACCATATTCAGTAAATATTTTCGAACGTAAAAAAACACTATGACATAAACGGAGATGATCTAGGTCATCCCAACTGTCCTTGAGTTTAGAACATAAGATCTACAATAACAGTAGGTGTTTGGAATGTACAAAGGGACGATATGTATTTAACCATATTGATTGAATAGTGTGGAAGGCCAACATACATAATGCGACAATCTTGGGATATTCTAGGTACTCCAAGCTGTCCTTAAGTTCAAAACATAATATCTACAGTTGTAACAGTAGTTCTTTGAGCTATCTATGGTGACCACATGTATTCAAATATATTAAATGAATCTTTTGGAAGGTCAACAGTCATTATTTTATAACTTTGAGATCCTCTAGGTAATCCAAACCATCCTGGAATTCAGAACTTGAAATTTGCGGTAGTAACAGTAGGTTTTTGGGCTATTCAAAGTTACGTCACGTATTCCAGTATATTCAGTGAATATTTTCGAACGTAAAAATACACAAGAAGATAATCTTGGGATAGTCTAGGTCATCCAAACTGTCTTGGCGTTCAGAACTTAAGATTTACAGTTGTAACAGTACATTTTAGTCAATACAAAGCTACAATAAGTATTCAAACATTTTCAATTAATGTTCTTAAAGTCAAAAAACATCATAATCGAATATGAAATGTTCTAGGTCATCCAAACTATCCTTGAGATCAGAACATAGTTGTAACAAAAGCTTTCTGGGCTGTGCAAAGCTGCAGACATTATCAGATAATCTTCGGATGTTCTAGGTTATCCAAACTTTCCTGGAATTTCAAACCTAAAAACTACAGCTGAAGATTTTAAGTCTTGAATTGTAGCTTAAAATCTACAACTG